>JAKFHT010004593.1:0-169974 GCA_023783455.1 Erythrocebus patas
GCTAGCCTTATTTCTGTGGAATCTGAGAACTGTTAATGGATCCCTTTGAAGACTATAGGGCCAAGGAAATATAAAACAAGTTTTCTGAGAAACTTCTTTGTGATCTGTGAATTCCTCTCACTGGGTTACAGCTTTCCCCTCAAGAAGTTCGCTAAGACTGTTCTTGTGGAATTTTCAAAGTGATATATGGAAGCCCATGCTATGGTGAAAAGGAAATATCCTAAGATAACACTGGAAAGAAGCAACTCCTTTGTGTTCTGTTAATTCATCTCACAGAATAACAGCTTTCTCAAAAGGCTTTCGCTGACTGTTCTTGTGGAATTTGCAAAGTGATATTTGGAAGCCAATAGAGCTGGTGAAAAGGATATCTTCAGAAAACTAGCTTTCTGAGAAACTGCTTTGTGATAGACTTCCACTCACTGAGTTACACTGTATTTCATGAGCTGTTTGCTAGCCTTATTTCTGTGGAATCTGAGAACTGTGGATCCTTTGAAGACTATAGGGCCAAGGAAATATCCGATAAAGAGAAACAAGTTTTCTGAGAAACTTCTTTGTGATCTGAATTCATCTCACTGGGTTACAGCTTTCCTCAAGAACTTTGCTAAGACTGTTCTTGTGGAATTTTCAAAGTGATATGGAAGCCCATGGGGCTATGAAAAATATCTCAGAATAAAACTGGAAAGAAGCTTTCTGAGAAACTCCTTTCTGTTAATTCATCTCAGAATAGCTTTCTCAAGAAGCTTTCCGAGTCTGTTCTTGTGGAATTTGCAAAGTGATATTTGGAAGCCAATAGAGGGCAATGGTGAAAAAGGATATAGCTTCAGTTAAAAACTGAAAAGAAGATTTCTGAGAAACTGCTTTGTGATATGAGACTTCCACTCACTGAGTTACCACTGTATTTCATAGAGCTGTTTGCTAGCCTTATTTCTGTGGAATCTGAGAACTGTTAATGGATCCCTTTGAAGACTATAGGGCCGAAGGAAATATCCGCCGCTAAAAGGGAGAAACAAGTTTTCTGAGAAACTTCTTTGTGATCTGTGAATTCCTCTCACTGGGTTACAGCTTTCCCCTCAAGATGCCGTTCGCTAAGACTGTTCTTGTGGAATTTTCAAAGTGATATATGGAAGCCCATAGAGGGCTATGGTGAAAAGGAAATATCCTAAGATAAACACTGGAAAGAAGCTTGAGAAACTCATTTCTGTTCTGTTAATTTATCTCACAGAGTTACAGCTTTCCCTCAAGAAGCCTTTGTCAAAGACTGTTCTTGTGGAATTTTCAAGTGATATTAGAAAGCCCTTAGAGGGCTATGGTGAAAAAGAAATATCCTGATATGAAGAAGCTTTCTGAGAAACTGCTGGTGTTCTCTTTTCATCTCACAGTTACAGCTTTCCTCAAGCCGTTCACTAAGACTGTTCTTGTGGAATTTGCAAAGTGATATTTGGAAGCCCATGAGGCTATGGTGAAAAGGAAATATCCTAAGATAAAAACTGAAGAAGCTTTCTGAGAAACTTCTTTGTTCTGTTCATTCATCTCACAGAGTTACAGCTTTTCCTCAGAAGCCATTCACTAAGACTGTTCTTGTGGAATTTGCAAAGTGATATTTGGAAGCCCATGAGGCTACAGTGAAAAGGAAATATCCTCAGTTAAAACTGAAAAGAAGCTTTCTGAGAAACTGCTTTGTGATTGTGATTCACTCACTGAGTTACAGCTGTATTTCATAGAGCTGTTGCTAACTTTGAGGAATCAGAACTGTTATTTCGGATCCCTTTGAAGACTGTAGGACCAAAGGAAATATCCGCCGCTAAAAGTGAGAAAGAATCTTTCTGAGAAACTTCTTTGTGATCTGTGAATTCATATGAGAGAGATACCACATTCCCCTCAAGAAGCCTTTCGCTAAGACTGTTCTTGTGGAATTTCCAAAGTGATATTTGGAAGCCCATAGAGGGCTATGGTGAAAAGGAAATATCTTCAGATAAAAACTGGAAAGAAGCTTCATGAGAAACTGCTTTGTGTTCTGTTAATTCATTTCACAGAGTTACAGCTTTTCCCTCAATAAGCCTTTGGATAAGACTTTTCTTGTAGAATTTGCAAAGTGATATTTGGAAGCCCATAGAGGGCTATGGTGAAAAAGGAATTATCCTAAGATAAAAACTGAAAGTAGCTTTCTGAGAAACTGCTTTGTGTTCTGTTAATTCATCTCAGAGAGTTACAGCATTCCTCTCAAGAAACCTTTGGCTAAGACAGTTCTTGTGGAATTTGCAAAGTGATATTTGGAAGCCCATAGAGGGCTATGGTGAAAAAGGAAATATCCTTAGATAAAAACTGGAAAAAAGCTTACTGAGAAACCGCTTTGTGTTCTGTTAATTCATCACACAAAGTTACAGCTTTCCCCTCAAGAAGCCGTTCACTAAGACTGTTCTTGTGGAATTTGCAAAGTGATATTTGGAAGCCCATAGAGGGCTACGGTGAAAAAGGAAATATCTTCAGGTAATAACTGGAAAGAAGCTTTCTGAGAAACTGCTTTGTGATATGCAACTTCCACTCACTGAGTTACAGCTGTATTTCATAGAGCTGTTGATAGCCTTATTTCTTCGGAATCTGAGAACTGTTATTTCGGGTCCCTTTGAAGACTATAGGGCCAAAGGAAATATCCGACGCTAAAAGTGAGAAAGAAGCTTTCTGAGAAACTTCTTCGTGATCTGTGAATTCATCACGCAGAGTTACAGATTTCCCCTCAGAAGCCTTTCACTAAGACTGTTCTTGTGGAATTTGCAAAGTGAGATTTGGAAGCCCATAGAGGGCTATGGTGAAAAACGAAATATACTAAGATAAAACCTGAAAAGAAGCTTTCTGAGAAACTGTTTTGTGTTCTATTAATTCATCTTACAGCGTTACAGCTTTCCCTTCAAGAAGCCTTTCGCTAAGACTCTTCTTGTGAAATTTGCAAAGTGATATTTGGAAGCCCAGAGAGGGTTATGGTGAAAAAGGAAATATCATAAGATAAAAACTGAAAAGAAGCTTTCTGAGATTCTGCTTTGTTATCTGTTAATTCATCTCACAGAGTTACAGCTTTCCCCTCAAGAAGCCGTTCATTAAGACTGTTCTTTTGGAATTTGCAAAGTGATATATGGAAGCCCATAGAGAGCTATGGTGAAAAAGGAAATATCTTCCCTTAAAAACTGGAAAGAAGTTTTCTGAGAAACTGCTTTGTGTTCTGCTAATTCATCTCACATGGTTACAGCTTTCCCTTCAAGAAGCCTTTTGCTAAGACTGTTCCTGTGGAATTTGCAAAGTGACATTTGGAAGCGCTTAGAGGGCAATGGTGAAAAAGGAAATATCCTAAGATTAAAAACTGAAAAGAAGATTTCTGTGAAACTGCTTTGTGTTCTGTTAATTCAACTCACAGAGTTATAGCTTTCCCCTCCAGAAGCCTTCCGCTAAGTCTCTTCTTGTGGAATTTGGAAAGCGCTATTTGGAAGCCCTGAGAGCTATGGTGAAAAGGAAATATCCTCCTTAAAAACTGGAAAGAAGCTTTCTGAGAAACTGCTTTGTGTTCTGTAATTCATCTCACAGAGTTACAGCTTTCCCCTCAAGAAGCCTTTTGCTAAGACTGTTCTTGTGGAATTTGCAAAGTGATATTTGGAAGCCCATTAGGGCTATGGTGAAAAGGAAATATCTCAGATAAAACTGAAAAGAAGCTTTCTGAGAAACTGCTTTGTGTTCTGTTAATTCATCTCACGAGTTACAGCTTTCCCCTCAGAAGCCTTCGCTAAGACTGTTCTTGTGGAATTTGGAAAGCGCTATTTGGAAGCCCCTAGAGGACTATGGTAGAAAGGAAATGTCTTTAGATAAAAATTGTAAAAAAGCGTTCTGAGAAAGTGCTTTGTGTTCTGTTAATTCATCTGACAGAGTTACAGTGTTCTCCACAAGACGCCTTTCGCTAAGACTATTCTTGTGGAATTTGCAAAGTGATATTTGGAAGCCCATAGAGGGCTATGGTGAAAAAGGAAAGATTCAAAGATAAAAACTGAAAACAAGTTTTCTGAGAAACTGATTTGTGTTCCGTTAATTCATCTCACAGAGTTACAACCTTCCCCTCAAGAAGCCGTTCACTAAGACTGTTCTTCCGGAATTTGCAAAGTGATATTTGGAAGCGCACAGAGGGCTATGGTGAAAAAGGAAATATCTTCAGTTTAAAACTGAAAAGAAGATTTCTTAGAAACTGCTTTGTGCTCTGTTAATTTGTCTCACAGATTTACAACTTTCCCCTCAAGAATCCTTTCGATAAGAATGTTCTTGTGGAATTTGCAAAGTGACATTTGGATGCCCTTGGAGGACTATGGTGAAAAAGGAAATATCCTAAGATAAAAACTGAAAAGAAGCTTTCTGAGAATCTGCTATGTGTTCTGTTAATTCACCTCACAGAGTTACAGCTTTCCCCTCAAGAAGCCTTTCACTAAGACTGTTCTTGTGGAATTTGCAAAGTGATATTTGGAAGCGCAGAGGGCTATGGTGAAAAAGGAAATATCTTCAGTTTAAAACTGAAAAGAAGATTTCTTAGAAACTGCTTTGTGCTCTGTTAATTTGTCTCACAGATTTACAACTTTCCCCTCAAGAATCCTTTCGATAAGAATGTTCTTGTGGAATTTGCAAAGTGACATTTGGATGCCCTTGGAGGACTATGGTGAAAAAGGAAATATCCTAAGATAAAAACTGAAAAGAAGCTTTCTGAGAATCTGCTATGTGTTCTGTTAATTCACCTCACAGAGTTACAGCTTTCCCCTTAGAAGCCTTTCGCTAAGACTGTTCCTGTGGAATTTGCAAAGTGATATTTAGAAGCCCATACAGCGCTAGGGTGAAAAGGTAATGTCTTTAGATAAAAACTGTAAAGAAGCTTTCTGAGAAAGTGCTTTGTGTTCTGTAAATTCATCTTACAGAGTTACGCTTTCTCCTCCAGATGACTTTCGCTAAGACTGTTCTTGTGGCATTTTCAAAGTGATATTTGGAAGCCCATAGAGCTATGGTGAAAAAGGAAATATCCTAAGATAAAAACTGGAAAGAAGTTTTCTGAGAAACTGCTCTGTGTTCTGCTAATTCACCTCACAGTATTACAGCTTTCCCCTCAAGAAGCCGTTCATTAAGACTGTTCTTGTGGAATTTGCAAAGTGATATTTGGAAGCCCATAGAGGGCTATGGTGAAAAAGGAAATATCTTCTCTTAAAAACTGAAAAGAAGTTTTCTCAGAAATTGCTTTGTGATATGTGACTTCCACTCACTGAGTTACAGCTGTATTTCCTAGAGCTGTTTGCTAGCCTTATTTCTGTGCAATCTGAGAACTGTTTTTTCGGATCCCTTTGAAGACTATAGGGCCAAAGGAAATATTCGCTGCTAAAAATGAGAAAGAAGCTTTTTGAAAAACTTCTTTGTGATCTGTGAATTTATCTCACATATTTAGAGCTTTCCACTACAGAAGCCTTTTGCTAAGACTGTTCTTGTGAAATTTGCAAAGAGATATTTGGAATCCCATAGAGGGCTATGGTGAAAAGGAAATATCTTTAGATAAAAACTGTAAACAAACTCTCTGAGAAAGTGTTTCGTGTTCTGTTAATTCATTTCACTGAGTTATAGCTTTCCCCTCAAGAAGCCCGTCGCTAAGACCGTTCTTGTGTAATTTGCAAAGTGATACTTGGAAGCCCATAGAGTTCTACGGTGAAAAAGGAAATATCCTAAGATAAAAACTGAAAAGAAGTTTTCTGAGAAACTCCTTTGTGTTCTGTTAATTGATCTAACAGAGTTACAGGTTTCCCCTCAAGAAGCCGTTCACTAAGACTGTTTCTGTGGAATTTGCAAAGTGATATTTGGAAGCCCATAGAGGGCTATGGTGAAAAAGGAAATATCTTCAGTTAAAAACTGGAAAGAAGCTTTCTGAGAAACTGCTTTGTGTTCTGCTAATTCATCTCAGAGAGTTATAGCTTTCCTTTCAAGAAGCCTTTCACTAAGTCTGTTCTTGTGGAATTTGGAAAGTGATATTTGGAAGCCCACGGAGGAGTATGGTGAAAAAAGAAATATCTTCCGTGAAAAACTGGAAAGAAGCTTTCTGAGAAACTGCTTTGTGTTCTGCTAATTCATGTCACAGAATTACAGCTTTCCCTTCAAGAAGCCTTTCGCTAAGTCTGTTCTTGTGGAATTTGCAAAGTGATATTTGGAAGCCCATAGAGGGCTATGGTGAAAAAGGAAATATCTTCAGTTAAAAACTGGAAAGAAGGTTTCTGAGAAACTGCCTTGTGTTCTGTTAATTCATCTCACAGAGATACATCTTTCCCTTCAACAAGCCTTTCGCTAAGGCTGTTCTTGTGGAATTGGCAAAGTGATATTTGGAAGCCCTTAGAGGGCTATGGTGAAAAAGGAAATATCTTCCGTTCAAAACTGGAAAGAAGCTTTCTGAGAAACTGCTTTGTGTTCTGTTAATTCATCTCACAGAGTTACGTCTTTCCCATGAAGAAACCTTTCGCTAAGGCTGTTCTTGTTTTATGGACAAAGTGATATTTGGAAGCCCTTAGAGGGCTATGGTGAAAAAGGAAATATCTTCCGTTAAAAACTGGAAAGAAGCTTTCTGAGAAACTGTTTTGTGTTCTGTTAATTCATCTCAGAGAGTTACAGCTTTCCCCTCAAGAAGCCTTTCGCTAAGACTGTTCTTGTTCAATTTGCAAAGTGATATTTGGAAGCCCACAGAGGGATATGGTGAAAAAGGAAATATCTTCTCTTAAAAACTGAAAAGAAGTTTTCTGAGAAACTGCTTTGTGTTCTGTTAATTCATCTCAGAGAGTTACAGCTTTCCCCTCAAGAAGCCTTTCGCTAAGACTGTTCTTGTTCAATTTGCAAAGTGATATTTGGAAGCCCATACACGGTTATGGTGAAAAAGGAAAAATCTACTGTTAAAAACACGAAAGAAGCTTTCTGAGAAACTGCTTTGTGTTCTGTTAATTCATCTCACAGAGTTGCATCTTTCCCTTCAAGAAGCCTTTCTCTAAGGCTGTTCTTGTGGAATTGGCAAAGTGATATTTGGAAGCCCATAGAGGGCTATGGTGAAAAAGGAAATATCTTCAGTTAAAAAGTGGACAGAAGTTTTCTGAGAAACTGCTTTGTGTTCTGTTAATTGATCTCACAGAGTTACAGCTTTCCCCTCAAGAAGCATTTCGCTAAGGCTGCTCTTGTGTAATTAGGAAAGTGACATTTGGAAGCCCAGAGAGGGCTACGCTGAAAAAGGAAATATCTTCAGTTAAAAACTGGAAAAAAGCTTTCTGAGAAACTGCTTTGTGTTCTGTTAATTCATCTCAGAGAGTTACAGCTTTCCTCAAGAAGCATTTCGCTAAGGCTGTTCTTGTGGAATTAGGAAAGTGACATTTGGAAGCCCAGAGAGGGCTACGCTGAAAAAGGAAATATCTTCAGTTAAAAACTGGAAAAAAGCTTTCTGAGAAACTGCTTTGTGTTCTGTTAATTCATCTCAGAAAGTTACAGTTTCCCTTCAAGAAGCCTTTCGCTAAGGCTGTTCTTGTGGAATTGGCAAAGTAATATTTGGAAGCCCTTAGAGGTCTACGGTGAAAAAGGAAGTATCTTAAGTTGAAAACTGGTAAGAAGATTTCTGAGAAACTGCTTTGTGTTCTGTTAATTCATCTCACAGAGTTACAGCTTTCCCCTTAAGAAGCCTTTCTCTAAGACTGGTATTGTGGAACTCGCAAAGTGATATTTGGAAGCCCATAGAGGGCTATGGTGAAAAAGGAAATATCTTCCGTTAAAAACTGTAAAGAAGCTTTCTGAGAAACTACTTTGTGTTCTGTTAATTCATCTCACAGAGTTACATATTTCCCTTGAAGAAGCCTTTCGCTATGTCTGTTCTTGTTTTATTGACAAAGTGATATTCGGAAGCCCTTAGAGGGCTATGGTGAAAAAGGAAATATCTTCCATTAAAAACTGGATAGAAGTTTTCTGAGAAACTGTCTTGTGTTCTGTTAATTCATCTCAGAGAGTTACAGATTTCCCTTCAAGAAGCCTTTAGCTAAGACTGTTCTTGTGGAATTTGCAAAGTGATATTTGGAAGCCCATAGAGGGCTACGGTGAAAAAGGAAATATCTCCAGGAAAAAACAGGAAAGAAGCTTTCTGTTAAACTGCTATGTGTTCTGTTAATTCATCTAACAGAGTTATGGCTTTCCCCAAAAAAGCCTTTTGCTAAGACTGTTCTTCTGTAAATTGCAAAGTGATATTTGGAAGCCCATAGAGGGCTATGTTGAAAAAGGAAATATCTTCCCCTAAAAACTGGAAAGAAGCTTTCTGAGAAACTGCTTTGTGTTCTGCTTATTCATCTCACAGAGTTACAGCTTTCCCTTCAAGAAGCCTTTCGCTAAGTCTGTTCTTGTGGAATTTGCAAAGTGATATTTGGAAGCCCATAGAAGGCTAAGGTAAAATGGAAATATCTACCGTTAAAAACTAGAAAGAAGCTTTCTGTGAAACTGCTTTGTGTTCTCTTAATTCATCTCACAGACTTACTTGTTTCCCCGAAGAAGCCTTTTGCTAAGACTGTTCTTGTTGTATTGGCAAAGTGATATTTGGAAGCTCATAGAGGGCTATGGAGAAAAAGGAAATATCTTCCGTTAAAAACTGGAAAGAAGCTTTCTGAGAAACTGCTTTGTGTTCTGCTAATTCATGTCACAGAGTTCCAGCTTTCCCTTCAAGAAGCCTTTCGCTAAGGCTGTTCTTGTGGAATTTGCAAAGTGATATTTGGAAGCCCATAGAGGGCTATGGTGAAAAAGGAAATATCTTCAGTTAAAAACTGGAAAGAAGCTTTCTGAGAAACTGCTTTTTGTTCTTTTAATTCATCACAGACAGTTACATCTTTCCCATTCAAGAAACCTTTCGCTAAGGCTGTTCTTGTGGAATTGGACAAAGTGATATTTGGAAGCCCATAGAGGGCTATGGTGAAAAGGAGATATCTTCCGTTAAAAACTGGAAAGAAGCTTTCTGAGAAACTGCTTTGTGTTCTGTTAATTCATCTCAGAGAGTTACAGCTTTCTTCCCAAAAAGCCTTTTGCTAAGTCTGTTCTTGTAAATTGCAAAGTGATATTTGGAAGCCCATAGAGGCTATGTTGAAAAGGAAATATCTTCCTAAAACTGGAAAGAAGCTTTCTGAGAAACTGCTTTGTGTTCTCTTAATTCATCTCACAGAGTTACAGCTTTCCTTCAAGAAGCCTTTTCTAAGCTAAGTCTGTTCTTGTTGTATTGGCAAAGTGATATTTGGAAGCTCATAGAGGGCTATGGAGAAAAAGGAAATATCTTCAGTTAAAAACTGGAAAGAAGCTTTCTGAGAAACTGCTTTGTGTTCTGCTAATTCATGTCACAGAGTTCCAGCTTTCCTTCAAGAGCCTTTCGCTAAGGCTGTTCTTGTGGAATTTGCAAAGTATATTTGGAAGCCCATAGAGGGCTATGGTGAAAAGGAAATATCTTCAGTTAAAAACTGGAAAGAAGCTTGAGAAACTGCTTTTGTTCTTTTAATTCATCACAGACAGTTAAGGCTGTTAATTCATCTCACAGAGTTACAGCTTTCCTTCAAGAAGCCTTCGCTAGACTGTTCTTGTGGAATTTGGAAAAGTGATATTTGGAAGCCCATAGAGGGCTATTTTGAAAAAGGAAATATCTTCACTTAAAAACTGGAAAGAAGCTTTCTGAGAAACTGCCTTGTGTTCTGTTAATTCATCTCACAGAGATACAGCTTTCCCCTCAAGAAGCCTTTCGCTAAGACTGTTCTTGTGGAATTTGGAAAGTGGTGTTTGGAAGCCCATAGAGGGCTATTTTGAAAAAGGAAATATCTTCCTTTAAAAACTGGAAAGAAGCTTTCTGAGAAACTGCTTTGTGTTCTGTTAATTCATCTCACAGAGTTACAGCTTTCCCTTCAAGAAGCCTTTCGCTTTGTCTGTTCTTGTGGAATTTGCAAAGTGGTATTTGGAAGCACATAGGGGTCTAAGGTGAAAAAGGAAATATCTTCAGTTTAAAACTGGACAGAAGCTCTGAGAAACTGCCTTGTGTTCTGTTAATTCATCTCACAGAGCTACAGCTTTCCCCTCAAGAAGCCTTTCGCTAAGACTGTTCTTGTGGAATTTGCAAAGTGATATTTGGAAGCCCATAGAGGGTTATGGTGAAAAAGGAAATATGTACCGTTAAAAACTCGAAAGAAGCTTTCTGAGAAACTGCTTTGTGTTCTGTTCATTCATCTCACAGAGTTACATCTTTCCCTTCAAGAAGCTTTTCTCTAAGGCTGTTCTTGTGGAATTGGCAAAGTGATATTTTGAAGCCCATAGAGGGCTATGGTGAAAAAGGAAATATCTTCCCTTAAAAACTTGAAAGAAGCTTTCTGAGAAACTGCTTTGTGTTCTGTTAATTCATCTCACAGAGTTACAGCTTTCACCTTCAAGAAGTTTTCTCTAAGACTGTTCTTGTGGAATTGCAAAGTGATATTTGGAGCCCATAGAGGCTATGGTGAAAAGGAAATATCTTCCGTTAAAAACTTGAAAGAAGCTTTCTGAGAAACTGCTTTGTGTTCTGCTAATTCATCTCAGAGTTACAGCTTTCCTTCAAGAAGCCTTCAAGACTGTTCTTGTGGAATTTGAAAGTGATATTTTGAAGCCCATAGAGGCTATGGTGAAAAAGAAATTTCTTCCGTGAAAACTGGAAAGAAGCTTTCTGAGAAACTGCTTTGTGTTCTGCTAATTCATCTCAGAGATTTACAGCTTTCCTTCAAGAAGCCTTTCCTAAGGCTGTTCTTGTGGAATTTGCAAAGTGATATTTGGAAGCCCATAGAGGGCTATTGTGAAAAAGGTAATATCTTCAGTTAAAAACTGGAGAGAAGGTTTCACAGAAACTGCCTTGTGTTCTGTTAATTCATCTCACAGAGATACAGCTCTCCCTCAAGAAGCCTTTCACTAAGACTGTTCTTGTGGAATTTGGAAAGTGTTGTTTGGAAGCCCATAGGGGTCTAAGGTGAAAAGGAAATATCTTCAGTTTAAAACTGGACAGAAGCTCTGAGAAACTGCCTTGTGTTCTGTTAATTCATCTCACAGAGTTACAGCTTTCCTCAAGAAGCCTTTCGCTAGACTGTTCTTGTGGAATTTGCAAAGTGGATATTTGGAAGCCCATAGAGGGTTATGGTGAAAAGGAAATATCTTCAGTTTAAAACTGGAAAGAAGCTCTGAGAAACTGCTTTGTGTTCTGTTCATTCATCTCACAGAGTTACAGCTTTCCTCAAGAAGCTTTTCTCTAAGGCTGTTCTTGTGGAATTTGCAAAGTGATATTTTGAAGCCCATAGAGGGCTATGGTGAAAAAGGAAATATCTTCCCTTAAAAACTTGAAAGAAGCTTTCTGAGAAACTGCTTTGTGTTCGGTTAATTCATCTCACAGAGTTACAGCTTTCACCTTAAGAAGCCTTTCTCTAAGACTGTTCTTGTGGAACTCGCAAAGTGATATTTGGAGGCCCATAGAAGGCTATGGTGAAAAAGGAAATATCTTCCGTTAAAAACTGGAAAGAAGCTTTCTGAGAAACTGCTTTGTGTTCTGCTAATTCATCTCAGAGATTTACAGCTTTCCCTTCAAGAAGCCTTTCGCTTAGGCTCTTCTTGTGGAATTTGGAAAGTGATATTTGGAAGCCCATAGAGGGCTACGGTGAAAAAAGAAATTTCTTCCGTGAAAACCTGGAAAGAAGCTTTCTGAGAAACTGCTTTGTTTTCCGCTAATTCATCTCAGAGAGTTACAGCTTTCCCTTCAAGAAGCCTTTCCCTAAGGCTGTTCTTGTGGAATTTGCAAAGTGATATTTGGAAGCCCATAGAGGGCTATTGTGAAAAGGTAATATCTTCAGTTAAAAACTGGAAAGAAGCTTTCTGAGAAACTGCTTGTGTTCTGTTAATTCATCTCACAGAGTTACAGCTTTCCCTCAAGAAGCCTTTCACTAAGACTGTTCTTGTGGAATTTGGAAAGTGATATTTGGAAGCCCATAGAGGGCTATTTTGAAAAAGGAAATATCTTCCTTAAAAACTGGAAAGAAGCTTTCTGAGAAACTGCTTGTGTTCTGTTAATTCATCTCACAGAGTTACAGCTTTCCTTCAAGAAGCCTTCGCTAAGACTGTTCTTGTGGAATTTGGAAAGTGGTATTTGGAAGCACATAGGGGTCTATTTTGAAAAAGGAAATATCTTCAGTTTAAAACTGGACAGAAGCTCTGAGAAACTGCTTGTGTTCTGTTAATTCATCTCACAGAGTTACAGCTTTCCCTCAAGAAGCCTTTCGCTGACTGTTCTTGTGGAATTTGCAAAGTGGATATTTGGAAGCCCATAGGGGTCTAAGGTGAAAAGGAAATATCTTCAGTTAAAAACTGAAAGAAGCTTGAGAAACTGCCTTGTGTTCTGTTAATTCATCTCACAGAGTTACATCTTTCCTTCAAGAAGCTTTTCTCTAAGGCTGTTCTTGTGGAATTGCAAAGTGATATTTGAAGCCCATAGAGGGCTATGGTGAAAAGGAAATATCTTCCTTAAAAACTTGAAAGAAGCTTTCTGAGAAACTGCTTTGTGTTCTGTTAATTCATCTCACAGAGTTACAGCTTTCACCTTAAGAAGCCTTTCTCTAAGACTGTTCTTGTGGAATTGCAAAGTGATATTTGGAGCCCATAGAGGCTATGGTGAAAAGGAAATATCTTCCGTTAAAAACTTGAAAGAAGCTTTCTGAGAAACTGCTTTGTGTTCTGCTAATTCATCTCAGAGTTACAGCTTTCCTTCAAGAAGCCTTCGCTAAGACTGTTCTTGTGGAATTTGAAAGTGATATTTGAAGCCCATAGAGGCTATGGTGAAAAAGAAATTTCTTCCGTGAAAACCTGGAAAGAAGCTTTCTGAGAAACTGCTTTGTTTTCCGCTAATTCATCTCAGAGAGTTACAGCTTTCCCTTCAAGAAGCCTTTCCCTAAGGCTGTTCTTGTGGAATTTGCAAAGTGATATTTGGAAGCCCATAGAGGGCTATTGTGAAAAAGGTAATATCTTCAGTTAAAAACTGGAGAGAAGGTTTCACAGAAACTGCCTTGTGTTCTGTTAATTCATCTCACAGAGATACAGCTCTCCCCTCAAGAAGCCTTTCACTAAGACTGTTCTTGTGGAATTTGGAAAGTGTTGTTTGGAAGCCCGTAGAGGGGTATTTTGAAAACGGAAATATCTTCCTTTGAAAACTGGAAAGAAGTTTTCTGAGAAACTGCTTTGTGTTCTGTTAATTCATCTCACAGACTTACATCTTTCCCTGAAGAACCCTTTCACTGAGGCTGTTCTTGTTGTATTGGCAAAGTGATATTTGGAAGCACATAGAGGGCTATGGTGAAAAAGGAAATATCTTCCGTTAAAAACTGGAAAGAAACTTTCTGAGAAACTGCTTTGTGTTCTGTTAATTCATCTCACAGACTTACATCTTTCCCTGAAGAAGCCTTTCGCTAACGCTGTTCTTGTTGTATTGGCAAAGTGATATTTGGAAGCCCATAGAGGGCTATGGTGAAAAAGGAAATATCTTCCGTTAAAAACTGGAAAGAAACTTTCTGAGAAACTGCTTTGTGTTCTGTTAATTCATCTCACAGACTTACATCTTTCCCTGAAGAAGCCTTTCGCTAACGCTGTTCTTGTTGTATTGGCAAAGTGATATTTGGAAGCCCATAGAGGGCTATGGTGAAAAAGGAAATATCTTCCGTTAAAAACTGGAAAGAAGCTTTCTGAGAAACTGCTTTGTGTTCTGTTAATTCATCTCAGAGAGTTACAGCTTTCCCTTCAAGAAGCATTTCGCTAAGGCTGCTCTTGTGGAATTTGGAAAGTGACATTTGGAAGCCCATAGAGGGCTACGGTGAAAAAGGATATATCTTCAGTCAAAAACAGGAAAGAAGCTTTCTGAGGAACTGTTTGTGTTCTGTTAATTCATCTCTGAGAGTTACAGCTTTCCCCTTAAGAAGCCTTTCTCTAAGACTGTCCTTGTTGAACTCGCAAAGTGATATTTGGAAGCCCATAGAGGGCTATGGTGAAAAAGGAAATATCCTCCCTTAAAAACTAGAAAGAAGCTTTCTGAGAAACTGCTTTGTGTTCCGTTAATTCATCTCACAGAGTTACATCTTTCCCTTGAAGAAGCCTTTCGCCAAGGCTGTTCTTATTTTATTGACGAAGTGATATTTCGAAGCCCTTAGTGGGCTATGGTGAAAAAGGAAATATCTTCCGTTAAAAACTAGATAGAAGCTTTCTGAGAAACTGCCTTGTGTTCTGTTAATTCATCTCAGAGTGTTACAGCTTTCCCTTCAAGAAGCCTTTAGCTTAGACTGTTCTTGTGGAATTTGCAAAGTGTTATTTGGAAGCCCATAGAGGGCTATGTTGAAAAAGGAAATATCTTCAATTAAAAACTGTAAAGAAGCTTTCTGAGAAACTGCTTTGTGTTCTGCTAATTCATCTCAGAGACTTACAGCTTTCCCTACAGGAAGCCTTTCGCCAAGGCTGTTGTTGTGGAATTTGGAAAGTGATATTTGGAAGCCCATAGAGGTCTACGGTGAAAAAGGAAATATCTTAAGTTGAAAACTGGAAAGAAGCTTTCTGAGAAACTGCTTTGTTTTCTGCTAATTCATCTCACAGAGTTACACCTTTCCCCGTAAGAAGCCTTTCTCTAGGACTGTTCTTGTGGAACTGGCAAAGTGATATTTGGAGGCCCATAGAAGGCTATGGTGAAAAAGGAAATATCTTCCGTTAAAAACTGGAAAGAAGCTTTCTGAGAAACTGCTTTGTGTTCTGTTAATTCATCTCAGAGATTTACAGCTTTCCCTTCAAGAAGTCTCTCGCTTAGGCTGTTCTTGTGGAATTTGGAAAGTGATATTTGGAAGCCCTTTGAGGGCTATGGTAAAAAAAGAAATATATTCCGTGAAAAACTGGAAAGAAACTTTCTGAGAAACTGCTTTGTGTTCTGCTAATTCATCTCACGGAGTTACAGATTTCCCTTCAAGAAGCCTTTCTTAAAGGCTGTTCTTGTGGAATTTGCAAAGTGATATTTGGAAGCCCATAGAGGCTATGGTGAAAAGGAAATATCTTCAGTTAAAACTGGAAAGAAGCTTTCTGAGAAACTGCTTTGTGTTCTGTTAATTCATCTCAGAGTTACAGCTTTCCTTCAAGAAGCCTTTCGCTAAGGCTGTTGTTGTGAATTTGGAAAGTGATATTTGGAAGCCCATAGAGGTCTACGGTGAAAAAGGAAATATCTTAAGTTGAAAACTGGAAAGAAGCTTTCTGAGAAACTGCTTTGTTTTCTGCTAATTCATCTCACAGAGTTACACCTTTCCCGTAAGAAGCCTTTCTCTAGGACTGTTCTTGTGGAACTGGCAAAGTGATATTTGGAGGCCCATAGAGGCTACGGTGAAAAGGAAATATCTTCCGTTAAAAACTGGAAAGAAGCTTTCTGAGAAACTGCTTTGTGTTCTGCTAATTCATCTCAGAGTTACAGCTTTCCTTCAAGAAGTCTCGCTTAGGCTGTTCTTGTGGAATTTGGAAAGTGATATTTGGAGGCCCATAGAAGGCTATGGTGAAAAGAAATATATTCCGTGAAAAACTGGAAAGAAACTTTCTGAGAAACTGCTTTGTGTTCTGCTAATTCATCTCACGGAGTTACAGATTTCCCTTCAAGAAGCCTTTCTTAAAGGCTGTTCTTGTGGAATTTGCAAAGTGATATTTGGAAGCCCATAGAGGGCTATGGTGAAAAAGGAAATATCTTCAGTTAAAAACTGGAAAGAAGCTTTCTGAGAAACTGCTTTGTGTTCTGTTAATTCATCTCAGAGTGTTACAGCTTTCCCTACAAGAAGCCTTTCGCTAAGGCTGTTGTTGTGGAATTTGGAATGTGATATTTGGAAGCCCATAGAGGTCTACGGTGAAAAATGAAATATGTTAAGTTGAAAACTGGAAAGAACCTTTCTGAGAAACTGCTTTGTGTTCTGCTAATTCATCTCACAGAGTTACAGCTTTCCCCTTAAGAAGCCTTTCTCTAGGACTGTTCTTGTGGAACTCGCAAAGTGATATTTGGAGGCCCGTAAAAGGCTGTGGTGAAAAAGGAAATATCTTCCGTGAAAAACTGGAAAGAAGCTTTCTGAGAAACTGCTTTGTGTTCTGCTAATTCATCCCACAGAGTTACAGCTTTCCCCTCAAGAAGCCTTTCGCTAGGACTGTTCTTGTGGAACTCGCAAAGTGATATTTGGAAGCCCATAGAGGGCTATGGTCAAAAAAGAAATACCTTCCGTGAAAAACTTTAAAGAAGCTTTCTGAGAAACTGCTTCGTGTTCTGTTTATTAGTCTCACAGAGTTACAACATTCCCCTCAAGAAGCCTTTCGCTAGAACTGTTCTTGTGGAATTTGCAAAGTGACATTTGGAAGCCCATAGAGGGCTATGGTGAAAAGGAAATACCTACCATTAGAAACTGGAAAGAAGGTTTCTGAGAAACTGCTTTGTGTTCTGTTAATTCATCTCACAGAGTTACAGCTTTCCTTCAAGAAGCCTTTCGCAAAGGCTGTTCTTGTGGAATTTGGAAAGTGATATATGGAAGCCCATAGAGGCTATGGTCAAAAAGAAATACCTTCCGTGAAAACTTTAAAGAAGCTTTCTGAGAAACTGCTTTGTGTTCTGTTTATTAGTCTCACAGAGTTACAACATTCCCCTCAAGAAGCCTTTCGCTAGGACTGTTCTTGTGGAATTTGCAAAGTGACATTTGGAAGCCCATAGAGGGCTAAGGTGAAAAAGGAAATACCTACCATTAGAAACTGGAAAGAAGGTTTCTGAGAAACTGCTTTGTGTTCTGCTAAATCATCTCTCAGAGTTCCAGCTTTCCCTTCAAGAAGCCTTTCGCAAAGGCTGTTCTTGTGGAATTTGGAAAGTGATATATGGAAGCCCATAGAGGGCTATGGTCAAAAACGAAATACCTTCCGTGAAAAACTTTAAAGAAGCTTTCTGAGAAACTGCTTCGAGTTCTGTTAATTAGTCTCACAGAGTTACAACTTTCCCCTCCAGAAGCCTTTCACTAGGACTGTTCTTGTGGAATCTGCAAAGTGATATTTGGAAGCCCATAGAGGCTAAGGTGAAAAGGAAATACCTACCATTAGAAACTGGAAAGAAGGTTTCTGAGAAACTGCTTTGTGTTCTGCTAAATCATCTCTCAGAGTTCCAGCTTTCCCTTCAAGAAGCCTTTCGCAAAGGCTGTTCTTGTGGAATTTGGAAAGTGATATATGGAAGCCCATAGAGGGCTATGGTCAAAAACGAAATACCTTCCGTGAAAAACTTTAAAGAAGCTTTCTGAGAAACTGCTTCGAGTTCTGTTAATTAGTCTCACAGAGTTACAACTTTCCCCTCCAGAAGCCTTTCACTAGGACTGTTCTTGTGGAATCTGCAAAGTGATATTTGGAAGCCCATAGAGGGCTACGGTGAGAAAGGAAATATCTTCAGTTAAAAACTGTAAAGAACCTTTCTGAGAAACTGCTTTGTGTTCTGCTAATTCATCTCAGAGAGTTATAGCTTTCCCTACAAGAAGCCTTTCGCTAAGGCTGTTTTTGTGGAATTTGGAAAGTGATATTTGGAAGCCCATAGAGGTCTACGGTGAAAAAGGAAATATCTTAAGTTGAAAACTGGAAAGAAGCTTTCTGAGAAACTGCTTTGTGTTCTGTCAATTCATCTCAGTGAGTTACAGCTTTCCCTTCAAGAAGCATTTCGCTAAGGCTGTTCTTGTGGAATTTGGAAAGTGACATTTGGAAGCCCTTAGAGGGCTACGGTGAAAAAGGAAATATGTTCAGTTAAAAACTGGAAAGAAGCTTTCTGAGAAACTGCTTTGTGTCCTGTTAATTCATCTCAGAGAGTTACAGCTTTTCCTTCAAGAAGCCTTTCGCTAAGGCTGTTCTTGTGGAATTTGGAAAGTGATATTTGGAAGCTCTTAGAGGTCTACTGTGAAAAAAGAAATATCTTAAGTTGAAAACTGGAAAGAAGCTTTCTGAGAAACTGCTTTGTGTTCTGTTAATTCATCTCACAGAGTTACAGCTTTCCCCTTAAGAAGCCTTCCTCTAAGACTGTTCTTGTGGAATTTGCAAAGTGATATTTGGAAGCCTAGAGAGTGCAGTGGTGAAAAAGGAAATATCTTCCGTGAAAACCTGGAAAGAAGCTTTCTGAGAAACTGCTTCGTGTTCTGTTAATTCATCTCAGACAGTTACAGCTTTCCTTCAAGCCTTCGCTAAGGCTGTTCTTGTGGAATTTGGAAAGTGATATTTGGAAGCTCTTAGAGGTCTACTGTGAAAAAAGAAATATCTTAAGTTGAAAACTGGAAAGAAGCTTTCTGAGAAACTGCTTTGTGTTCTGTTAATTCATCTCACAGAGTTACAGCTTTCCCCTTAAGAAGCCTTCCTCTAAGACTGTTCTTGTGGAATTTGCAAAGTGATATTTGGAAGCCTAGAGAGTGCAGTGGTGAAAAAGGAAATATCTTCCGTGAAAACCTGGAAAGAAGCTTTCTGAGAAACTGCTTCGTGTTCTGTTAATTCATCTCAGACAGTTACAGCTTTCCCTTCAGAAGCCTTTCACTAAGGCTGTTCTTGTGGAATTTTCAAAGTGATATTAGGAAGCCCATAGAGGGGTATGCTGAAAAAAGAAATATCTTCCGTGAAAAACTGGAAAGAAGCTTTCTTAGAAACTTCTTTCTGTTCTGTAAATTCATCTCACAGAGTTACATCTTTCCCTTGAAGAAGCCTTTCGCTAAGGCTGTTCTTGTTGTATTGGCAAAGTGATATTTGGAAGCCCATAGAGGGCTACGGTGAAAAAGGAAATATATTCCGTTAACAACTGAAAAGAAGCTTTCTGAGAAACTGCTTTGTGTTCTGTTAATTCATCTCAGAGTTTTACAGCTTTCCCTTCAAGGAGCCTTTCGCTAAGTCTGTTCTTGTGGAATTTGGAAAGTGATATTTGGAAGCCCATAGAGGGCTACGGTGAAAAAGGAAATATCTTCAGTTAAAAACTGTAAAGAAGCTTTCTGAGAAACTCCTTTGTGTTCTGTTAATTCATCTCAGAGAGTTACAGCTTTCCCTACAAGAAGCCTTTCGCTAAGGCTGTTCTTGTGGAATTTGTAATGTGATATTTGGAAGCCCGTAGAGGACTATGGTGAAAAATGAAATATCTTAAGTTGAAAACTGGAAAGAAGCTTTCTGAGAAACTGCTTTCTGTTCTGCTAATTCATCTCACAGAGTTACAGCTTTCCCCTTAAGAAGCCTTTCTCTAGGACTGTTCTTGTGGGACTCGCAAAGGGATATTTTGAGGCCCGTAGAAGGCTATGGTGAAAAAGGAAATATCTTCCGTAAAAAACTGGAAAGAAGCTTTCTGAGAAACTACTTTGTGTTCTGTTAATTCATCTCACAGAGATACAGCTTTCCCCTCAAGAAGCTTTTAGCTAAGACTGTTCTTGTGGAATTTGGAAAGTGATATTTGGAAGCCTATAGAGGGCAATTTTGAAAAAGGAAATATCTTCCGTTAAAAACTGGAAAGAAGCTTTCTGAGAAACTTCTTCGTGTTCTCTTAATTCTTTTCACAGAGTTACAGCTTTCCACTCAAGAAGCATTTCGCGAAGACTGTTACTGTGGAATTTGCAAAGTGATATTTTGAAGCCCATAGAGGGCTATGGTGAAAAAGGAAATATCTTCAGTTAAATACTGGACAGAAGCTTTCTGAGAAACTGCCTTGTGTTCTGTTAATTCATCTCACAGAGTTACAGCTTTCCCCTCAAGAAGCCTTTCGCTAAGACTGTTCTTGTGGAATTTGCAGTGATATTTGGAAGCCCATAGAGGGCTAAGGTGAAAAAGGAAATATCTACCATTAGAAACTGGAAAGAAGCTGTCTGAGAAACTGCTTTGTGTTCTGTTAATTCATCTCACAGACTTACAACTTTCCCCGAAGAAGCCTTTCGCTAATGCTGTTCTTGTTGTATTGGCAAAGTGATATTTGGAAGCCCATAGAGGGCTATGGTGAAAAAGGAAATATCTTCCGTTAAAAACTGGAAAGAAGCTTTCTGAGAAACTGCTTTGTGTTCTGTTAATTCACCTCAGAGAGTGACAGCTTTCCCTTCAAGAAGCCTTTCGCTAAGGCTGTTCTTGTGGAATTTGGAAAGTGATATTTGGAAACCCATAGAGGTATACGGTGAAAAAGGAAATATCTTAAGTTGAAACTAGAAAGAAGGTTTCTGAGAAACTGCTTTATGTTCTGTTAGTTTATCTCTCAGAGTTACAGCTTTCCCCTTAAGAAGCCTTTCTATAAGACTGGTCTTGTTGATCTCGGAAAGTGATATTTGGAAGCCCATAGATGGCTATACTGAAAAAGGAAATATCTTCTGTTTAAAACGGGAAGGAAATCTCTGAGAAACTGCTTTGTGTTCTGCTAATTCATCTCACAGAGTTTCAGCTTTCCCTTCCAGAAGCCTTTCGCTAAGTCTGTTCTTGTGGAATCTGTAAAGTGATATTTGGTAGCCCATAGTGGGCTATGGTGAAAAAGGAAATATCTTCCGTTAAAAACTGGACAGAAGCTTTCTGAGAAAAAGCCTTGTGTTCTCTTAATTCATCTCACAGAGTTACAGCTTTCCCCTCAGAAGCCTTTCGCTAAGACTGTTATTGTGGAGTTTGCAAAGTGATATTTGGTAGCCCACAGAGGGCTATCGTGAAAAAGGAAATATCTTCCGTTAAAAAGTGGTAAGAAGCTTTCTGGGAAATTGCTTTGTGTTCTGCTAATTCATCTCACGGAGTTACAGCTTTTCCCTCAAAAGCCTTTCGCTAAGGCTGTTCTTGTGGATTTTGCAAAGTGATATTTGGTAGCCCATAGAGGGCTATGGTGACAAAGGAAATATCTTCCGTTAAAAACTGTAAAGAAGCTTTTTGAGAAACTTCTTCGTGTTCTGTTAATTCTTTTCACAGAGTTACAGCTTTCCCCTCAAGAAGCCTTTCGCGAAGACTGTTCTTGTGGAATTTGCAAAGTGATATTTGGAAGGCCATAGAGGGCTAAGGTGACCAATTAAATATCTTCCGTTAAAATCTGGAAAGAAGCTTTCTTAGAAACTGCTTGGTGTTCTGTTAATTCATCTCACAGAGTTACAGCTTTCCCCTCAAGAAGCCTTTCGCTAAGGCTGTTCTTGTGGAATTTGCAAAGTGATATTGGGAAGCCCATAGAGGGCTATGGTGAAAAAGGAAATATCTTCCGTTAAAAACTGGAAAGAAGATTTCTGAGAAGCTGCTTCATGTTCCGTTAATTCATCTCACAGAGTTACAGCTTTCCCTCAAGAAGCCTTCCTTGAAGACTGTTCTTGTGGAATTTGCAAAGTGATATTTGGAAGGCCATAGAGGGCTAAGGTGACCAATTAAATATCTTCCGTTAAAATCTGGAAAAAGCTTTCTGAAACTGCTTGGTGTTCTGTTAATTCATCTCACAGAGTTACAGCTTTCCCCTCAAAACCTTTCGCTAAGGCTGTTCTTGTGGAATTGCAAAGTGATATTGGGAAGCCCATAGAGGCTATGGTGAAAAAAATATCTTCCGTTAAAAACTGGAAAGAAGATTTCTGAGAAGCTGCTTCATGTTCCGTTAATTCATCTCACAGAGTTACAGCTTTCCCTCAAGAAGCCTTTCGCTAAGACTGTTCTTGTGGAATATGCAAAGTGATATTTGGAAGCCCATAGAGGGCTAAGGTGAAAAAGGAAATATCTTCCGTTAAAAACCGGAAAGAAGCTTTCTGAGAAACTGCTTTGTGTTCTGTTAATTCATCTCACATACTTACATCTTTCCCCTGAAGAAGCCTTTCGCTAAGGCTGTTCTTGTTGTACTGGCAAAGTGATATTTGGAAGCCCCTAGACGGCTATGGTGAAAAAGGAAATATGTTCCGATACAAACTGGAAAGAAGCTTTCTTAGAAACTGCTTTGTGTTCTGTTAATTCATCTCACAGAGTTACAGCTTTCCCCTCAAGAAACCTTTCGCTAAGACTGTTCTTGTGGTATATGCAAAGTGATATTTGGAAGCCCTTAGAGGGCTAAGGTGAAAAGGGAAATATCTTTCGTTAAAAACTGGAAAGAAGCTTTCTGAGAAACTGCTTTGTGTTCTGTTAATTCATCTCACAGACTTACATCTTTCCCCTGAAAAAGCCTTTCGCTAAGGCTGTTCTTGTTGTACTGGCAAAGTGATATTTGGAAGCCCATAGACGGCTATGGTGAAAAAGGAAATATGTTCCGATACAAACTGGAAAGAAGCTTTCTGAGAAACTGCTTTGTGGTCTGTTAATTCATCTCATAGAGTTACATCTTTTCCTTGAAGAAGTCTTTCGCTAAAGCTGTTGTTGTTGTATTGGTAAAGTGATATTTGGAAGCCCTTAGAGGGCTATGGTGAAATAGGAAATATCTTCCGTTAAAAACTGGATAGTAGCTTTCTGAGAAACTGTTTTGTGTTCTGTTAGATCATCTCAGAGAGTTACAGCTTTCCCTTCAAGAAGCCTTTCGCTAAGACTGTTCTTGTGGAATTGGAAAAGTGATATTTGGAGGCCATAGAGGACTATGGTGAAAAACCAAATATCTTCGGTAAAAACTGGAAAGAAGCTTTCTGAGAAATTGCTTTGTGTTCTGTTAATTCATCTAACAGAGTTACAGCTTTCCCCTCGGGAGTCCTGTCGCTAAGACTGTTCTTGTGGAATTTGCAAAGTGATATTTGGAAGCCCATAGAGGCTATGGTGAAAAAGAAATATCTTCTGTTAAAAACTGGAAAGAAGCTTTCTGAGAAACTGCTTTGTGTTCTGTTAGATCATCTCAGAGAGTTACAGCTTTCCTTCAAGAAGCCTTTCGCTAAGACTGTTCTTGTGGAATTGGAAAAGTGATATTTGGAGGCCATAGAGGACTATGGTGAAAAACCAAATATCTTCGGTAAAAACTGGAAAGAAGCTTTCTGAGAAATTGCTTTGTGTTCTGTTAATTCATCTAACAGAGTTACAGCTTTCCCCTCGGGAGTCCTGTCGCTAAGACTGTTCTTGTGGAATTTGCAAAGTGATATTTGGAAGCCCATAGAGGGCTATGGTGAAAAAGAAAATATCTTCTGTTAAAAACTGGAAAGAAGCTTTCTGAGAAACTGCTTTGTGTTCTGTTAATTCATCTCAGAGAGTTACAGCTTTCCCTTCAAGAAGCCTTTCGCTAAGGCTGTTCTTGTGGAATTTGGAAAGTGATATTTGGAAGCCCTTAGAGGGCTATTTTGAAAAAAAATTATCTTCCGTGAAAACTGGAAAGAAGCTTTCTGAGAAACTGCTTTGTGTTCTGCTAATTCATCTCACAGAGGTACTGCTTTACCTTCAAGAAGCATTTCGCTAAGGCTACTCTTGTGGAATTTGGAAAGTGACATTTGGAAGCCCTTAGAGGGCTATGGTGAAAAAGGAAATATCTTCCGTTAAAAACTGCAAAGAAGCTTTCTGAGAAACTGCTTCGTGTTCTGTTAATTCATCTCACGAAGTTACAGCTTTCCCCTCAAGAAGCCTTTCGCTAAGACCGTTCTTGTGGAATTGGAAAAGTGATATTTGGAGGCCATAGAGGGCTATGGTGAAAAAGCAAATATCCTCGTTAAAAACTGGAAAGAAGCTTTCTGAGAAATTGTTTTGTGTTCTGTTAATTCATCTCACAGATTTACAGCTTTCCCCTCAGGAGTCCTTTCACTAAGACTGTTCTTCTGGAATTTGCAAAGTGATATTTGGAAGCCCATAGAGGGCTATGGTGAAAAAAGAAATATCTTCCGTGAAAAACTAGAAAGAAACTTTCTGAGAAACTGCTTTGTGTTCTGTTAATTCATCTCACAGACTTACAACTTTCCCCGAAGAAGCCTTTCGCTAAGGCTGTTCTTGTTGTATTGGCAAAGTGATATTTGGAAGCCCATAGAGGGTATACTGAAAAAGGAAATATCTTCCGTTAAAAACTGGACACAGGCTTTCTGAGAAATTGCTTTGTGTTCTGTTCATTCATCTCACGGAGTTACAGCTTTCTCCTCAAGAAGCCTTTCGCTAAGGCTGTTCTTGTGGATTTTGCAAAGTGATATTTGGTAGCCAATAGACGGCTATGGTGAAAAAGGAAATATCTTCCGTTAAAAACTGTAAAGAAGCTTTTTGAGAAACTTCTTCGTGTTCTGTTAATTCTTTTCACAGAGTTACAGCTTTTCCCCTCAAGAAGCCTTTCGCGAAGACAGTTCTTGTGGAATTTGCAAAGTGATATTTTGAAGCCCATAGAGGGCAATGGTGAAAAAGGAAATGTCCTTAGACAAAAACTGGACAGAAGCTTTCTGAGAAACTGCCTTGTGTTCTGTTAATTCATCTCACATAGTTACAGCTTTCCCGTCAAGAAGCCTTTGTCTAAGGCTGTTCTTGTGGAATTTGCAAAGTGATATTTGGAAGCCCATAGGGGGCTATGGTGAAAAAGGAAATATCTTCCGTTAAAAACGGGAAAGAATCTTTCTGAGAAACTGCTTTGTGTTCTGCTAATGCATCTCACAGAGTTGCAGCTTTCCCTTCAAGAAGCCTTTCGCAAAGGCTGTTCTTGTAGAATTTGGAAAGTGATATATGGAAGCCCATAGAGGGCTATGGTCAAAAAAGAAATATCTTCCGTGAAAATCTTTAAAGAAGCTTTCTAAGAAACTGCTTCGTGTTCTGTTAATTCGTCTCACAGAGTTACAACTTTCCCCTCAAGAAGCCTTTCTCTAGGACTGTTCTTGTGGAATTTGCAAAGTGATATTTGGAAGCCCATAGAGGGCTAAGGTGAAAAAGGAAATATCTACCATTAGAAACAGGAGAGAAGCTTTCTGAGAAACTGCTTTGTGTTCTGTTAATTCATCCCACAGACTTACAACTTTCCCCGAAGAAGCCTTTCGCTAAGGCTGTTCTTGTTGTATTGGCAAAGTGATACTTGGAAGCCCATAGAGGGCTATGGTGAAAAAGGAAATATTTTCCGTTAAAAACTGGAAAGAAGCTTTCTGAGAAACTGCTTTGTGTTCTGTTAATTCACCTCAGAGAGTGACAGCTTTCCCTTCAAGAAACCTTTTGCTAAGGCTGTTCTTGTGATATTTGGAAAGTGATATTTGGAAGCCCATAGAGGTATACGGTGAAAAAGGAAATATCTTAAGTTGAAAACTAGAAAGAAGGTTTCTGAGAAACTGCTTTGTGTTCTGTTAGTTTATCTCTCAGAGTTGCAGCTTTCCCCTTAAGAAGCCTTTCTATAAGACTGTTCTTGTTGATCTCGGAAAGTGATATTTGGAAGCCCATAGATGGCTAGGCTGAAAAAGGAAATATCTTCAGTTTAAAACGGGAAGGAAGGCTCTGAGAAACTGCTTTGTGTTCTGCTAATCCATCTCACAGAGTTTCAGCTTTCCCTTCCAGAAGCCTTTCGCTAAGTCTGTTCTTGTGGAATTTGTAAAGTGATATTTGGAAGCCCATAGAGGGCTATGGTGAAAAAGGAAATATCTTCCGTTAAAAACTGGACAGAAGCTTTCTGAGAAACTGCCTTGTGTTCTGTTAATTCATCTCACAGAGTAACAGCTTTCCCCTCAAGAAGCTTTCCGCTAAGACTGTTCTTGTGGAATTGGCAAAGTGATATTTGGAAGCCCATAGAGGGCTACGGTGAAAAAGGAAATATCTTCCGTTAAAAACTGGACAGAAGCTTTCTGAGAGAAAGCCTTGTGTTCTGTTAATTCTTTTCACAGAGTTACAGCTTTCCCCTCAAGAAGCCTTTCGCGAAGACTGTTCTTGTGGAATTTGCCGTGATATTTGGAAGGCCATAGAGGGCTAAGGTGACCAATTAAATATCTTCCGTTAAAAACTGGAAAGAAGCTTTCTTAGAAACTGCTGGGTGTTCTGTTAATTCATCTCACAGAGTTACAGCTTTCCCCTCAAGAAGCATTTCGCTAAGGCTGTTCTTGTGGAATTTGCAAAGTGATATTGGGAAGCCCATAGAGGGCTAAGGTAAAAAAGGAAATATCTTCCGTTAAAAACTGGAAAGAAGCTATCTGAGAAGCTGCTTCGTGTTCTGTTAATTCATCTCACAGAGGTACAGCTTTCCCCTCAAGAAGCCTTTCGCTAAGACTGTTCTTGTGGAATATGAAAAGTGATATTTGGAAGCCCATAGAGGGCTAAGGTGAAAAAGGAAATATCTTCCGTTAAAAACTCGAAAGAAGCTTTCTGAGAAACTGCTTTGTGTTCTGTTAATTCATCTCACAGACTTACATCTTTCCCCTGAAGACGCCTTTCGCTAAAGCTGTTGTTGTTGTATTGGCAAAGTGATACTTGGAAGCCCTTAGAGGGCTATGGTGAAAAAGGAAATATTATCCGATACAAACTGGAAAGAAGCTTTCTGAGAAACTGCTTTGTGTTCTGTTAATTCATCTCATAGAGTTACATCTTTCCCTTGAAGAAGCCTTTCGCTAAAGCTGTTGTTGTTGTATTGGCAAAGTGATATTTGGAAGCCCTTAGAGGGCTATAGTGAAATAGGAAATATCTTCCGTTAAAAACTGGATAGAAGCTTTCTGAGAAACTGTTTTGTGTTCTGTTAGATCATCTCAGAGAGTTACAGCTTTCCCTTAAAGAAGCCTTTTGCTAAGGCTGTTCTTGTGGAATTCGCAAAGTGAGATTTGGAAGCCGATAGAGGGCTATGGTGAAAAAGGAAATATCTTCCCTTAAAAACTGGAAAGAAGCTTTCTGAGAAACTGCTTTGTGTTCTGTTAATTCATCTCACAGAGTTACAGCTTTCCCCTCAAGAGTCCTTTCCTAAGACTGTTCTTGTGGAATTTGCAAAGTGATATTTCGAAGCCCATAGAGCGCTATAGTGAAATAGGAAATATCTTCAGTTAAAAACTGTACAGAAGCTTTCTGAGAAACTGCCTTGTGTTCTGTTAATTCATCTCACAGAGTTACAGCTTTCCCCTCAAGAAGCCTTTGATAAGGCTGTTCTTGTGGAATTTGGAAAGTGATATTTGGAAGCCCATAGGGTGCTATGGTGAAAAAGGAAATATCTTCCGTTAAAAACTGGAAAAGAAGCTTTCTGAGAAACTGCTTTGTGTTCTGTTAATTCATCTCACGGGGTTACAGCTTTCCCCTCAAGAGTCCTTTCGCTAAGACTGTTCTTGTGGAATTTGCAAGGTGATATTTGGAAGCCCATAGAGGGCTAAGGTGAAAAAGGAAATATCTTCCGTTAAAAACTGTAAAGAAGCTTTCTGAGAAACTGTTTCGTTTTCTGTTAATTCATCTCACAGAGTTATAGCTTTCCCCATAGAGGGCTATGGTCAAAAAAGAACTATCTTCCGTGAAAAACTTTAAAGAAACTTTCTCAGAAACTGCTTCGTGTTCTATTTATTCATCTCGCAGAGTTACAGCTTTCCCCTCAAGAAGCCTTTCGCTAAGACTGTTCTTGAGGAATTGGAAAAGTGATATTTGGAAGCCCATAGAGGGCTAAGGTGAAAAAGGAAATATCTACTATTAGAAACTGGAAAGAAGCTTTCTGAGAAACTGCTTTGTGTTCTTTTAATTCTTCTCACAGACTTACAACTTTCCCCGAAGAAGCCTTTCGCTAAGGCTGTTCTTGTTGTATTGGCAAAGTGATATTCGGAAGCCCATAGAGGGTTATGGTGAAAAAGGAAGTATCTTCCGTTAAAAACTAGAAAGAAGCTTTCTGAGAAACTGCTTTGTGTTCTGTTAATTCATCTCAGAGAGTTACAGCTTTCCCTTCAAGAAGCATTTCGCTAAGGCTGTTCTTGTGGAATTTGCAAAGTGACATTTGGAAGCCCATAGAGGGCTAAGGTGAAAAAGGAAATATCTTCCGTTAAAAACTGTAAAGAAGCTTTCTGAGAAACTGTTTCGTGTTCTGTTAATTCATCTCACAGAGTTATAGCTTTCCCCATAGAGGGCTATGGTCAAAAAAGAAATATCTTCCGTGAAAAACTTTAAAGAAACTTTCTGAGAAACTGCTTTGTGTTCTGTTTATTCATCTCGCAGAGTTACAGCTTTCCCTCAAGAAGCCTTTCGCTAAGACTGTTCTTGTGGAATTGGAAAGTGATATTTGGAAGCCCATAGAGGGCTAAGGTGAAAAGGAAATATCTACTATTAGAAACTGGAAAGAAGCTTTCTGAGAAACTGCTTTGTGTTCTTTAATTCTTCTCACAGAGTTACAGCTTTCCTCAAGAAGCCTTTCGCTAAGGCTGTTCTTGTTGTATTGGCAAAGTGATATTTGGAAGCCCATAGAGGCTATGGTGAAAAAGGAAGTATCTTCCGTTAAAAACTAGAAAGAAGCTTTCTGAGAAACTGCTTTGTGTTCTGTTAATTCATCTCAGAGAGTTACAGCTTTCCCTTCAAGAAGCATTTCGCTAAGGCTGTTCTTGTGGAATTTGCAAAGTGACATTTGGAAGCCCATAGAGGGCTAAGGTGAAAAAGGAAATATCTTCCGTTAAAAACTGTAAAGAAGCTTTCTGAGAAACTGTTTCGTGTTCTGTTAATTCATCTCACAGAGTTATAGCTTTCCCCATAGAGGGCTATGGTCAAAAAAGAAATATCTTCCGTGAAAAACTTTAAAGAAACTTTCTGAGAAACTGCTTCGTGTTCTGTTTATTCATCTCGCAGAGTTACAGCTTTCCCCTCAAGAAGCCTTTCGCTAAGACTGTTCTTGTGGAATTGGAAAAGTGATATTTGGAAGCCCATAGAGGGCTAAGGTGAAAAAGGAAATATCTACTATTAGAAACTGGAAAGAAGCTTTCTGAGAAACTGCTTTGTGTTCTTTTAATTCATCTCACAGACTTACAACTTTCCTCAAGAAGCCTTTCGCTAAGGCTGTTCTTGTGGAATTTGCAAAGTGATATTTGGAAGCCCATAGAGGGTATGGTGAAAAAGGAAGTATCTTCCGTTAAAAACTAGAAAGAAGCTTTCTGAGAAACTGCTTTGTGTTCTGTTAATTCATCTCACAGAGTTACAGCTTTCCTCAAGAAGCCTTTCACTAAGGCTGTTCTTGTGGAATTTGCAAAGTGACATTTGGAAGCCCATAGAGGGCTAAGGTGAAAAAGGAAATATCTTCCGTTAAAAACTGGAAAGAAGCTTTCTGAGAAACTGTTTGTGTTCTGTTAATTCATCTCACAGAGTTATAGCTTTGCTATGGTCAAGAAATATCTTCCGTGAAAACTTTAAAGAAACTTTCTGAGAAACTGCTTCGTGTTCTGTTTATTCATCTCGCAGAGTTACAGCTTTCCCCTCAAGAAGCCTTTCGCTAAGACTGTTCTTGTGGAATTGGAAAAGTGATATTTGGAAGCCCATAGAGGGCTAAGGTGAAAAAGGAAATATCTACTATTAGAAACTGGAAAGAAGCTTTCTGAGAAACTGCTTTGTGTTCTTTTAATTCATCTCACAGACTTACAACTTTCCCCGAAGAAGCCTTTCGATAAGGCTGTTCTTGTTGTATTGGCAAAGTGATATTCGGAAGCCCATAGAGGGCTATGGTGAAAAAGGAAGTATCTTCCGTTAAAAACTGGAAAGAAGCTTTCTGAGAAACTGCTTTGTGTTCTGTTAATTCATCTCATAGAGTTACAGCTTTCCCTTCAAGAAGCATTTCGCTAAGGCTGTTCTTGTGGAATTTACAAAGTGACATTTGGAAGCCCATAGAGGGCTAAGGGAAAAAGGAAATATCTTCCGTTAAAAACTGTAAAGAAGCTTTCTGAGAAACTGCTTCGTGTTCTGTTTATTCATCTCACAGAGTTACAGCTTTCCCCTCAAGAAGCCTTTCGCTTAGACTGTTCTTGTGGAATTGGAAAAGTGATATTTGGAGGCCATAGAGGGCTACGGTGAAAAAGCAAATATCTTCGTTAAAAACTGGAAAGAGGCTTTCTGAGAAATTGCTTTGTGTTCTGTTAATTCATCTCACAGATTTACAGCTTTCCCCTCAGGAGTCCTTTCGCTAAGACTGTTCTTGTGGAATCTGCAAAGTGATATTTGGAAGCCCATAGAGGGCTATGGTGAAAAAGGAAACATCTTCCGTTAAAAACTGGACACAAGCTTTCTGAGAAATTGCTTTGTGTTCTGTTAATTCATCTCACGGAGTTACAGCTTTTCCATGAAGAAGCCTTTCGCTAAGGCTGTTCTTGTGGATTTTGCAAAGTGATATTTGGTAGCCCATAGAGGGGTATGGTGAAAAAGGAAATATCTTCCGTTAAAAACTGTAAAGAAACTTTCTGAGAAACTGCCTTGTGTTCTGTTAATTCATCTCACAGAGTTAGAGCTTTCCCCTCAAGAAACCTTTCGCTAAGACTGTTCTTGTGGAACTTGCAAAGTGATATTTGGAATCCCATAGAGGGCTATGGTGAAAAAGGAAATATCTTCCGTTAAAAACTGGAAAGAAGCTTTCTGAGAAACTTCTTCGTGTTCTGTTAATTCTTTTCACAGAGTTACAGCTTTCCCCTCAAGAAGCCTTTCGCGAAGACTGTTCTTGTGGAATTTGCAAAGTGATATTTGGAAGCTCATAGAGGGCTAGAGTGAAAAAGGAAATATCTTCCATTAAAAACTGGAAAAAAGCTTTCTGAGAAACTGCTTTGTGTTCTGCAAATTCGTCTCACAGAGTTCCAGCTTTCCCCTTAAGAAGCCTTTCTCTAAGACTATTCTTGTGGAATTCCCAAAGTGATATTTGGAAGCCAATATAGGGCTATGGTGAAAAAGGATATATCTTCCGTTAAAAATTTGAAAGAAGCTATCTGAGAAACTGCTTTCTGTTCTGTTAATTCATCTCACAGAGTTACAGCTTTCCCCTCAAGAGTCCTTTCGCTAAGACTGTTCTGATGGAATTTGCAAAGTGATATTTGTAAGCCCATAGAGCGCTATGGTGAAAAAGGAAATATCTTCAGTTAAAAACCTGAAAGAAGCTTTCTGAGAAACTGCTTTGTGTTCTGCTAATTCATCTCAGAGAGTTACAGCTTTCCCTTCAGGAAGCCTTTCGCTAAGGCTGTTCTTGTGGAATTTTGAAAGTGATATTTGGAAGTCCATGGAGGGCTATATTGAAAAAAGACATTTCTTCCGTGAAAAACTGGAAAGAAGCTTTCTGAGAAACTGCTTTGTGTTCTGCTAATTCATCTCACAGAGTTACAGCTTTCCCTTTAAGAAGCCTTTCACTAAGGCTGTTCTTGTGGAATTTGCAAAGTGATATTTGGAAGCCCATAGAGGGCTATGGTGAAAAAGGAAATATCTTCAGGTAAAAACTAGAAAGAATCTTTCTGAGAAACTGCCTTGTGTTGTGATAATTCATCTCACCGAGATACAGCTTTCCCCTCAAGAAGTCTTTCGCTAAGACAGTTCTTCTGGAATTTGGAAAGTGATATTTGTAAGCCCATAGAGGGCTATTTTGAAAAAAGAAATATCTTCCGTTATAACCTGGAAAGAAGCTTTCTGAGAAACTGCCTTGTGTTCTGTTAATTCATCTCACAGAGTTAGAGCTTTCCCCTCAAGAAACCTTTCGCTAAGACTGTTCTTGTGGAACTTGCAAAGTGATATTTGGAATCCCATAGAGGGCTATGGTGAAAAAGGAAATATCTTCCGTTAAAAATTGCAAAGAAGCTGTGTGAGAAACTGCTTTGTGTTCTGTTAATTCATCTCACAGAGTTACAGCTCTCCCCTCAAGAAGCCTTTCGCTAAGACTGTTCTTGTGGAATTGGCAATGTGATATTTGGAAGCCCATAGAAGGCTATGGTGAAAAAGGAAATATCTACCGTTAAAACTGGAAGGAAGCCTTCTGAGAAACTGCTTGTGTTCTGTTAATTCATCTCACAGAGTTACAGCTCTCCCTCAAGAAGCCTTTCGCTAAGACTGTTCTTGTGGAATTTGGAAAGTGATATTTCAAGCCCATAGAGGGCTATGGTGAAAAGGAAATATCTACCGTTAAAACTGGAAAAAGCTTTCTGATAAACTGCTTTGTGTTCTGTGAATTCATCTCACAGAGTTACTTCTTTCCCTTGAAGGAGCCTTTCGCTAAGGCTGTTCTTGTTGTATTGGCAAAGTGATATTTGGAAGCCCATAGAGCGCTATGGTGAAAAAGGAAATATCTTCAGTTAAAAACTGAAAAGAAACTTTCTGAGAAACTGCCTTGTGTTCTGTTACTTCATCTCACAGAGTTACAGCTTTCCCTCAAGAAGCCTTTCGCTAAGACTGTTCTTGTGGAATTTGGAAAGTGGTATTTGGAAGCCCATAGAGGGCTATAGTGAAAAAGGAAATATCTTCCGTTAAAAACTGGAAGGAAGCCTTCTGAGAAACTGCCTTGTGTTCTGTTAATGCATCTCACAGAGATACAGCATTCCCCTCAAGAGTCCTTTCGCTAACACTGTTCTTGTGGAATTTTCAAAGTGATATTTGGAAGCCCATAGAGGGCTACGGTGAAAAAGGAAATATCTTTCGTTAAAAACTGGAAAGAAGCTTTCTGAGAAACTGCTTTGTGTTCTGCTAATTCATCTCAGAGAGTTACAGCTTTCCCTTCAAGAAGCCTTTCGCTAAGGCTGTTCTTGTGGAATTTTGAAAGTGATATTTGGAAGTCCATAGAGGGCTATATTGAAAAAAGACATTTCTTCCGTGAAAAACTGGAAAGAAGCTTTCGGAGAAACTGCTTTGTGTTCTGCTAATTCATCTCACAGAGTTACAGCTTTCCCTTGAGGAAGCCTTTCACTAAGGCTGTTCTTGTGGAATTTGCAAAGTGATATTCGGAAGCCCATAGAGGGCTATGGTGAAAAAGGAAATATCTTCAGGTAAAAACTGGAAAGAAGCTTTCTGAGAAACTGCCTTGTGTTGTGATAATTCATCTCACCGAGATACAGCTTTCCCCTCAAGAAGTCTTTCGCTAAGACAGTTCTTCTGGAATTTGGAAAGTGATATTTGTAAGCCCATAGAGGGCTATTTTGAAAAAAGAAATATCTTCCGTTATAACCTGGAAAGAAGCTTTCTGAGAAACTGCCTTGTGTTCTGTTAATTCATCTCACAGAGTTAGAGCTTTCCCCTGAAGAAACCTTTCGCTAAGACTGTTCTTGTGGAACTTGCAAAGTGATATTTGAAATCCCATAGAGGGCTATGGTGAAAAGGAAATATCTTCCGTTAAAATTGCAAAGAAGCTGTGTGAGAAACTGCTTGTGTTCTGTTAATTCATCTCACAGAGTTACAGCTCTCCCTCAAGAAGCCTTTCGCTAAGACTGTTCTTGTGGAATTGGCAATGTGATATTTGGAAGCCCATAGAGGGCTATGGTGAAAAGGAAATATCTACCGTTAAAAACTGGAAAGAAGCTTTGTGAGAAACTGCTTCCTGTTCTGTTAATTCATCTCACAGAGTTACAGCTCTCCCCTCAAGAAGCCTTTCGCTAAGACTGTTCTTGTGGAATTTGGAAAGTGATATTTCGAAGCCCATAGAGGGCTATGGTGAAAAAGGAAATATCTACTGTTAAAAACTGGAAAGAAGCTTTCTGAGAAACTGCTTTGTATTCTGCTCATTCATCTCACAGAGTTACATCTTTTACTTCAAGAAACCTTTCGCTAAGACTGTTCTTGTGGAATTTGCAAAGTGATATTTGAAAGCCCATAGAGCGCTATTGTGAATAACAAATATCTTCATTTAAAAACTGGAAAGAAGCTTTCTGAGAAAATGCTTTTTGTTCTGTTAATTCATTTCCCAGAGTTACAGATTTCCCCTCAAGAAATGTTTTGCTAAGACTGTTCTTGTGGAATTGGTAAAGTGATATTTGGAAGCCTCTAGAGGGATGTGGTGACAAAGGAAATATATTCAGTTAAAAACTGGAAAGAAGCTTTCTGAGAAACTGCTTTGTGTCCTGTTAATTAATCTCACAGAGTTAGAGCTCTCCCCTCAAGAAGCCTGTCGCTAAGACTGTTCTTGTGGAATTGGTAAAGTGATATTTGGAAGCCCATAGAGGGCTATGGAGAAAAAGGAAATATCTACCGTTAAAAACTGGAAAGAAGCTTTCTGAAAAACTGCTTTGTGTTCTGTTAATTCATCTCACAGAGTTACATCTTTACCTTGAAGAAGCCTTTCGCTAAGGCTGTTCTTGTTGTATTGGCAAAATGATATTTGGAATCCCATAGAGGGCAATGGTGAAAAAGGGAATATCTTCCGTTTAAAACTGGAAAGAAGCTTTCTGAGTAACTGCTTTGTGTTCTGCTAATTAATCTCAGAGAGTTACAGCTTTCCCTACAAGAAGCCTTTCGCTAAGGCTGTTCTTGTGGAATTTGGAAAGTGATATTTGGAAGCCCATAGAGGGCTATCTTGAAAAAAGACATATCTTCCGTGAAAAACTGGAAAGAAGCTTTCTGAGAAACTGCTCTGTATTCTGCTAATTCATCTCACAGAGTTACATCTTTTGCTTCAAGAAACCTTTCGCTAAAACGGTTCTTGTGGAATTTGCAAAGTGATATTTGGAAGCCCATAGAGGGCTATGGTGGAAAAGGAAATATTTTCAGTTAAAAACTGGAAAGAAGCTTTCTGAGAAACTGTCTTGTGTTCTGTTAATTCATTTCACAGAGTTACAGATTTCGCCTCAAGAAGGCTTTCGCTAAGACTGTTCTTGTGGAATTGGCAAAGTGATATTTGGGAGCCCATACAGGGCTATTTTGAAAAAAGAAATATCTTCCGTGAAAAACTGGAAAGAAGGTTTCTGAGAAACTGCTTTGTGTTCTGCTAAATCATCTCACAGTGTTACACCTTTCCCTTCAAGAAGCCTTTCGCTAAGTCAGTTCTTGTGGAATTTGCAAAGTGATATGACACATGCACACGTATGTTTATTGCGGCACTATTCACAATAGCAAAGACTTGGAATCAACCCAAATGTCCATCAGTGACAGATTGGATTAAGAAAATGTGGCACATATGCACCATGGAATACTATGCAGCCATAAAAAAGGATGAGTTTGTGTTCTTTGTAGGGATATGGATGCAGTTGAAACCATCATTCTTAGCAAACTATCACAAGAACAGAAAACCAAACACCGCATGTTCTCACTCATAGGTGGGAACTGAACAATGAGATCACTTGGACTCGGGAAGGGAACATCACCACGGGGCCTATCATGGGGAGGGGAGGGGAGGGATTGCATTGGGAGTTATACCTGATGTAAATGACGAGTTGATGGGTGAAGCACACCAACATGGCACAAGTATACATATGTAATAAACCTGCACGTTGTTCACAGGTACCCTACAACTTAAAGTATAATAATAATACTAAATACATAAAAAAAAAAAAGAAGCCTTCGCTAAGACAGTTCTTGTGGAATTTGCAAAGTGATATTTGGAAGCCCATAGAGAGCTATTCTGAAAAAGGAAATATCTTCCGTTAAAAACTGGAAAGAAGCTTTCTGAGACAATGCTTTGTGTTCTGCTAATTCATCTCACAGAGTTAGAGCTTTCCTTCAAGAAGCCTTTCGCTAAGACTGTTCTTGTGGAATTGGCAAAGTGATATTTGGAAGCCCATAGAGGGCTATGGTGAAAAGGAAATATTTTGAGTTAAAAACTGGACAGAAGATTTCTGAGAAACTGCTTGTGTTCTGTTAATTCATCTCACAGAGTTACAGCTTTCCCTCAAGAAGCCTTTCGCTAAGACTGTTCTTGTGGAATTTGGAAAGTGATATTTGGAAGCCCATAGAGGGCTATGGTGAAAAGGAAATATCTTCAGTTAAAAACTGGAAAGAAGCTTTCTGAGAAACTGCTTTGTGTTCTGCTAATTCATCTCACAGAGTTACAGCTTTCCCTCAAGAAGCCTTTCGCTAAGACTGTTCTTGTGGAATTTGCAAAGTGATATTTGGAAGCCCATAGAGGGCTATGGTGAAAAGGAAATATCTACCGTTAAAAACTGGAAAGAAGCTTTCTGAGAAACTGCTTTGTGTTCTGTTAATTCATCTCACAGAGTTACATCTTTCCCTTCAAGAAGCCTTTCGCTAAGGCTGTTCTTGTGGAATTGGCAAAGTGATATTTGGAAGCCCATAGAGGGCTATGGTGAAAAAGGAAATATCTTCCGTTAAAAACTGGAAAGAAGCTTTCTGAGAAACTGCTTTGTGTTCTGCTAATTCATCTCACAGAGTTACAGCTTTCCCTTCAAGAAGCCTTTCGCTAAGGCTGTTCTTGTGGAATTTGCAAAGTGATATTTGGAAGCCCATAGAGGGCTATCTTGAGAAAAGACATATCTTCCATGAAAAACTGGAAAGAAGCTTTCTGAGAAACTGCTTTGTGTTCTGTTAATTCATCTCAGAGAGTTACAGCTTTCCCTTCCAGAATCCTTTCACTAAGGCTGTTCTTGAGGAATTTGGAAAGTGATATTTGGAAGCCCATACAGGGCTATTTTGAAAAAAAGGAATATCTTCCGTGAAAAACTGGAAAGAAGGTTTCTGAGAAACTGATTTGTGTTCTGCTAATTCATCTCACAGAGTTACAGCTTTCCCTTCAAGAAGCCTTTCGCTAAGACAGTTTTGTGGAATTTGCAAAGTGATATTTGGAGGCCATAGAGGGCTATTTTGAAAAAGGAAATATCTTCCGTTAAAAACTGGAAAGAAGCTTTCTGAGACACTGCTTCGTGTTCTGTTAATTCATCTCACAGAGTTACAGCTTTCCCCTCAAGAAGCCTTTCGCTAAGACTGTTCTTGTGGAATTGGAAAAGTGATATTTGGAAGCCCTTAGAGGGCTATGGTGAAAAAGGAAATATCTACCGTTAAAAACTGGACAGAAACTTTCTTAGAAACTGCCTTGTGTTCTGTTAATTCATCTCACAGAGTTACAGCTTTCCCTCAAGAAGCCTTTCACTAAGACTGTTCTTGAGGAATTTTCAAAGTGATATTTGGAATCCCATAGAGGGCTATGGTGAAAAGGAAATATCTTCCGTGAAAACTGGAAACAAGCTTTCTGAGAAACTGCTTTGTGTTCTGTTAATTCATCTCAGAGTTACAGCTTTCCCTCAAGAAGCCTTTCGCTAAGACTGTTCTTGTGGAATTTACAAAGTGATATTTGGAAGCCCATAGAGGGCTAGAGTGAAAAAGGAAATATCTTCCATTAAAAACTGGAAAAAAGCTTTCTGAGAAACTGCTTTGTGTTCTGCAAATTCGTCTCACAGAGTTCCAGCTTTCCCCTTAAGAAGCCTTTCTCTAAGACTATTCTTGTGGAATTCCCAAAGTGATATTTGGAAGCCAATATAGGGCTATGGTGAAAAAGGATATATCTTCCGTTAAAAATTTGAAAGAAGCTATCTGAGAAACTGCTTTGTGTTCTGTTAATTCATCTCACAGAGTTACAGCTTTCCTCAAGAGTCCTTTCGCTAAGACTGTTCTTGTGGAATTTGCAAAGTGATATTTGGAAGCCCATAGAGCGCTATGGTGAAAAAGGAAATATCTTCAGTTAAAAACTGGAAAGAAGCTTTCTGAGAAACTGCTTTGTGTTCTGCTAATTCATCTCAGAGAGTTACAGCTTTCCCTTCAGGAAGCCTTTCGCTAAGGCTGTTCTTGTGGAATTTTGAAAGTGATATTTGGAAGTCCATGGAGGGCTATATTGAAAAAAGACATTTCTTCCGTGAAAACTGGAAAGAAGCTTGAGAAACTGCTTTGTGTTCTGCTAATTCATCTCACAGAGTTACAGCTTTCCCTTTAAGAAGCCTTTCACTAAGGCTGTTCTTGTGGAATTTGCAAAGTGATATTTGGAAGCCCATAGAGGGCTATGGTGAAAAAGGAAATATCTTCAGGTAAAAACTAGAAAGAATCTTTCTGAGAAACTGCCTTGTGTTGTGATAATTCATCTCACGGAGTTACAGCTTTCCCTCAAGAAGTCTTTCGCTAAGACAGTTCTTCTGGAATTTGGAAAGTGATATTTGTAAGCCCATAGAGGGCTATTTTGAAAAAAGAAATATCTTCCGTTATAACCTGGAAAGAAGCTTTCTGAGAAACTGCCTTGTGTTCTGTTAATTCATCTCACAGAGTTAGAGCTTTCCCCTCAAGAAACCTTTCGCTAAGACTGTTCTTGTGGAACTTGCAAAGTGATATTTGGAATCCCATAGAGGGCTATGGTGAAAAAGGAAATATCTTCCGTTAAAAATTGCAAAGAAGCTGTGTGAGAAACTGCTTCGTGTTCTGTTAATTCATCTCACAGAGTTACAGCTCTCCCCTCAAGAGGCCTTTCGCTAAGACTGTTCTTGTGGAATTGGCAATGTGATATTTGGAAGCCCATAGAAGGCTATGGTGAAAAAGGAAATATCTACCGTTAAAAACTGGAAAGAAGTTTCTGAGAAACTGCTTCGTGTTCTGTTAATTCATCTCACAGAGTTACAGCTCTACCCTCAAGAAGCCTTTCGCTAAGACTGTTCTTGTGGAATTTGGAAAGTGATATTTCGAAGCCCATAGAGGGCTATGGTGAAAAAGGAAATATCTACCGTTAAAAACTGGAAAAAAGCTTTCTGATAAACTGCTTTGTGTTCTGTGAATTCATCTCACAGAGTTACTTCTTTCCCTTGAAGGAGCCTTTCGCTAAGGCTGTTCTTGTTGTATTGGCAAAGTGATATTTGGAAGCCCATAGAGCGCTATGGTGAAAAAGGAAATATCTTCAGTTAAAAACTGAAAAGAAACTTTCTGAGAAACTGCCTTGTGTTCTGTTACTTCATCTCACAGAGTTACAGCTTTCCCTCAAGAAGCCTTTCGCGTAGACTGTTCTTGTGGAATTTGGAAAGTGGTATTTGGAAGCCCATAGAGGGCTATAGTGAAAAAGGAAATATCTTCCGTTAAAAACTGGAAGGAAGCCTTCTGAGAAACTGCCTTGTGTTCTGTTAATTCATCTCACAGAGATACAGCATTCCCTCAAGAGTCCTTTCGCTAACACTGTTCTTGTGGAATTTTCAAACTGATATTTGGAAGCCCATAGAGGGCTACGGTGAAAAAGGAAATATCTTTCGTTAAAAACTGGAAAGAAGCTTTCTGAGAAACTGCTTTGTGTTCTGCTAATTCATCTCAGAGAGTTACAGCTTTCCCTTCAAGAAGCCTTTCGCTAAGGCTGTTCTTGTGGAATTTTGAAAGTGATATTTGGAAGTCCATAGAGGGCTATATTGAAAAAAGACATTTCTTCCGTGAAAAACTGGAAAGAAGCTTTCGGAGAAACTGCTTTGTGTTCTGCTAATTCATCTCACAGAGTTACAGCTTTCCCTTGAGGAAGCCTTTCACTAAGGCTGTTCTTGTGGAATTTGCAAAGTGATATTCGGAAGCCCATAGAGGGCTATGGTGAAAAAGGAAATATCTTCAGGTAAAAACTGGAAAGAAGCTTTCTGAGAAACTGCCTTGTGTTGTGATAATTCATCTCACCGAGATACAGCTTTCCCCTCAAGAAGTCTTTCGCTAAGACAGTTCTTCTGGAATTTGGAAAGTGATATTTGTAAGCCCATAGAGGGCTATTTTGAAAAAAGAAATATCTTCCGTTATAACCTGGAAAGAAGCTTTCTGAGAAACTGCCTTGTGTTCTGTTAATTCATCTCACAGAGTTAGAGCTTTCCCCTGAAGAAACCTTTCGCTAAGACTGTTCTTGTGGAACTTGCAAAGTGATATTTGAAATCCCATAGAGGGCTATGGTGAAAAAGGAAATATCTTCCGTTAAAAATTGCAAAGAAGCTGTGTGAGAAACTGCTTCGTGTTCTGTTAATTCATCTCACAGAGTTACAGCTCTCCCCTCAAGAAGCCTTTCGCTAAGACTGTTCTTGTGGAATTGGCAATGTGATATTTGGAAGCCCATAGAGGGCTATGGTGAAAAAGGAAATATCTACCGTTAAAAACTGGAAAGAAGCTTTGTGAGAAACTGCTTCCTGTTCTGTTAATTCATCTCACAGAGTTACAGCTCTCCCCTCAAGAAGCCTTTCGCTAAGACTGTTCTTGTGGAATTTGGAAAGTGATATTTCGAAGCCCATAGAGGGCTATGGTGAAAAAGGAAATATCTACTGTTAAAAACTGGAAAGAAGCTTTCTGAGAAACTGCTTTGTATTCTGCTCATTCATCTCACAGAGTTACATCTTTTACTTCAAGAAACCTTTCGCTAAGACTGTTCTTGTGGAATTTGCAAAGTGATATTTGAAAGCCCATAGAGCGCTATGGTGAAAAAGGAAATATCTTCATTTAAAAACTGGAAAGAAGCTTTCTGAGAAAATGCTTTTTGTTCTGTTAATTCATTTCCCAGAGTTACAGATTTCCCCTCAAGAAATGTTTTGCTAAGACTGTTCTTGTGGAATTGGTAAAGTGATATTTGGAAGCCTCTAGAGGGATGTGGTGACAAAGGAAATATCTTCAGTTAAAAACTGGAAAGAAGCTTTCTGAGAAACTGCTTTGTGTCCTGTTAATTCATCTCACAGAGTTAGAGCTTTCCCTCAAGAAGCCTTTCGCTAAGACTGTTCTTGTGGAATTGGTAAAGTGATATTTGGAAGCCCATAGAGGGCTATGGAGAAAAGGAAATATCTACCGTTAAAAACTGGAAAGAAGCTTTCTGAGAAACTGCTTTGTGTTCTGTTAATTCATCTCACAGAGTTACATCTTTACCTTGAAGAAGCCTTTCGCTAAGGCTGTTCTTGTGGAATTGGCAAAGTGATATTTGGAAGCCCATAGAGGGCTATGGTGAAAAAGGAATATCTTCCGTTAAAAACTGGAAAGAAGCTTTCTGAGAAACTGCTTTGTGTTCTGCTAATTCATCTCACAGAGTTACAGCTTTCCTCAAGAAGCCTTTCGCTAAGGCTGTTCTTGTGGAATTTGGAAAGTGATATTTGGAAGCCCATAGAGGGCTATTTTGAAAAAGAAATATCTTCCGTTAAAAACTGGAAAGAAGCTTTCTGAGAAACTGCTTGTGTTCTGTTAATTCATCTCACAGAGTTACATCTTTTGCTTCAAGAAACCTTTCGCTAAAACGGTTCTTGTGGAATTTGCAAAGTGATTTTTGGAAGCCCATAGAGGGCTATGGTGAAAAAGGAAATATCTACCGTTAAAAACTGGACAGAAGCTTCCTGAGAAACTGCCTTGTGTTCTGTTAATTCATCTCAAAGAGTTACAGCTTTCATCTCAAGAAGCCTTTCGCTAAGACTGTTCTTGTGGAATTTAGAAAGTGATATTGGGAAGCCCATAGAGGGCTATGGTGAAAAAGGAAATATCTTCCCTTAAAAACTGGAAAGAAGCTTTCTGAGAAACTGCTTTGTGTTCTGCTAATTCATCTCACAGAGTTACATCTTTTGCTTCAAGAAACCTTTCGCTAAAACGGTTCTTGTGGAATTTGCAAAGTGATATTTGGAAGCCCATAGAGGGCTATGGTGAAAAGGAAATATTTTCAGTTAAAAACTGGAAAGAAGCTTTCTGAGAAACTGTCTTGTGTTCTGTTAATTCATTTCACAGAGTTACAGCTTTCCTCAAGAAGGCTTTCGCTAAGACTGTTCTTGTGGAATTGGCAAAGTGATATTTGGGAGCCCATACAGGGCTATTTTGAAAAAAGAAATATCTTCCGTGAAAAACTGGAAAGAAGGTTTCTGAGAAACTGCTTTGTGTTCTGCTAAATCATCTCACAGTGTTACACCTTTCCCTTCAAGAAGCCTTTCGCTAAGTCAGTTCTTGTGGAATTTGCAAAGTGATATGACACATGCACACGTATGTTTATTGCGGCACTATTCACAATAGCAAAGACTTGGAATCAACCCAAATGTCCATCAGTGACAGATTGGATTAAGAAAATGTGGCACATATACACCATGGAATACTATGCAGCCATAAAAAAGGATGAGTTTGTGTTCTTTGTAGGGATATGGATGCAGTTGGAAACCATCATTCTTAGCAAACTATCACAAGAACAGAAAACCAAACACCGCATGTTCTCACTCATAGGTGGGAACTGAACAATGAGATCACTTGGACTCGGGAAGGGGAACATCACCACCGGGGCCTATCATGGGGAGGGGAGGGGAGGGATTGCATTGGGAGTTATACCTGATGTAAATGACGAGTTGATGGGTGAAGCACACCAACATGGCACAAGTATACATATGTAATAAACCTGCACGTTGTTCACAGGTACCCTACAACTTAAAGTATAATAATAATACTAAATACATAAAAAAAAAAAAAAGAAGCCTTTCGCTAAGACAGTTCTTGTGGAATTTGCAAAGTGATATTTGGAAGCCCATAGAGAGCTATTCTGAAAAAGGAAATATCTTCCGTTAAAAACTGGAAAGAAGCTTTCTGAGACAATGCTTTGTGTTCTGCTAATTCATCTCACAGGGTTAGAGCTTTCCCTTCAAGAAGCCTTTCGCTAAGGCTGTTCTAGTGGAATATGCAAAGTGTTATTTGGAAACCCATAGTGGGCTATAGTGAAAAAGGAAATATTTTGAGTTAAAAACTGGACAGAAGATTTCTGAGAAACTGCCTTGTGTTCTGTTAATTCATCTCACAGAGTTACAGCATTCTCCTCAAGAAGCCTTTCGCTAAGACTGTTCTTGGGGAATTTGGAAAGTGATATTTGGAAGCCCATAGAGGGCTATGGTGAAAAAGGAAATATCTACCGTTAAAAACTGGAAAGAAGCTTTCTGAGAAACTGCTTTGTGTTCTGCTAATTCATCTCACAGAGTTACAGCTCTCCCCTCAAGAAGCCTTTCGCTAAGACTGTTCTTGTGGAATTTGCAAGGTGATATTTGGAAGCCCATAGAGGGCTATGGAGAAAAAGGAAATATCTACCGTTAAAAACTGGAAAGAAGCTTTCTGAAAAACTGCTGTGTGTTCTGTTAATTCATCTCACAGAGTTACATCTTTCCCTTCAAGAAGCCTTTCGCTAAGGCTGTTCTTGTTGTATAGGCAAAGTGATTTTTGGAATCCCATAGAGGGCAATGGTGAAAAAGGAAATATCTTCCGTTAAAAACTGGAAAGAAGCTTTCTGAGTAACTGCTTTGTGTTCTGCTAATTAATCCCAGAGAGTTACAGGTTTCCCTTCAAGAAGCCTTTCGCTAAGGCTGTTCTTGTGGAATTTGGAAAGTGATATTTGGAAGCCCATAGAGGGCTATCTTGAGAAAAGACATATCTTCCATGAAAAACTGGAAAGAAGCTTTCTGAGAAACTGCTTTGTGTTCTGTTAATTCATCTCACAGAGTTACAGCTTTCCTTCAGAATCCTTTCACTAAGGCTGTTCTTGAGGAATTTGGAAAGTGATATTTGGAAGCCCATACAGGGCTATTTTGAAAAAAAGGAATATCTTCCGTGAAAAACTGGAAAGAAGGTTTCTGAGAAACTGATTTGTGTTCTGCTAATTCATCTCACAGAGTTACAGCTTTCCCTTCAAGAAGCCTTTCGCTAAGACAGTTTTGTGGAATTTGCAAAGTGATATTTGGAGGCCATAGAGGGCTATTTTGAAAAAGGAAATATCTTCCGTTAAAAACTGGAAAGAAGCTTTCTGAGACACTGCTTCGTGTTCTGTTAATTCATCTCACAGAGTTACAGCTTTCCCCTCAAGAAGCCTTTCGCTAAGACTGTTCTTGTGGAATTGGAAAAGTGATATTTGGAAGCCCTTAGAGGGCTATGGTGAAAAAGGAAATATCTACCGTTAAAAACTGGACAGAAACTTTCTTAGAAACTGCCTTGTGTTCCGTTAATTCATCTCAAAGAATTACAGCTTTCCCCTCAAGAAGCCTTTCACTAAGACTGTTCTTGAGGAATTTTCAAAGTGATATTTGGAATCCCATAGAGGGCTATGGTGAAAAAGGAAATATCTTCCGTGAAAAACTGGAAACAAGCTTTCTGAGAAACTGCTTTGTGTTCTGTTAATTCATCTCACGGAGTTACAGCTTTCCCCTCAAGAAGCCTTTCGCTAAGACTGTTCTTGTGGAATTTACAAAGTGATATTTGGAAGCCCATAGAGGGCTAGAGTGAAAAAGGAAATATCTTCCATTAAAAACTGGAAAAAAGCTTTCTGAGAAACTGCTTTGTGTTCTGCAAATTCGTCTCACAGAGTTCCAGCTTTCCCCTTAAGAAGCCTTTCTCTAAGACTATTCTTGTGGAATTCAAAGTGATATTTGGAAGCCCATAGAGGGCTATGGTGAAAAGGATATATCTTCCGTTAAAAATTTGAAAGAAGCTATCTGAGAAACTGCTTGTGTTCTGTTAATTCATCTCACAGAGTTACAGCTTTCCCTCAAGAAGCCTTTCGCTAAGACTGTTCTGATGGAATTTGCAAAGTGATATTTGGAAGCCCATAGAGGGCTATGGTGAAAAGGAAATATCTTCAGTTAAAAACTGGAAAGAAGCTTTCTGAGAAACTGCTTTGTGTTCTGCTAATTCATCTCAGAGAGTTACAGCTTTCCTTCAGAAGCCTTTCGCTAAGGCTGTTCTTGTGGAATTTGAAAGTGATATTTGGAAGTCCATGGAGGGCTATATTGAAAAAGACATTTCTTCCGTGAAAAACTGGAAAGAAGCTTTCTGAGAAACTGCTTTGTGTTCTGCTAATTCATCTCACAGAGTTACAGCTTTCCTTTAAGAAGCCTTTCGCTAAGACTGTTCTTGTGGAATTTGCAAAGTGATATTTGGAAGCCCATAGAGGGCTATGGTGAAAAGGAAATATCTTCAGGTAAAAACTGGAAAGAATCTTTCTGAGAAACTGCCTTGTGTTCTGTTAATTCATCTCACAGAGTTACAGCTTTCCCTCAAGAAGCCTTTCGCTAAGACAGTTCTTGTGGAATTTGAAAGTGATATTTGGAAGCCCATAGAGGGCTATTTTGAAAAAGAAATATCTTCCGTTATAACCTGGAAAGAAGCTTTCTGAGAAACTGCCTTGTGTTCTGTTAATTCATCTCACAGAGTTACAGCTTTCCCTCAAGAAACCTTTCGCTAAGACTGTTCTTGTGGAACTTGCAAAGTGATATTTGGAATCCCATAGAGGGCTATGGTGAAAAAGGAAATATCTTCCGTTAAAAACTGGAAAGAAGCTGTGTGAGAAACTGCTTTGTGTTCTGTTAATTCATCTCACAGAGTTACAGCTTTCCCTCAAGAGTCCTTTCGCTAAGACTGTTCTTGTGGAATTGCAATGTGATATTTGGAAGCCCATAGAAGGCTATGGTGAAAAAGGAAATATCTACCGTTAAAAACTGGAAAGAAGTTTCTGAGAAACTGCTTCGTGTTCTGTTAATTCATCTCACAGAGTTACAGCTCTACCCTCAAGAAGCCTTTCGCTAAGACTGTTCTTGTGGAATTTGGAAAGTGATATTTCGAAGCCCATAGAGGGCTATGGTGAAAAAGGAAATATCTACCGTTAAAAACTGGAAAAAAGCTTTCTGATAAACTGCTTTGTGTTCTGTGAATTCATCTCACAGAGTTACTTCTTTCCCTTGAAGGAGCCTTTCGCTAAGGCTGTTCTTGTTGTATTGGCAAAGTGATATTTGGAAGCCCATAGAGCGCTATGGTGAAAAAGGAAATATCTTCAGTTAAAAACTGAAAAGAAACTTTCTGAGAAACTGCCTTGTGTTCTGTTACTTCATCTCACAGAGTTACAGCTTTCCCTCAAGAAGCCTTTCGCGTAGACTGTTCTTGTGGAATTTGGAAAGTGGTATTTGGAAGCCCATAGAGGGCTATAGTGAAAAAGGAAATATCTTCCGTTAAAAACTGGAAGGAAGCCTTCTGAGAAACTGCCTTGTGTTCTGTTAATTCATCTCACAGAGATACAGCTTTCCCTCAAGAAGCCTTTCACTAAGGCTGTTCTTGTGGAATTTTCAAAGTGATATTTGGAAGCCCATAGAGGGCTACGGTGAAAAAGGAAATATCTTTCGTTAAAAACTGGAAAGAAGCTTTCTGAGAAACTGCTTTGTGTTCTGCTAATTCATCTCAGAGAGTTACAGCTTTCCTTCAAGAAGCCTTTCGCTAAGGCTGTTCTTGTGGAATTTGAAAGTGATATTTGGAAGCCCATAGAGGCTATGGTGAAAAAGAAATATCTTCCGTTAAAACTGGAAAGAAGCTTTCTGAGAAACTGCTTTGTGTTCTGTTAATTCATCTCACAGAGTTACAGCTTTCCTTGAGGAAGCCTTTCACTAAGGCTGTTCTTGTGGAATTTGCAAAGTGATATTTGGAAGCCCATAGAGGGCTATGGTGAAAAGGAAATATCTTCAGGTAAAACTGGAAAGAAGCTTTCTGAGAAACAGCCTTGTGTTGTGATAATTCATCTCACAGAGTTACAGCTTTCCTCAAGAAGCCTTCGCTAAGACTGTTCTTGTGGAATTTGAAAGTGATATTTGGAAGCCCATAGAGGGCTATTTTGAAAAAGAAATATCTTCCGTTATAACCTGGAAAGAAGCTTTCTGAGAAACTGCCTTGTGTTCTGTTAATTCATCTCACAGAGTTAGAGCTTTCCCTCAAGAAACCTTTCGCTAAGACTGTTCTTGTGGAATTGCAAAGTGATATTTGAAGCCCATAGAGGGCTATGGTGAAAAGGAAATATCTTCCGTTAAAAACTGGAAAGAAGCTTTCTGAGAAACTGCTTTGTGTTCTGTTAATTCATCTCACAGAGTTACAGCTCTCCCTCAAGAAGCCTTTCGCTAAGACTGTTCTTGTGGAATTGGCAAAGTGATATTTGGAAGCCCATAGGGCTATGGTGAAAAGGAAATATCTACCGTTAAAAACTGGAAAGAAGCTTTGTGAGAAACTGCTTCCTGTTCTGTTAATTCATCTCACAGAGTTACAGCTCTCCTCAAGAAGCCTTTCGCTAAGACTGTTCTTGTGGAATTTGGAAAGTGATATTTCGAAGCCCATAGAGGGCTATGGTGAAAAAGGAAATATCTACCGTTAAAAACTGGAAAGAAGCTTTCTGAGAAACTGCTTTGTATTCTGCTCATTCATCTCACAGAGTTACATCTTTCACTTCAAGAAAGCTTTCGCTAAGACTGTTCTTGTGGAATTTGCAAAGTGATATTTGAAAGCCCATAGAGCGCTATGGTGAAAAAGGAAATATCTTCATTTAAAAACTGGAAAGAAGCTTTCTGAGAAAATGCTTTTTGTTCTGTTAATTCATTTCCCAGAATTACAGATTTCCCCTCAAGAAGTGTTTTGCTAAGACTGCTCTTGTGGAATTGGCAAAGTCATATTTGGAAGCCTATAGAGGGCTATGGTGAAAAAGGAAATATCTTCCCTTAAAAATTGGAAAGAAGCTTTCTGAGAAACTGCTTTGTGTCCTGTTAATTCATCTCACTGAGTTACAGCTTTCCCCTCAAGAAGCCTTTCGCTAAGACTGTTCTTGTGGAATTGGCAAAGTGATATTTGGAAGCCTATAGAGGGCTATGGTGAAAAAGGAAATATCTTCCCTTAAAAATTGGAAAGAAGCTTTCTGAGAAACTGCTTCGTGTTCTGTTAATTCATCTCACAGAGTTACAGCTTTCCCCTCAAGAAGCCTTTCACTAAGTCTGTTCTTGTGGAATTTGCAGAGTGATTTTTGGAAGCCCATAGAGGGCTATGGTGAAATAGGAAATATCTACCGTTAAAAACTGGACAGAAGCTTTCTGAGAAACTGCCTTGTGTTCTGTTAATTCATCTCAAAGAGTTACAGCTTTCATCTCAAGAAGCCTTTCGCTAAGACTGTTCTTGTGGAATTTAGAAAGTGATATTGGGAAGCCCATAGAGGGCTATGGTGAAAAGGAAATATCTTCCTTAAAACTGGAAAGAAGCTTTCTGAGAAACTGCTTTGTGTTCTGCTAATTCATCTCACAGAGTTACATCTTTTGCTTCAAGAAACCTTCGCTAAAACGGTTCTTGTGGAATTTGCAAAGTGATATTTGGAAGCCCATAGAGGGCTATGGTGGAAAAGGAAATATTTTCAGTTAAAACTGGAAAGAAGCTTTCTGAGAAACTGTCTTGTGTTCTGTTAATTCATTTCACAGAGTTACAGATTTCGCCTCAAGAAGGCTTTCGCTAAGACTGTTCTTGTGGAATTGGCAAAGTGATATTTGGGAGCCCATACAGGGCTATTTTGAAAAAAGAAATATCTTCCGTGAAAAACTGGAAAGAAGGTTTCTGAGAAACTGCTTTGTGTTCTGCTAAATCATCTCACAGTGTTACACCTTTCCCTTCAAGAAGCCTTCGCTAAGTCCGTTCTTGTGGAATTTGCAAAGTGATATGACACATGCACACGTATGTTTATTGCGGCACTATTCACAATAGCAAAGACTTGGAATCAACCCAAATGTCCATCAGTGACAGATTGGATTAAGAAAATGTGGCACATATACACCATGGAATACTATGCAGCCATAAAAAAGGATGAGTTTGTGTTCTTTGTAGGGATATGGATGCAGTTGGAAACCATCATTCTTAGCAAACTATCACAAGAACAGAAAACCAAACACCGCATGTTCTCACTCATAGGTGGGAACTGAACAATGAGATCACTTGGACTCGGGAAGGGGAACATCACCACCGGGGCCTATCATGGGGAGGGGGGAGGGGGGAGGGATTGCATTGGGAGTTATACCTGATGTAAATGACGAGTTGATGGGTGAAGCACACCAACATGGCACAAGTATACATATGTAATAAACCTGCACGTTGTTCACAGGTACCCTACAACTTAAAGTATAATAATAATACTAAATACATAAAAAAAAAAAAGAAGCCTTTCGCTAAGACAGTTCTTGTGGAATTTGCAAAGTGATATTTGGAAGCCCATAGAGAGCTATTCTGAAAAAGGAAATATCTTCCGTTAAAAACTGGAAAGAAGCTTTCTGAGACAATGCTTTGTGTTCTGCTAATTCATCTCACAGAGTTACAGCTCTCCCCTCAAGAAGCCTTTCGCTAAGACTGTTCTTGTGGAATTTGCAAAGTGATATTTGGAAGCCCATAGAGGGCTATGGAGAAAAAGGAAATATCTACCGTTAAAAACTGGAAAGAAGCTTTCTGAAAAACTGCTGTGTGTTCTGTTAATTCATCTCACAGAGTTACATCTTTACCTTGAAGAAGCCTTTCGCTAAGGCTGTTCTTGTTGTATAGGCAAAGTGATTTTTGGAATCCCATAGAGGGCAATGGTGAAAAAGGAAATATCTTCCGTTAAAAACTGGAAAGAAGCTTTCTGAGTAACTGCTTTGTGTTCTGCTAATTAATCCCAGAGAGTTACAGGTTTCCCTTCAAGAAGCCTTTCGCTAAGGCTGTTCTTGTGGAATTTGGAAAGTGATATTTGGAAGCCCATAGAGGGCTATCTTGAGAAAAGACATATCTTCCATGAAAAACTGGAAAGAAGCTTTCTGAGAAACTGCTTTGTGTTCTGTTAATTCATCTCAGAGAGTTACAGCTTTCCCTTCCAGAATCCTTTCACTAAGGCTGTTCTTGAGGAATTTGGAAAGTGATATTTGGAAGCCCATACAGGGCTATTTTGAAAAAAAGGAATATCTTCCGTGAAAAACTGGAAAGAAGGTTTCTGAGAAACTGATTTGTGTTCTGCTAATTCATCTCACAGAGTTACAGCTTTCCCTTCAAGAAGCCTTTCGCTAAGTCAGTTCCTGTGGAATTTGCAAAGTGATATGACACATGCACACGTATGTTTATTGTGGCACTATTCACAATAGCAAAGACTTGGAATCAACCCAAATGTCCATCAGTGACAGATTGGATTAAGAAAATGTGGCACATATACACCATGGAATACTATGCAGCCATAAAAAAGGATGAGTTTGTGTTCTTTGTAGGGATATGGATGCAGTTGGAAACCATCATTCTTAGCAAACTATCACAAGAACAGAAAACCAAACACCGCATGTTCTCACTCATAGGTGGGAACTGAACAATGAGATCACTTGGACTCGGGAAGGGGAACATCACCACCGGGGCCTATCATGAGGAGGGGAGGGGAGGGATTGCATTGGGAGTTATACCTGATGTAAATGATTGATGGGTGGCTATTTTGAAAAAGAAATATCTTCCGTTAAAAACTGGAAAGAAGCTTTCTGAAAAACTGCTGTGTGTTCTGTTAATTAAAGTATAATAATAATACTAAATAAACAAAAAAAAAAAAAAAAGAAGCCTTCGCTAAGACTGTTCTTGTGGAATTTTCAAAGTGATATTTGGAAGCCCATAGAGGGCTAGAGTGAAAAGGAAATATCTTCCGTTAAAAACTGGAAAGAAGTTTTCTGAGAAACTGCTTTGTGTTCTGCTAATTCATCTCACAGAGTTACAGCTTTCCCTTCAAGAAGCCTTTCGCTAAGGCTGTTCTTGTGGAATTTGCAAAGTGATATTTCGAAGCCCATAGAGGGCTATTTTGAAAAAGGAAATATCTTCCGTTAAAAACTGGAAAGAAGCTTTCTGAGAAACTGCTTGTGTTCTGTTAATTCATCTCACAGAGTTACAGCTTTCCCCTCAAGAAGCCTTTCGCTAAGACTGTTCTTGTGGAATTGGAAAGTGATATTTGGAAGCCCATAGAGGCTATGGTGAAAAGGAAATATCTACCGTTAAAAACTGGAAAGAAACTTTCTGAGAAACTGCTTGTGTTCTGTTAATTCATCTCACAGAGTTACAGCTTTCCTCAAGAAGCCTTTCGCTAAGACTGTTCTTGTGGAATTTTCAAAGTGATATTTGGAATCCCATAGAGGGCTATGGTGAAAAGGAAATATCTTCCGTTAAAAACTGGAAAGAAGCTTTCTGAGAAACTGCTTTGTGTTCTGTTAATTCATCTCACAGAGTTACAGCTTTCCCTCAAGAAGCCTTTCGCTAAGACTGTTCTTGTGGAATTTACAAAGTGATATTTGGAAGCCCATAGGGCTATGGTGAAAAAGGAAATATCTTCCGTTAAAAACTGGAAAGAAGCTTTCTGAGAAACTGCTTGTGTTCTGTTAATTCATCTCACAGAGTTACAGCTTTCCCTCAAGAAGCCTTTCGCTAAGACTGTTCTTGTGGAATTTGCAAAGTGATATTTGGAAGCCCATAGAGGGCTATGGTGAAAAGGAAATATCTTCCGTTAAAAACTGGAAAGAAGCTTCTGAGAAACTGCTTGTGTTCTGTTAATTCATCTCACAGAGTTACAGCTTTCCCTCAAGAGTCCTTTCGCTAAGACTGTTCTGATGGAATTTGCAAAGTGATATTTGTAAGCCCATAGAGCGCTATGGTGAAAAAGGAAATATCTTCAGTTAAAAACTGGAAAGAAGCTTTCTGAGAAACTGCTTTGTGTTCTGTTAATTCATCTCAAAGAGTTACAGCTTTCCCTTCAAGAAGCCTTTCACTAAGGCTGTTCTTGTGGAATTTGGAAAGTGATATTTGGAAGCCCATAGAGGTCTACGATGAAAAAGGAAATATCTTCAGTTAAAAACTGGAAAGAATCTTTCTGAGAAACTGCTTTGTGTTCTCTTAATTCATCTCAGAGTTACAGCTTTCCTTGAAGAAGCCTTTCGCTAAGGCTGTTCTTGTGGAATTTGGAAAGTGATATTTGGAAGCCCATAGAGGGCTATGGTGAAAAAGAAATATCTTCAGTTAAAAACTGGAAAGAAGCTTTCTGAGAAACTGCTTGTGTTCTGTTAATTCATCTCACAGAGTTACAGCTTTCCCTCAAGAAGCCTTTCGCTAAGACTGTTCTTGTGGAACTGGCAAAGTGATATTTGGAAGCCCATAGAGGGCTATGGTGAAAAGGAAATATCTTCAGTTAAAAACTGGAAAGAAGCTTTCTGAGAAACTGCTTTGTGTTCTGTTAATTCATCTCACAGAGTTACATCTTTGCTTCAAGAAACCTTTCGCTAAGACTGTTCTTGTGGAATTGGCAAAGTGATATTTGGAAGCCCATAGAGGCTATGGTGAAAAAGGAAATATCTTCCGTTAAAAACTGGAAAGAAGCTTTCTGAGAAACTGCTTTGTGTTCTGTTAATTCATCTCACAGAGTTACAGCTTTCCTCAAGAAGCCTTTCGCTAAGGCTGTTCTTGTGGAATTTGGAAAGTGATATTTGAAGCCCATAGAGGGCTATGGTGAAAAAGGAAATATCTACCGTTAAAAACTGGAAAGAAGCTTTCTGAGAAACTGCTTTGTGTTCTGTTAATTCATCTCACAGAGTTACATCTTTGCTTCAAGAAACCTTTCGCTAAGGCTGTTCTTGTGGAATTGGCAAAGTGATATTTGGAAGCCCATAGAGTGCTATGGTGAAAAAGGAAATATCTTCAGTTAAAAACTGGAAAGAAGCTTTCTGAGAAACTGCCTTGTGTTCTGTTAATTCATCTCACAGAGTTACAGCTTTCCCTTCAAGAAGCCTTTCGCTAAGACTGTTCTTGTGGAATTTGGAATGTGATATTTGGAAGCCCATAGAGGGCTATAGTGAAAAAGGAAATATCTTCCGTTAAAAACTGGAAAGAAGCTTCTGAGAAACTGCCTTGTGTTCTGTTAATTCATCTCACAGAGTTACAGCATTCTCCTCAAGAAGCCTTTCGCTAACACTGTTCTTGTGGAATTTTCAAAGTGATATTTGGAAGCCCATAGAGGCTATGGTGAAAAAGGAAATATCTTCCGTTAAAAACTGGAAAGAAGCTTTCTGAGAAACTGCTTCGTGTTCTGTTAATTCATCTCACAGAGTTACAGCTTTCCCTCAAGAAGCCTTTCACTAAGTCTGTTCTTGTGGAATTTGCAAAGTGATATTTGGAAGCCCATAGAGGGCTATGGTGAAAAGGAAATATCTACCGTTAAAAACTGGAAAGAAGCTTTCTGAGAAACTGCTTGTGTTCTGTTAATTCATCTCAAAGAGTTACAGCTTTCATCTCAAGAAGCCTTCGCTAAGACTGTTCTTGTGGAATTTACAAAGTGATATTTGAAGCCCATAGAGGGCTATGGTGAAAAGGAAATATCTTCCGTTAAAAACTGGAAAGAAGCTTTCTGAGAAACTGCTTTGTGTTCTGCTAATTCATCTCACAGAGTTACATCTTTGCTTCAAGAAACCTTTCGCTAAAACTGTTCTTGTGGAATTTGCAAAGTGATATTTGGAAGCCCATAGAGGCTATGGTGAAAAAGGAAATATTTTCAGTTAAAAACTGGAAAGAAGCTTTCTGAAAAACTGCTTTGTGTTCTGTTAATTCATTTCACAGAGTTACAGATTTCGCCTCAAGAAGGCTTTCGCTAAGACTGTTCTTGTGGAATTGGCAAAGTGATATTTGGGGCCCATACAGGGCTATTTTGAAAAAAGAAATATCTTCCGTGAAAAACTGGAAAGAAGGTTTCTGAGAAACTGCTTTGTGTTCTGCTAAATCATCTCACAGTGTTATACCTTTCCCTTCAAGAAGCCTTTCGCTAAGTCAGTTCTTGTGGAATTTGCATAGTGATATGACACATGCACACGTATGTTTATTGCGGCACTATTCACAATAGCAAAGACTTGGAATCAACCCAAATGTCCATCAGTGACAGATTGGATTAAGAAAATGTGGCACATATACACCATGGAATACTATGCAGCCATAAAAAAGGATGAGTTTGTGTTCTTTGAAGGGATATGGATGCAGTTGGAAACCATCATTCTTAGCAAACTATCACAAGAACAGAAAACCAAACACCGCATGTTCTCACTCATAGGTGGGAACTGAACAATGAGATCACTTGGACTCGGGAAGGGGAACATCACCACCGGGGCCTATCATGAGGAGGGGGGAGGGGGGAGGGATTGCATTGGGAGTTATACCTGATGTAAATGACGAGTTGATGGGTGAAGCACACCAACATGGCACAAGTATACATACGTAATAAACCTGCACGTTGTGCACATGTACCCTACAACTTAAAGTATAATAATAATACTAAATAAACAAAAAAAAAAAAAGAAGCCTTTCGCTAAGACAGTTTTGTGGAATTTGCAAAGTGATATTTGGAGGCCATAGAGGGCTATTTTGAAAAAGGAAATATCTTCCGTTAAAAACTGGAAAGAAGCTTTCTGAGACACTGCTTTGTGTTCTGCTAATTCATCTCACAGAGTTACAGCTTTCCCTTCAAGAAGCCTTTCGCTAAGACAGTTTTGTGGAATTTGCAAAGTGATATTTGGAGGCCATAGAGGGCTATGGTGAAAAGGAAATATTTTGAGTTAAAACTGGAAAGAAGCTTTCTGAGAAACTGCCTTGTGTTCTGTTAATTCATCTCACAGAGTTACAGCATTCTCCTCAAGAAGCCTTTCGCTAAGACTGTTCTTGTGGAATTTGGAAAGTGATATTTGGAAGCCCATAGAGGCTATGGTGAAAAGGAAATATCTACCGTTAAAAACTGGAAAGAAGCTTTCTGAGAAACTGCTTTGTGTTCTGCTAATTCATCTCACAGAGTTACAGCTCTCCTCAAGAAGCCTTTCGCTAAGACTGTTCTTGTGGAATTTGCAAAGTGATATTTGGAAGCCCATAGAGGGCTATGGAGAAAAGGAAATATCTACCGTTAAAAACTGGAAAGAAGCTTTCTGAAAACTGCTGTGTGTTCTGTTAATTCATCTCACAGAGTTACATCTTTCCTTCAAGAAGCCTTCGCTAAGGCTGTTCTTGTTGTATAGGCAAAGTGATTTTGGAATCCCATAGAGGGCAATGGTGAAAAGGAAATATCTTCCGTTAAAAACTGGAAAAAGCTTTCTGAGAAACTGCTTTGTGTTCTGCTAATTAATCCCAGAGAGTTACAGGTTTCCCTTCAAGAAGCCTTTCGCTAAGGCTGTTCTTGTGGAATTTGGAAAGTGATATTTGGAAGCCCATAGAGGGCTATCTTGAGAAAAGACATATCTTCCATGAAAAACTGGAAAGAAGCTTTCTGAGAAACTGCTTTGTGTTCTGTTAATTCATCTCAGAGAGTTACAGCTTTCCCCTCAAGAGTCCTTTCGCTAACACTGTTCTTGTGGAATTGGAAAAGTGATATTTGGAAGCCCTTAGAGGGCTATGGTGAAAAAGGAAATATCTACCGTTAAAAACTGGACAGAAAATTTCTTAGAAACTGCCTTGTGTTCCGTTAATTCATCTCAAAGAATTACAGCTTTCCCCTCAAGAAGCCTTTCACTAAGACTGTTCTTGAGGAATTTTCAAAGTGATATTTGGAATCCCATAGAGGGCTATGGTGAAAAAGGAAATATCTTCCGTGAAAAACTGGAAACAAGCTTTCTGAGAAACTGCTTTGTGTTCTGTTAATTCATCTCACGGAGTTACAGCTTTCCCCTCAAGAAGCCTTTCGCTAAGACTGTTCTTGTGGAATTTACAAAGTGATATTTGGAAGCCCATAGAGGGCTAGAGTGAAAAAGGAAATATCTTCCATTAAAAACTGGAAAAAAGCTTTCTGAGAAACTGCTTTGTGTTCTGCAAATTCGTCTCACAGAGTTCCAGCTTTCCCCTTAAGAAGCCTTTCTCTAAGACTATTCTTGTGGAATTCCCAAAGTGATATTTGGAAGCCAATATAGGGCTATGGTGAAAAAGGATATATCTTCCGTTAAAAATTTGAAAGAAGCTATCTGAGAAACTGCTTTCTGTTCTGTTAATTCATCTCACAGAGTTACAGCTTTCCCCTCAAGAGTCCTTTCGCTAAGACTGTTCTGATGGAATTTGCAAAGTGATATTTGTAAGCCCATAGAGCGCTATGGTGAAAAAGGAAATATCTTCAGTTAAAAACTGGAAAGAAGCTTTCTGAGAAACTGCTTTGTGTTCTGCTAATTCATCTCAGAGAGTTACAGCTTTCCCTTCAGGAAGCCTTTCGCTAAGGCTGTTCTTGTGGAATTTTGAAAGTGATATTTGGAAGTCCATGGAGGGCTATATTGAAAAAAGACATTTCTTCCGTGAAAAACTGGAAAGAAGCTTTCGGAGAAACTCCTTTGTGTTCTGCTAATTCATCTCACAGAGTTACAGCTTTCCCTTTAAGAAGCCTTTCACTAAGGCTGTTCTTGTGGAATTTGCAAAGTGATATTTGGAAGCCCATAGAGGGCTATGGTGAAAAAGGAAATATCTTCAGGTAAAAACTAGAAAGAATCTTTCTGAGAAACTGCCTTGTGTTGTGATAATTCATCTCACCGAGGTACAGCTTTGCCCTCAAGAAGTCTTTCGCTAAGACAGTTCTTCTGGAATTTGGAAAGTGATATTTGTAAGCCCATAGAGGGCTATTTTGAAAAAAGAAATATCTTCCGTTATAACCTGGAAAGAAGCTTTCTGAGAAACTGCCTTGTGTTCTGTTAATTCATCTCACAGAGTTAGAGCTTTCCCCTCAAGAAACCTTTCGCTAAGACTGTTCTTGTGGAACTTGCAAAGTGATATTTGGAATCCCATAGAGGGCTATGGTGAAAAAGGAAATATCTTCCGTTAAAAATTGCAAAGAAGCTGTGTGAGAAACTGCTTCGTGTTCTGTTAATTCATCTCACAGAGTTACAGCTCTCCCCTCAAGAGGCCTTTCGCTAAGACTGTTCTTGTGGAATTGGCAATGTGATATTTGGAAGCCCATAGAGGCTATGGTGAAAAGGAAATATCTACCGTTAAAAACTGGAAAGAAGTTTCTGAGAAACTGCTTCGTGTTCTGTTAATTCATCTCACAGAGTTACAGCTCTACCCTCAAGAAGCCTTTCGCTAAGACTGTTCTTGTGGAATTTGGAAAGTGATATTTCGAAGCCCATAGAGGGCTATGGTGAAAAAGGAAATATCTACCGTTAAAAACTGGAAAAAAGCTTTCTGATAAACTGCTTTGTGTTCTGTGAATTCATCTCACAGAGTTACTTCTTTCCCTTGAAGGAGCCTTTCGCTAAGGCTGTTCTTGTTGTATTGGCAAAGTGATATTTGGAAGCCCATAGAGCGCTATGGTGAAAAAGGAAATATCTTCAGTTAAAAACTGAAAAGAAACTTTCTGAGAAACTGCCTTGTGTTCTGTTACTTCATCTCACAGAGTTACAGCTTTCCTCAAGAAGCCTTCGCTAAGACTGTTCTTGTGGAATTTGGAAAGTGGTATTTGGAAGCCCATAGAGGGCTATAGTGAAAAAGGAAATATCTTCCGTTAAAAACTGGAAGGAAGCCTTCTGAGAAACTGCCTTGTGTTCTGTTAATTCATCTCACAGAGATACAGCATTCCCCTCAAGAGTCCTTTCGCTAACACTGTTCTTGTGGAATTTTCAAACTGATATTTGGAAGCCCATAGAGGGCTACGGTGAAAAAGGAAATATCTTTCGTTAAAAACTGGAAAGAAGCTTTCTGAGAAACTGCTTGGTGTTCTGCTAATTCATCTCAGAGAGTTACAGCTTTCCCTTCAAGAAGCCTTTCGCTAAGGCTGTTCTTGTGGAATTTTGAAAGTGATATTTGGAAGTCCATAGAGGGCTATTTTGAAAAAGAAATATCTTCCGTGAAAAACTGGAAAGAAGCTTGAGAAACTGCTTTGTGTTCTGCTAATTCATCTCACAGAGTTACAGCTTTCCCTTGAGGAAGCCTTTCACTAAGGCTGTTCTTGTGGAATTTGCAAAGTGATATTCGGAAGCCCATAGAGGGCTATGGTGAAAAAGGAAATATCTTCAGGTAAAAACTGGAAAGAAGCTTTCTGAGAAACAGCCTTGTGTTGTGATAATTCATCTCACCGAGATACAGCTTTCCCCTCAAGAAGTCTTTCGCTAAGACAGTTCTTCTGGAATTTGGAAAGTGATATTTGTAAGCCCATAGAGGGCTATTTTGAAAAAAGAAATATCTTCCGTTATAACCTGGAAAGAAGCTTTCTGAGAAACTGCCTTGTGTTCTGTTAATTCATCTCACAGAGTTAGAGCTTTCCCCTGAAGAAACCTTTCGCTAAGACTGTTCTTGTGGAACTTGCAAAGTGATATTTGAAATCCAATAGAGGGCTATGGTGAAAAAGGAAATATCTTCCGTTAAAAATTGCAAAGAAGCTGTGTGAGAAACTGCTTCGTGTTCTGTTAATTCATCTCACAGAGTTACAGCTCTCCCCTCAAGAAGCCTTTCGCTAAGACTGTTCTTGTGGAATTGGCAATGTGATATTTGGAAGCCCATAGAGGGCTATGGTGAAAAGGAAATATCTACAGTTAAAACTGGAAAGAAGCTTTCTGAGAAACTGCTTCCTGTTCTGTTAATTCATCTCACAGAGTTACAGCTCTCCTCAAGAAGCCTTTCGCTAAGACTGTTCTTGTGGAATTTGGAAAGTGATATTTGGAAGCCCATAGAGGGCTATGGTGAAAAAGGAAATATCTACCGTTAAAAACTGGAAAGAAGCTTTCTGAGAAACTGCTTTGTATTCTGCTCATTCATCTCACAGAGTTACATCTTTCACTTCAAGAAAGCTTTCGCTAAGACTGTTCTTGTGGAATTTGCAAAGTGATATTTGAAAGCCCATAGAGCGCTATGGTGAAAAAGGAAATATCTTCATTTAAAAACTGGAAAGAAGCTTTCTGAGAAAATGCTTTTTGTTCTGTTAATTCATTTCCCAGAATTACAGATTTCCCCTCAAGAAGTGTTTTGCTAAGACTGCTCTTGTGGAATTGGCAAAGTCATATTTGGAAGCCTATAGAGGGCTATGGTGAAAAAGGAAATATCTTCCCTTAAAAATTGGAAAGAAGCTTTCTGAGAAACTGCTTTGTGTCCTGTTAATTCATCTCACTGAGTTACAGCTTTCCCCTCAAGAAGCCTTTCGCTAAGACTGTTCTTGTGGAATTGGCAAAGTGATATTTGGAAGCCTATAGAGGGCTATGGTGAAAAAGGAAATATCTTCCCTTAAAAATTGGAAAGAAGCTTTCTGAGAAACTGCTTCGTGTTCTGTTAATTCATCTCACAGAGTTACAGCTTTCCCCTCAAGAAGCCTTTCACTAAGTCTGTTCTTGTGGAATTTGCAGAGTGATTTTTGGAAGCCCATAGAGGGCTATGGTGAAAAGGAAATATCTACCGTTAAAAACTGGACAGAAGCTTTCTGAGAAACTGCTTTGTGTTCTGCTAATTCATCTCACAGAGTTACAGCTTTCCTTGAGGAAGCCTTTCACTAAGGCTGTTCTTGTGGAATTTGCAAAGTGATATTTGGAAGCCCATAGAGGGCTATGGTGAAAAGGAAATATCTTCAGGTAAAACTGGAAAGAAGCTTTCTGAGAAACTGCCTTGTGTTCTGTTAATTCATCTCACAGAGTTACAGCTTTCCCTCAAGAAGTCTTTCGCTAAGACTGTTCTTGTGGAATTTGGAAAGTGATATTTGGAAGCCCATAGAGGGCTATTTTGAAAAAGAAATATCTTCCGTTAAAAACTGGAAAGAAGCTTTCTGAGAAACTGCCTTGTGTTCTGTTAATTCATCTCACAGAGTTAGAGCTTTCCCTGAAGAAACCTTTCGCTAAGACTGTTCTTGTGGAATTTGCAAAGTGATATTTGAAGCCCATAGAGGGCTATGGTGAAAAGGAAATATCTTCCGTTAAAAACTGGAAAGAAGCTTTGTGAGAAACTGCTTTGTGTTCTGTTAATTCATCTCACAGAGTTACAGCTCTCCTCAAGAAGCCTTTCGCTAAGACTGTTCTTGTGGAATTGGCAATGATATTTGGAAGCCCATAGAGGGCTATGGTGAAAAGGAAATATCTTCAGTTAAAACTGGAAAGAAGCTTTCTGAGAAACTGCTTTGTGTTCTGTTAATTCATCTCACAGAGTTACAGCTCTCCTCAAGAAGCCTTTCGCTAAGACTGTTCTTGTGGAATTTGGAAAGTGATATTTGGAAGCCCATAGAGGGCTATGGTGAAAAGGAAATATCTACCGTTAAAAACTGGAAAGAAGCTTTCTGAGAAACTGCTTTGTATTCTGCTCATTCATCTCACAGAGTTACATCTTTCACTTCAAGAAGCCTTTCGCTAAGACTGTTCTTGTGGAATTTGCAAAGTGATATTTGAAAGCCCATAGAGCGCTATGGTGAAAAGGAAATATCTTCATTTAAAAACTGGAAAGAAGCTTTCTGAGAAACTGCTTTGTGTTCTGTTAATTCATCTCACAGAGTTACAGATTTCCCTCAAGAAGTGTTTTGCTAAGACTGTTCTTGTGGAATTGGCAAAGTGATATTTGGAAGCCTATAGAGGGCTATGGTGAAAAGGAAATATCTTCCGTTAAAAACTGGAAAGAAGCTTTCTGAGAAACTGCTTTGTGTCCTGTTAATTCATCTCACTGAGTTACAGCTTTCCTCAAGAAGCCTTCGCTAAGACTGTTCTTGTGGAATTGGCAAAGTGATATTTGGAAGCCCATAGAGGGCTATGGTGAAAAAGGAAATATCTTCCCTTAAAAATTGGAAAGAAGCTTTCTGAGAAACTGCTTCGTGTTCTGTTAATTCATCTCACAGAGTTACAGCTTTCCCCTCAAGAAGCCTTTCACTAAGTCTGTTCTTGTGGAATTTGCAGAGTGATTTTTGGAAGCCCATAGAGGGCTATGGTGAAATAGGAAATATCTACCGTTAAAAACTGGACAGAAGCTTTCTGAGAAACTGCCTTGTGTTCTGTTAATTCATCTCAAAGAGTTACAGCTTTCATCTCAAGAAGCCTTTCGCTAAGACTGTTCTTGTGGAATTTAGAAAGTGATATTGGGAAGCCCATAGAGGGCTATGGTGAAAAAGGAAATATCTTCCCTTAAAAACTGGAAAGAAGCTTTCTGAGAAACTGCTTTGTGTTCTGCTAATTCATCTCACAGAGTTACATCTTTTGCTTCAAGAAACCTTTCGCTAAAACGGTTCTTGTGGAATTTGCAAAGTGATATTTGGAAGCCCATAGAGGGCTATGGTGGAAAAGGAAATATTTTCAGTTAAAAACTGGAAAGAAGCTTTCTGAGAAACTGTCTTGTGTTCTGTTAATTCATTTCACAGAGCTACAGATTTCGCCTCAAGAAGGCTTTCGCTAAGACTGTTCTTGTGGAATTGGCAAAGTGATATTTGGGAGCCCATACAGGGCTATTTTGAAAAAAGAAATATCTTCCGTGAAAAACTGGAAAGAAGGTTTCTGAGAAACTGCTTTGTGTTCTGCTAAATCATCTCACAGTGTTACACCTTTCCTTCAAGAAGCCTTCGCTAAGACTGTTCTTGTGGAATTTGCAAAGTGATATTTGGAAGCCCATAGAGGGCTATGGTGGAAAAGGAAATATCTTCAGTTAAAACTGGAAAGAAGCTTGAGAAACTGCTTTGTGTTCTGCTAATTCATCTCACAGAGTTACAGCTTTCCTTCAAGAAGCCTTTCGCTAAGACTGTTCTTGTGGAATTGGCAAAGTGATATTTGGAAGCCCATAGAGGGCTATGGTGAAAAGGAAATATCTTCGTTAAAAACTGGAAAGAAGCTTGAGAAACTGCTTGTGTTCTGTTAATTCATCTCACAGAGTTACAGCTTTCATCTCAAGAAGCCTTCGCTAAGACAGTTCTTGTGGAATTTGCAAAGTGATATTTGGAAGCCCATAGAGAGCTATTCTGAAAAGGAAATATCTTCCGTTAAAAACTGGAAAGAAGCTTTCTGAGAAACTGCTTTGTGTTCTGCTAATTCATCTCACAGAGTTACAGCTTTCCCTCAAGAAGCCTTTCGCTAAGACTGTTCTTGTGGAATTTGCAAAGTGATATTTGGAAGCCCATAGAGGGCTATGGAGAAAAGGAAATATCTACCGTTAAAAACTGGAAAGAAGCTTTCTGAAAAACTGCTGTGTGTTCTGTTAATTCATCTCACAGAGTTACATCTTTACCTTGAAGAAGCCTTTCGCTAAGGCTGTTCTTGTTGTATAGGCAAAGTGATTTTGGAAGCCCATAGAGGCTATGGTGAAAAGGAAATATCTTCCGTTAAAAACTGGAAAGAAGCTTTCTGAGTAACTGCTTTGTGTTCTGCTAATTAATCCCAGAGAGTTACAGGTTTCCTTCAAGAAGCCTTTCGCTAAGGCTGTTCTTGTGGAATTTGGAAAGTGATATTTGGAAGCCCATAGAGGGCTATCTTGAGAAAAGACATATCTTCCATGAAAACTGGAAAGAAGCTTTCTGAGAAACTGCTTTGTGTTCTGTTAATTCATCTCAGAGAGTTACAGCTTTCCTCAAGAAGCCTTTCGCTAAGGCTGTTCTTGTGGAATTTGGAAAGTGATATTTGGAAGCCCATAGAGGGCTATGGTGAAAAGGAAATATCTTCCGTTAAAAACTGGAAAGAAGCTTTCTGAGAAACTGCTTTGTGTTCTGCTAATTCATCTCACAGAGTTACAGCTTTCCTTCAAGAAGCCTTCGCTAAGACAGTTTTGTGGAATTTGCAAAGTGATATTTGGAAGCCCATAGAGGGCTATGGTGAAAAGGAAATATCTTCGTTAAAAACTGGAAAGAAGTTTCTGAGAAACTGCTTTGTGTTCTGTTAATTCATCTCACAGAGTTACAGCTTTCCCTCAAGAAGCCTTTCGCTAAGACTGTTCTTGTGGAATTTTCAAAGTGATATTTGGAAGCCCATAGAGGCTATGGTGAAAAGGAAATATCTTCCGTTAAAAACTGGAAAGAAGCTTTCTGAGAAACTGCTTTGTGTTCTGTTAATTCATCTCACAGAGTTACAGCTCTCCTCAAGAAGCCTTTCGCTAAGACTGTTCTTGTGGAATTTGCAAAGTGATATTTGGAAGCCCATAGAGGGCTATTTTGAAAAAGGAAATATCTTCCGTTAAAAACTGGAAAGAAGCTTTCTGAGAAACTGCTTTGTGTTCTGCTAATTCATCTCACAGAGTTACAGCTTTCCTTCAAGAAGCCTTCGCTAAGACTGTTCTTGTGGAATTTGCAAAGTGATATTTGGAAGCCATAGAGGGCTATTTTGAAAAAGGAAATATCTTCGTTAAAAACTGGAAAGAAGCTTTCTGAGACACTGCTTTGTGTTCTGTTAATTCATCTCACAGAGTTACAGCTTTCCCTCAAGAAGCCTTTCGCTAAGACTGTTCTTGTGGAATTGGAAAGTGATATTTGGAAGCCATAGAGGGCTATGGTGAAAAGGAAATATCTTCCGTTAAAAACTGGAAAGAAGCTTTCTGAGAAACTGCCTTGTGTTCTGTTAATTCATCTCACAGAGTTACAGCTTTCCTCAAGAAGCCTTTCACTAAGACTGTTCTTGTGGAATTTTCAAAGTGATATTTGGAAGCCCATAGAGGCTATGGTGAAAAGGAAATATCTTCCGTTAAAAACTGGAAAGAAGCTTTCTGAGACACTGCTTTGTGTTCTGCTAATTCATCTCACAGAGTTACAGCTTTCCCTCAAGAAGCCTTTCGCTAAGACAGTTTTGTGGAATTTGCAAAGTGATATTTGGAGGCCATAGAGGGCTATTTTGAAAAAGGAAATATCTTCCGTTAAAAACTGGAAAGAAGCTTTCTGAGACACTGCTTTGTGTTCTGTTAATTCATCTCACAGAGTTACAGCTTTCCCCTCAAGAAGCCTTTCGCTAAGACTGTTCTTGTGGAATTGGAAAGTGATATTTGGAAGCCATAGAGGGCTATGGTGAAAAGGAAATATCTACCGTTAAAAACTGGAAAGAAACTTTCTGAGAAACTGCCTTGTGTTCTGTTAATTCATCTCACAGAGTTACAGCTTTCCTCAAGAAGCCTTTCACTAAGACTGTTCTTGTGGAATTTACAAAGTGATATTTGGAAGCCCATAGAGGGCTATGGTGAAAAGGAAATATCTTCCGTTAAAAACTGGAAAGAAGCTTTCTGAGAAACTGCTTTGTGTTCTGTTAATTCATCTCAGAGAGTTACAGCTTTCCTCAAGAAGCCTTTCGCTAAGACTGTTCTTGTGGAATTTACAAAGTGATATTTGGAAGCCCATAGAGGGCTAGAGTGAAAAGGAAATATCTTCCATTAAAACTGGAAAGAAGCTTTCTGAGAAACTGCTTTGTGTTCTGTTAATTCATCTCACAGAGTTACAGCTTTCTCAAGAAGCCTTTCGCTAAGACTGTTCTTGTGGAATTTACAAAGTGATATTTGGAAGCCCATAGAGGGCTATGGTGAAAAGGAAATATCTTCCGTTAAAAACTGGAAAGAAGCTATCTGAGAAACTGCTTGTGTTCTGTTAATTCATCTCACAGAGTTACAGCTTTCCCCTCAAGAGTCCTTTCGCTAAGACTGTTCTGATGGAATTTGCAAAGTGATATTTGTAAGCCCATAGAGCGCTATGGTGAAAAAGGAAATATCTTCAGTTAAAAACTGGAAAGAAGCTTTCTGAGAAACTGCTTTGTGTTCTGTTAATTCATCTCAAAGAGTTACAGCTTTCCCTTCAAGAAGCCTTTCACTAAGGCTGTTCTTGTGGAATTTGGAAAGTGATATTTGGAAGCCCATAGAGGTCTACGATGAAAAAGGAAATATCTTCAGTTAAAAACTGGAAAGAATCTTTCTGAGAAACTGCTTTGTGTTCTCTTAATTCATCTCAGAGAGTTACAGCTTTCCCTTGAAGAAGCCTTTCGATAAGGCTGTTCTTGTGGAATTTGGAAGGTGATATTTGGAAGCCCATAGAGGGCTACGGTGAAAAACAAATAAGTTGAAAACTGGAAAGAAGCTTTCTGAGAAACTGCTTTGTGTTCTGTCAATTCATCTCACGGAGTTACAGCTTTCCCCTTAAGAAGCCTTTCTCTAAGTCTGTTCTTGTGGAACTGGCAAAGTGATATTTGGAAGCCCTTAGAGGGCTATGGTGAAAAAGGAAATATCTTCAGTTAAAAACTGGAAAGAAGCTTTCTGAGAAAATGCTTTGTGTTCGGTTAATTCATCTCACGGAGTTACATCTTTCCCTTAAAGAACCGTTCCTCTAAGTCTGTTCTTGTGGAATTGGCAAAGTGATATTTGTAAGCCCATAGAGGGCTACGGTGAAAAAGGAAATATTTCCCGTTAAAAACTGGAAAGAAGCTTTCTGAGAAACTGCTTTGTGTTCTACAAATTCACCTCAGAGAGTTACAGCTTTCCCTTCGAGAAGCCTTTCGCTAAGGCTGTTCTTGTGGAATTTGGAAAGTGATATTTGGAAGCCCATAGAGGTCTATGGAGAAAAAGGAAATATCTACCGTTAAAAACTGGAAAGAAGCTTTCTGATAAACGGATTTGTGTTCTGTTAATTCATCTTACAGAGTTACATCTTTAACTTGAAGAAACCTTTCGCTAAGGCTGTTCTTGTTGTATTGGCAAAGTGATATTTGGAAGCCCATAGAGTGCTATGGTGAAAAAGGAAATATCTTCAGTTAAAAACTGAAAAGAAACTTTCTGAGAAACTGCCTTGTGTTCTGTTACTTCATCTCACAGAGTTACAGCTTTCCCTCAAGAAGCCTTTCGCTAAGACTGTTCTTGTGGAATTTGGAAAGTGGTATTTGGAAGCCCATAGAGGGCTATAGTGAAAAAGGAAATATCTTCCGTTAAAAACTGGAAAGAAGCCTTCTGAGAAACTGCCTTGTGTTCTGTTAATTCATCTCACAGAGATACAGCATTCCCCTCAAGAGTCCTTTCGCTAACACTGTTCTTGTGGAATTTTCAAAGTGATATTTGGAAGCCCATAGAGGGCTATGGTGAAAAAGGAAATATCTTCCCTTAAAAATTGGAAAGAAGCTTTCTGAGAAACTGCTTCGTGTTCTGTTAATTCATCTCACAGAGTTACAGCTTTCCCCTCAAGAAGCCTTTCACTAAGTCTGTTCTTGTGGAATTTGCAAAGTGATTTTTGGAAGCCCATAGAGGGCTATGGTGAAAAAGGTAATATCTACCGTTAAAAACTGGACAGAAGCTTTCTGAGAAACTGCCTTGTGTTCTGTTAATTCATCTCAAAGAGTTACAGCTTTCATCTCAAGAAGCCTTTCGCTAAGACTGTTCTTGTGGAATTTAGAAAGTGATATTGGGAAGCCCATAGAGGGCTATGGTGAAAAAGGAAATATCTTCCCTTAAAAACTGGAAAGAAGCTTTCTGAGAAACTGCTTTGTGTTCTGCTAATTCATCTCACAGAGTTACATCTTTTGCTTCAAGAAACCTTTCGCTAAAACGGTTCTTGTGGAATTTGCAAAGTGATATTTGGAAGCCCATAGAGGGCTATGGTGGAAAAGGAAATATTTTCAGTTAAAAACTGGAAAGAAGCTTTCTGGGAAACTGTCTTGTGTTCTGTTAATTCATTTCACAGAGTTACAGATTTCGCCTCAAGAAGGCTTTCGCTAAGACTGTTCTTGTGGAATTGGCAAAGTGATATTTGGGAGCCCATACAGGGCTATTTTGAAAAAAGAAATATCTTCCGTGAAAAACTGGAAAGAAGGTTTCTGAGAAACTGCTTTGTGTTCTGCTAAATCATCTCACAGTGTTACACCTTTCCCTTCAAGAAGCCTTTCGCTAAGTCAGTTCTTGTGGAATTTGCAAAGTGATATGACACATGCACACGTATGTTTATTGCGGCACTATTCACAATAGCAAAGACTTGGAATCAACCCAAATGTCCATCAGTGACAGATTGGATTAAGAAAATGTGGCACATATACACCATGGAATACTATGCAGCCATAAAAAAGGATGAGTTTGTGTTCTTTGAAGGATATGGATGCAGTTGGAAACCATCATTCTTAGCAAACTATCACAAGAACAGAAAACCAAACACCGCATGTTCTCACTCATAGGTGGGAACTGAACAATGAGATCACTTGGACTCGGGAAGGGAACATCACCACGGGGCCTATCATGGGGAGGGGAGGGGAGGGATTGCATTGGGAGTTATACCTGATGTAAATGACGAGTTGATGGGTGAAGCACACCAACATGGCACAAGTATACATATGTAATAAACCTGCACGTTGTTCACAGGTACCCTACAACTTAAAGTATAATAATAATACTAAATACATAAAAAAAAAAAAGAAGCCTTTCGCTAAGACAGTTCTTGGGGAATTTGCAAAGTGATATTTGGAAGCCCATAGAGAGCTATTCTGAAAAAGGAAATATCTTCCGTTAAAAACTGGAAAGAAGCTTTCTGAGACACTGCTTTGTGTTCTGCTAATTCATCTCACAGGGTTAGAGCTTTCCCTTAAAGGAGCCTTTCGCTAAGGCTGTTCTAGTGGAATATGCAAAGTGTTATTTGGAAACCCATAGTGGGCTATAGTGAAAAAGAAATATTTTGAGTTAAAAACTGGACAGAAGATTTCTGAGAAACTGCCTTGTGTTCTGTTAATTCATCTCACAGAGTTACAGCATTCTCCTCAAGAAGCCTTTCGCTAAGACTGTTCTTGGGGAATTTGGAAAGTGATATTTGGAAGCCCATAGAGGGCTATGGTGAAAAAGGAAATATCTACCGTTAAAAACTGGAAAGAAGCTTTCTGAGAAACTGCTTTGTGTTCTGCTAATTCATCTCACAGAGTTACAGCTCTCCCCTCAAGAAGCCTTTCGCTAAGACTGTTCTTGTGGAATTTGCAAAGTGATATTTGGAAGCCCATAGAGGGCTATGGAGAAAAAGGAAATATCTACCGTTAAAAACTGGAAAGAAGCTTTCTGAAAAACTGCTGTGTGTTCTGTTAATTCATCTCACAGAGTTACATCTTTACCTTGAAGAAGCCTTTCGCTAAGGCTGTTCTTGTTGTATAGGCAAAGTGATTTTTGGAATCCCATAGAGGGCAATGGTGAAAAAGGAAATATCTTCCGTTAAAAACTGGAAAGAAGCTTTCTGAGTAACTGCTTTGTGTTCTGCTAATTAATCCCAGAGAGTTACAGGTTTCCCTTCAAGAAGCCTTTCGCTAAGGCTGTTCTTGTGGAATTTGGAAAGTGATATTTGGAAGCCCATAGAGGGCTATCTTGAGAAAAGACATATCTTCCATGAAAAACTGGAAAGAAGCTTTCTGAGAAACTGCTTTGTGTTCTGTTAATTCATCTCAGAGAGTTACAGCTTTCCCCTCAAGAGTCCTTTCGCTAACACTGTTCTTGTGGAATTGGAAAAGTGATATTTGGAAGCCCTTAGAGGGCTATGGTGAAAAAGGAAATATCTACCGTTAAAAACTGGACAGAAAATTTCTTAGAAACTGCCTTGTGTTCCGTTAATTCATCTCAAAGAATTACAGCTTTCCCCTCAAGAAGCCTTTCACTAAGACTGTTCTTGAGGAATTTTCAAAGTGATATTTGGAATCCCATAGAGGGCTACGGTGAAAAAGGAAATATCTTCCGTGAAAAACTGGAAAGAAGCTTTCTGAGAAACTGCTTTGTGTTCTGTTAATTCATCTCACGGAGTTACAGCTTTCCCCTCAAGAAGCCTTTCGCTAAGACTGTTCTTGTGGAATTTACAAAGTGATATTTGGAAGCCCATAGAGGGCTAGAGTGAAAAAGGAAATATCTTCCATTAAAAACTGGAAAAAAGCTTTCTGAGAAACTGCTTTGTGTTCTGCAAATTCGTCTCACAGAGTTCCAGCTTTCCCCTTAAGAAGCCTTTCTCTAAGACTATTCTTGTGGAATTCCCAAAGTGATATTTGGAAGCCAATATAGGGCTATGGTGAAAAGGAAATATCTTCCGTTAAAAATTTGAAAGAAGCTATCTGAGAAACTGCTTTCTGTTCTGTTAATTCATCTCACAGAGTTACAGCTTTCCCTCAAGAGTCCTTTCGCTAAGACTGTTCTGATGGAATTTGCAAAGTGATATTTGGAAGCCCATAGAGGGCTATGGTGAAAAGGAAATATCTTCAGTTAAAAACTGGAAAGAAGCTTTCTGAGAAACTGCTTTGTGTTCTGCTAATTCATCTCAGAGAGTTACAGCTTTCCTTCAAGAAGCCTTTCGCTAAGGCTGTTCTTGTGGAATTTGAAAGTGATATTTGGAAGTCCATGGAGGGCTATATTGAAAAAGACATTTCTTCCGTGAAAAACTGGAAAGAAGCTTCTGAGAAACTGCTTTGTGTTCTGTTAATTCATCTCAGAGAGTTACAGCTTTCCTCAAGAGTCCTTTCGCTAACACTGTTCTTGTGGAATTGGAAAAGTGATATTTGGAAGCCCTTAGAGGGCTATGGTGAAAAAGGAAATATCTACCGTTAAAAACTGGACAGAAAATTTCTTAGAAACTGCCTTGTGTTCCGTTAATTCATCTCAAAGAATTACAGCTTTCCCCTCAAGAAGCCTTTCACTAAGACTGTTCTTGAGGAATTTTCAAAGTGATATTTGGAATCCCATAGAGGGCTACGGTGAAAAAGGAAATATCTTCCGTGAAAAACTGGAAACAAGCTTTCTGAGAAACTGCTTTGTGTTCTGTTAATTCATCTCACGGAGTTACAGCTTTCCCCTCAAGAAGCCTTTCGCTAAGACTGTTCTTGTGGAATTTACAAAGTGATATTTGGAAGCCCATAGAGGGCTAGAGTGAAAAAGGAAATATCTTCCATTAAAAACTGGAAAAAAGCTTTCTGAGAAACTGCTTTGTGTTCTGCAAATTCGTCTCACAGAGTTCCAGCTTTCCCCTTAAGAAGCCTTTCTCTAAGACTATTCTTGTGGAATTCCCAAAGTGATATTTGGAAGCCAATATAGGGCTATGGTGAAAAGGAAATATCTTCCGTTAAAAATTTGAAAGAAGCTATCTGAGAAACTGCTTTCTGTTCTGTTAATTCATCTCACAGAGTTACAGCTTTCCCCTCAAGAGTCCTTTCGCTAAGACTGTTCTGATGGAATTTGCAAAGTGATATTTGTAAGCCCATAGAGCGCTATGGTGAAAAAGGAAATATCTTCAGTTAAAAACTGGAAAGAAGCTTTCTGAGAAACTGCTTTGTGTTCTGCTAATTCATCTCAGAGAGTTACAGCTTTCCCTTCAGGAAGCCTTTCGCTAAGGCTGTTCTTGTGGAATTTTGAAAGTGATATTTGGAAGTCCATGGAGGGCTATATTGAAAAAAGACATTTCTTCCGTGAAAAACTGGAAAGAAGCTTTCGGAGAAACTCCTTTGTGTTCTGCTAATTCATCTCACAGAGTTACAGCTTTCCCTTTAAGAAGCCTTTCACTAAGGCTGTTCTTGTGGAATTTGCAAAGTGATATTTGGAAGCCCATAGAGGGCTATGGTGAAAAAGGAAATATCTTCAGGTAAAAACTAGAAAGAATCTTTCTGAGAAACTGCCTTGTGTTGTGATAATTCATCTCACCGAGGTACAGCTTTGCCCTCAAGAAGTCTTTCGCTAAGACAGTTCTTCTGGAATTTGGAAAGTGATATTTGTAAGCCCATAGAGGGCTATTTTGAAAAAAGAAATATCTTCCGTTATAACCTGGAAAGAAGCTTTCTGAGAAACTGCCTTGTGTTCTGTTAATTCATCTCACAGAGTTAGAGCTTTCCTCAAGAAACCTTTCGCTAAGACTGTTCTTGTGGAACTTGCAAAGTGATATTTGGAATCCCATAGAGGGCTATGGTGAAAAGGAAATATCTTCCGTTAAAATTGCAAAGAAGCTGTGTGAGAAACTGCTTTGTGTTCTGTTAATTCATCTCACAGAGTTACAGCTCTCCCTCAAGAAGCCTTTCGCTAAGACTGTTCTTGTGGAATTGGCAAAGTGATATTTGGAAGCCCATAGAGGGCTATGGTGAAAAGGAAATATCTTCCGTTAAAAACTGGAAAGAAGTTTCTGAGAAACTGCTTGTGTTCTGTTAATTCATCTCACAGAGTTACAGCTCTACCCTCAAGAAGCCTTTCGCTAAGACTGTTCTTGTGGAATTTGGAAAGTGATATTTGGAAGCCCATAGGGCTATGGTGAAAAGGAAATATCTACCGTTAAAAACTGGAAAAAAGCTTTCTGATAAACTGCTTTGTGTTCTGTGAATTCATCTCACAGAGTTACTTCTTTCCCTTGAAGGAGCCTTTCGCTAAGGCTGTTCTTGTTGTATTGGCAAAGTGATATTTGGAAGCCCATAGAGCGCTATGGTGAAAAAGGAAATATCTTCAGTTAAAAACTGAAAAGAAACTTTCTGAGAAACTGCCTTGTGTTCTGTTACTTCATCTCACAGAGTTACAGCTTTCCCTCAAGAAGCCTTTCGCGTAGACTGTTCTTGTGGAATTTGGAAAGTGGTATTTGGAAGCCCATAGAGGGCTATAGTGAAAAAGGAAATATCTTCCGTTAAAAACTGGAAGGAAGCCTTCTGAGAAACTGCCTTGTGTTCTGTTAATTCATCTCACAGAGATACAGCATTCCCCTCAAGAGTCCTTTCGCTAACACTGTTCTTGTGGAATTTTCAAACTGATATTTGGAAGCCCATAGAGGGCTACGGTGAAAAAGGAAATATCTTTCGTTAAAAACTGGAAAGAAGCTTTCTGAGAAACTGCTTGTGTTCTGCTAATTCATCTCAGAGAGTTACAGCTTTCCCTTCAAGAAGCCTTTCGCTAAGGCTGTTCTTGTGGAATTTTGAAAGTGATATTTGGAAGTCCATAGAGGGCTGTATTGAAAAAAGACATTTCTTCCGTGAAAAACTGGAAAGAAGCTTTCGGAGAAACTGCTTTGTGTTCTGCTAATTCATCTCACAGAGTTACAGCTTTCCTTCAGGAAGCCTTTCGCTAAGGCTGTTCTTGTGGAATTTGCAAAGTGATATTCGGAAGCCCATAGAGGGCTATGGTGAAAAAGGAAATATCTTCAGGTAAAAACTGGAAAGAAGCTTTCTGAGAAACAGCCTTGTGTTGTGATAATTCATCTCACCGAGATACAGCTTTCCCCTCAAGAAGTCTTTCGCTAAGACAGTTCTTCTGGAATTTGGAAAGTGATATTTGTAAGCCCATAGAGGGCTATTTTGAAAAAAGAAATATCTTCCGTTATAACCTGGAAAGAAGCTTTCTGAGAAACTGCCTTGTGTTCTGTTAATTCATCTCACAGAGTTAGAGCTTTCCCCTGAAGAAACCTTTCGCTAAGACTGTTCTTGTGGAACTTGCAAAGTGATATTTGAAATCCAATAGAGGGCTATGGTGAAAAGGAAATATCTTCCGTTAAAATTGCAAAGAAGCTGTGAGAAACTGCTTCGTGTTCTGTTAATTCATCTCACAGAGTTACAGCTCTCCCCTCAAGAAGCCTTTCGCTAAGACTGTTCTTGTGGAATTGGCAATGTGATATTTGGAAGCCCATAGAGGGCTATGGTGAAAAAGGAAATATCTACAGTTAAAAACTGGAAAGAAGCTTTGTGAGAAACTGCTTCCTGTTCTGTTAATTCATCTCACAGAGTTACAGCTCTCCCCTCAAGAAGCCTTTCGCTAAGACTGTTCTTGTGGAATTTGGAAAGTGATATTTCGAAGCCCATAGAGGGCTACGGTGAAAAAGGAAATATCTACCGTTAAAAACTGGAAAGAAGCTTTCTGAGAAACTGCTTTGTATTCTGCTCATTCATCTCACAGAGTTACATCTTTCACTTCAAGAAAGCTTTCGCTAAGACTGTTCTTGTGGAATTTGCAAAGTGATATTTGAAAGCCCATAGAGCGCTATGGTGAAAAAGGAAATATCTTCATTTAAAAACTGGAAAGAAGCTTTCTGAGAAAATGCTTTTTGTTCTGTTAATTCATTTCCCAGAATTACAGATTTCCCCTCAAGAAGTGTTTTGCTAAGACTGCTCTTGTGGAATTGGCAAAGTCATATTTGGAAGCCTATAGAGGGCTATGGTGAAAAAGGAAATATCTTCCCTTAAAAATTGGAAAGAAGCTTTCTGAGAAACTGCTTTGTGTCCTGTTAATTCATCTCACTGAGTTACAGCTTTCCCTCAAGAAGCCTTTCGCTAAGACTGTTCTTGTGGAATTGGCAAAGTGATATTTGGAAGCCTATAGAGGGCTATGGTGAAAAGGAAATATCTTCCCTTAAAAATTGGAAAGAAGCTTTCTGAGAAACTGCTTGTGTTCTGTTAATTCATCTCACAGAGTTACAGCTTTCCCTCAAGAAGCCTTTCACTAAGTCTGTTCTTGTGGAATTTGCAAAGTGATATTTGGAAGCCCATAGAGGGCTATGGTGAAAAGGAAATATCTTCCGTTAAAAACTGGACAGAAGCTTCTGAGAAACTGCCTTGTGTTCTGTTAATTCATCTCAAAGAGTTACAGCTTTCATCTCAAGAAGCCTTTCGCTAAGACTGTTCTTGTGGAATTTACAAAGTGATATTTGGAAGCCCATAGAGGGCTATGGTGAAAAGGAAATATCTTCCCTTAAAAACTGGAAAGAAGCTTTCTGAGAAACTGCTTTGTGTTCTGCTAATTCATCTCACAGAGTTACATCTTTTGCTTCAAGAAACCTTTCGCTAAAACGGTTCTTGTGGAATTTGCAAAGTGATATTTGGAAGCCCATAGAGGGCTATGGTGAAAAAGGAAATATGTTCCGTTAAAAACTGGAAAGAAGCTTTCTGAGAAACTGCCTTGTGTTCTCTTAATTCATCTCACAGAGATACAGCTTTCCCCTCAAGAGTCCTTTCGCTAAGACTGTTCTTGTGGAATTTGGAAAGTGATAACTGGAAGCCCTTAGATGGCTATTTTTAAAAAGGAAATCTCTTCCGTTAAAAACTGGAAAGAAGCTTTCTGAGAAACTCCTTTGTGTTCTGTTAATTCATCTCACAGAGTTACACCTATCCCCTCAAGGAGCCTTTCGCTAAGACTGTTCTTGTGGAAATGGAAAGTGATATTTGAAAGCACATAGAGGGCTATGGTGAAAAAGGAAATATCTTCCGTTAAAAACTGGAAAGACGCTTTCTGAACAACTGCTTTGTGTTCTGTTAATTCATCTCACAGAGTTACAGCTTTCCCCTCAAGATGCTTTTCGATAAGACTGCTCTTGTGGAATTTGCAAAGTGATATTTGGAAGCCAATAGAGCGCAGTAGTGAAAAAGGAAATATCTTCAGTTAAAAACTGGAAAGAACTTTCAACGAAACTGCTTTGTGTTCTGTTAATTCATCTCAGAGAGTTACAGCTTTCCCTTCAAGAAGCCTTTCTCTAAGGCTGCTCTTGTGGAATTTGAAAATTGATATTCGGAAGCCCATAGAGCGCTATGGTGAAAAAGGAAATATCTTCAGTTAAAAACTGGAAAGAAGCTTTCTGAGAAACTGCCTTGTGTTCTGTTAATTCATCTCAGGGAGTTACAGCTTTACCCTCAAGAAGCCTTTCGCTACGACTGTTCTTGTGGAATTTGCAAAGAAATATTTCGAAGCCCAAAGTGGGCTATTTTTAAAAAGAAATATCTTCCGTGAAAAACTGGAAAGAAGCTTTCTGAGAAACTGCTTTGTGTTCTGCTCATTCTTCTCACGGAGGTACAGCTTTCCTTTCACGAAGAGTTTTGCTAAGACTGTTCTTGTGGAATTTGCAAAGTGACATTTGGAAGCCCATAGAGCGCTATGGTGGAAAAGGAAATATCTTCAGTTAAAAACTGGAAAGAAGCTTTCTGAGAAACTGCTTTGTGTCCTGTTAATTCATCTCAGAGAGTTACAGCTTTCCCATCAAGAAGCCTTTCGCTAAGTATTTACTTTTGGAATTTGCAAAGTGATATCTGGAAGCCCTTAGAGGGCTATGGTGAAAAAGGAAATATCTTCCGTGAAAAACTGGAAAGAAGCATTCTGAGAGACTGCTTTGTGTTCTGCTAATTCATCTCACAGAGTTACAGCTTTCCCTTCAAGAAGCCTTTCTCTAAGGCTGTTCTTGTGGAATTTGCAAAGTGATATTTCGAAGCCCATAGAGGGCTATTTTGAAAAAGAAATATCTTCCGTTAAAAACTGGAAAGAAGCTTTGTGAGAAACTGCCTTGTGTTCTGTTAATTCATCTCACAGAGTTACAGCTTTCCCCTCAAGAGTCCTTTCGCTAAGGCTGTTCTTGTGGAATTTGGGAAGTGCTATTTGGAAGCCCATAGACGGCTATGGTGAAAAAGGAAATATCTTCAGTTAAAAACTGGAAAGACGCGTTCTAAGAAACTGCTTTGTATTCTGTTAATTCATCTCAGAGAGTTTCAGCTTTCCCTTCAAGAAGCCTTTCGCTAAGGCTGTTCTTGTGGAATTTAGAAATTGATATTTGGAAGCACATAGAGGGCAATGGTGAAAAAGGAAATATCTACCGTTAAAAACTGGAAAGAAGCTATCTGAGAAACTGCTTTGTGTTCTCTTAATTCATCTCACAGAGTTACATGTTTCCCTTCAAGAAGCCTTTCTCTAAGGCTGTTCTTGTGGAATTAGCAAAGTGATATTTCGAAGCCCATAGAGGGCTGTGGTGAAAAAGGAAATATCTTCAGTTAAAAACTGGAAAGAAGCTTTCTGAGAAACTGCTTTGTGTTCTGTTAATTCATCTCACGGAGTTACAGCTTTCCCCTCAACAGTCCTTTCCATAAGACTGTTCTTTTGGAATTTGTAAAGTGATATTTGGATGCCCATAGAGCGCTCCACTGAAAAAGGAAATATCTTCAGTTAAAAACTGGAAAGAAGATTTCTAAGAAACTGCTTTGTGTTCTGTTAATTCATCTCAGAGAGTTACAGCTTTCCCTTCAAGAAGCCTTTCGCTAAGGCTGTTTTTTTGGAATTTGGAAAGTCATATTTGGAAGCCCATAGAGGGCTAAGGTGAAAAAGGAAATATCTTCTGTTCAAAACTGGAAAGAAGCTTTCTGAGAAATTGCTTTGTGTTCTGTTAATTCATCTCAGACAGTTACAGCTTTCCCTTCAAGAAGCCTTTCGCTAAGGCTGTTCTTGTGGAATTTGCAAAGTGATATTTGGAAGCCCTTAGAGGGCTATGGTGAAAAAAGAAATATCTTCCGTGAAAAACTGGAAAGAAGCTTTCTGAGAAACTGCTTTGTGTTCTGCTAATTCATCTCACAGAGTTACAGCTTTCCCTTCCAGAAGCCTTTCCCTAACACTGTTCTTGTGGATCTTGGAAAGTGGTATTTGGAAGCCCATAGAGGGCTATGGCGAAAAAGGAAATATCTTCCGTTAAAAATTGGAAAGAAGCTTTCTGAGAAACTGCCTTGTGTTCTGTTAAATCATCTCACAGAGTTACAGCTATCCACTCAAGAATCCTTTCGCTAAGACTGTTCTTGTGGAATTTGGAAAGTGATATTTTGTAGCCCATAGAGGGATACGGTGAAAAAGAAACTATCTTCCGTTAAAAACTGGGAAGATCCCTTCTGAGAAATTGCTTTGTGTTTGCTAATTCATCTCACAGAGTTACAGCTTTACCCTCAAGGAGCCATTCGCTAAGACTTTTCTTGTGGAATTTGCAAAGTGATATTTGGAAGCCCATAGAGGGCTATGGTGAAAAAGGAAATATCTTCAGTTAAAAACTGGAAAGAAGCTTTCTGAGAAACTGCTCCGTGTTCTGTTAATTCATCTCACAGAGTTACATCTTTCCCTTCAGAAGACTTTCGCTAACACTGTTCTTACGGAATTTGGAAGGTGATATTTGGAAGCCCATAGAGGGCTATTTTTAAAAAGGAAATATCTTCCGTTAAAAACTGGAAAGAAGCTTTCTGTGAAACTGCCTTGTGTTCTGTTAATTCATCTCACAGAGTTACAGCTTACCCCTCAAGATGCTTTTCGCTAAGACTGTTCTTGTGGAATTTGCAAAGTGATATTTGGAAGGCGATAGAGCGCAGTAGAGAAAAAGGAAATATCTTCATTTAAAAACTGGAAAGAAGCTTTCTGAGGAACTGCTTTGTGTTCTGTTAATTCATCTGAGAGAGATACAGCTTTCCCTTCAAGAAGCCTTTCGCTAAGTCTGTTCTTGTGGAATTTGGAAAGTAATATTTGGAAGCCCATAGAGGGCTATGGTGAAAAAGGAAATATCTTCAGTTAAAAACTGGAAAGAATCATTCTGATAAACTGCCTTGTGTTCTGTTAATTCATCTCAGTGAGTTACAGCAATCCCCTCAAGAAACCTTTCGCTAAGACTGTTCTTGTGGAATTTGGAAAGTGATATTTGGAAGCTCATAGAGGGATATGGTGAAAAAGGAAATATCTTCCATTAAAAACAGGAAAGAAGCTTTCTGAGAAACTGCCTTGTGTTCTGTTAATTCATCTCAGGGAGTTACAGCTTTCCCCTAAAGAAGCCTTTCGCTAAGACTGTTCTTGTGGAATTTACAAAGTGATATTTGGAAGCCCATAGAGGGCTATGGTGATAAAGGAAATAGCTTCAGTTAAAAAATGGAAAGAAGGTTACAGAGAAACTGCCTTGTGTTCTGTTAATTCATGTCACAGAGATACAGCTTTCCCCTCAAGAAACGTTTTGCTAACACTGTTCTTGTGGAATTTGGAAAGTGATATTTTGAAGCTCATAGAGGGCTATGGTGAAAACGGAAATATCTTCCGTGAAAAACTGGAAAGAATCTTTCTGAGAAACTGCCTAGTGTTCTGCTAATTTATCTCACAGTGTTACAGCTTTCCCTTTAAGAAGCCTTTTGATAATACTGTTCTTGTGGAATTTGCATAGTGGTATTTGGAAGCCCATAGAGGGCTATGGTGAAAAAGGAAATATCTTCAGTTAAAAACTGGAAAGAAGCTTTCTGAGAAACTGCTTGTGTTCTGTTAATTCATCTCACAGAGTTACAGCTTTCCTTCAAGAAGGCTTTCGCTAAGACTGTTCTTGTCGAAATTGGAAAGTGATATTTGGAAGCTCATAGAGGGATAAGGTGAAAAAGGAAATATCTTCCATTAAAAACAGGAAAGAAGCTTTCTGAGAAACTGCATTGTGTTCTGTTAATTCATCTCAGACAGTTACAGCTTTCCTTCAAGAAGCCTTCGCTAAGGCTGTTCTTGTGGAATTTGAAAGTGATATTTGGAAGCCCATAGAGGGCTATGATGAAAAAGAAATATCTTCCGTTAAAAACTGGAAAGAACCTTTCTGTGAAACTGCTTTGTGTTCTGCTTATTCATCTCAGAGAGTTACAGCTTTCCCTTCAAGAAGCCTTTCGCTAAGGCTGTTCTTGTGGAATTTGGAAACTCATATTTGGAAGCCCATAGAGGGCTATGGTGAAAAAGGAAATATCTTCAGTTAAAAACTGGAAAGACGCTTTCTGAGAAACTGCTTTGTGTTCTGTTAATTCATCTCAGAGAGTTACAGCTTTCCTTCAAGAAGCCTTTCGCTAAGGCTGTTCTTGTGGAATTTGCAAAGTGATATTTGGAAGCCCATAGAGGGCTATGGTGAAAACAGAAATATCTTCCGTGAAAAACTGGAAAGAAGCTTTCTGAGAAACTGCTTTGTGTTCTGCTAATTCATCTCACAGAGTTACAGCTTTCCCTCAAGAAGCCTTTCGCTAAGACTGTTCTTGTGGAATTTGGAAAGTGATATTTGGAAGCCCATAGAGGGCTATGGTGAAAAGGAAATATCTTCCGTTAAAAACTGGAAAGAAGCTTTCTGAGAAACTGCCTTGTGTTCTGTTAATTCATCTCACAGAGTTACAGCAATCCCCTCAAGAAACCTTTCGCTAAGACTGTTCTTGTGGAATTTACAAAGTGATATTTGGAAGCCCATAGGGCTATGGTGAAAAGGAAATATCTTCCGTTAAAAACTGGAAAGAACCTTTCTGTGAAACTGCTTTGTGTTCTGCTTATTCATCTCAGAGAGTTACAGCTTTCCCTTCAAGAAGCCTTTCGCTAAGGCTGTTCTTGTGGAATTTGGAAACTCATATTTGGAAGCCCATAGAGGGCTATGGTGAAAAAGGAAATATCTTCAGTTAAAAACTGGAAAGACGCTTTCTGAGAAACTGCTTTGTGTTCTGTTAATTCATCTCAGAGAGTTACAGCTTTCCCTTCAAGAAGCCTTTCGCTAAGGCTGTTCTTGTGGAATTTGCAAAGTGATATTTGGAAGCCCATAGAGGGCTATGGTGAAAACAGAAATATCTTCCGTGAAAAACTGGAAAGAAGCTTTCTGAGAAACTGCTTTGTGTTCTGCTAATTCATCTCACAGAGTTACAGCTTTCCCTTCCAGAAGCCTTTCCCTAACACTGTTCTTGTGTAATTTGGAAAGTGGTATTTGGAAGCCCATAGAGGGCTATGGTGAAAAAGGAAATATCTTCCGTTAAAAACTGGAAATAAGCTTCCTGAGAAACTGCCTTGTGTTCTGTTAATTCATCTCACAGAGTTACAGCAATCCACTCAAGAAGCCTTTCGCTAAGACTGTTCTTGTGGAATTTGGAAAGTGATAATTTGAAGCCCATAGAGGGCTTCGGTGAAAAAGGAAATATCTTCCGTTAAAAACTGGAAAGATCCTTTCTGAGAAACTGCTTTGTGTTCTGCTAATTCATCTCACAGAGTTACAGGTTTCCCCTCAAGGAGCCATTCGCTAAGACTTTTCTTGTGGAATTTGGAAAGTGATATTTGGAAGCCCATAGAGGGCTATGGTGAAAAAGGAAATATCTTCCGTTAAAAACTGGAAAGAAGCTTTCTGAGAAACTGCTCCATGTTCTGTTAATTCATCTCAGAGAGTTACATCTTTCCCTTCAGAAGCCTTTCGCTAACACTGTTCTAGTGGAATTTGGAAGGTGATATTTGGAAGCCCATAGAGGGCTATTTTTAAAAAGGAAATATCTTCCGTTAAAAACTGGAAAGAAGGTTGCTGAGAAACTGCCTTGTGTTTTGTTAATTCATCTCACAGAGTTACAGCTATCCCCTAAAGAAGCCTATTGCTAAGACTGTTCTTGTGCAAATGGCAAAGTGATATTTGAAAGCACATAGTGGGCTATGGTGAAAAAGGAAATATCTTCCGTTAAAAACTGGAAAGACGCTTTCTGAGAAACTGCTTTGTGTTCTGTTAATTCATCTCACAGAGTTACAGCTTTCCCTCAAGAAGCCTTTCGCTAAGACTGTTCTTGTGGAATTTGCAAAGTGATATTTGGAAGCCCATAGAGCGCTATGGTGAAAAGGAAATATCTTCAGTTAAAACTGGAAAGAAGCTTTCTGAGGAACTGCTTTGTGTTCTGTTAATTCATCTGAGAGAGATACAGCTTTCCCTTCAAGAAGCCTTTCGCTAAGTCTGTTCTTGTGGAATTTGGAAAGTAATATTTGGAAGCCCATAGAGGGCTATGGTGAAAAGGAAATATCTTCAGTTAAAAACTGGAAAGAATCATTCTGATAAACTGCCTTGTGTTCTGTTAATTCATCTCAGTGAGTTACAGCAATCCCCTCAAGAAACCTTTCGCTAAGACTGTTCTTGTGGAATTTGGAAAGTGATATTTGGAAGCCCATAGAGGGCTATTTTTAAAAAGGAAATATCTTCCGTTAAAAACTGGAAAGAAGCTTTCTGAGAACCTGCTTTGTGTTCTGTTAATTCATCTCACAGAGTTACAGCTATCCCCTCAAGGAGCCTTTCGCTAAGACTGTTCTTGTGGAAATGGCAAAGTGATATTTGAAAGCACATAGTGGGCTATGGTGAAAAAGGAAATATCTTCCGTTAAAAACTGGAAAGAAGCTTTCTGAGAACCTGCTTTGTGTTCTGTTAATTCATCTCACAGAGTTACAGCTTTCCCCTCAAGATGCTTTTCGATAAGACTGTTCTTGTGGAATTTGCAAAGTGATATTTGGAAGGCGATAGAGCGCAGTAGTGAAAAAGGAAATATCTTCAGATTAAAACTGGAAAGTAGCTTTCTGAGGAACTGCTTTGTGTTCTGTTAATTCATCTGAGAGAGTTACAGCTTTCCTTCAAGAAGCCTTTCGCTAAGGCTGTTCTTGTGGAATTTGGAAAGTGATATTTGGAAGCCCATAGAGGGCTACGGTGAAAAAGGAAATATCTTCCGTTAAAACTGGAAAGAATCGTTCTGAGAAATTGCCTTGTGTTCTGTTAATTCATCTCACAGAGTTACAGCAATCCCCTCAGAAGCCTTTCGCTAAGACTGTTCTTGTGGAATTTGGAAAGTGATATTTGGAAGCTCATAGAGGGATATGCTGAAAAAGGAAATATCTTCCATTAAAAACAGGAAAGAAGCTTTCTGAGAAGCTGCTTTGTGTTCTGTTAATTCATCTCAGGGAGTTACACCTTTCCACTAAAGAAGCCTTTCGCTAAGACTGTTCTTGTGGAATTTGCAAAGTGATATTTGGAAGCCCATAGAGGGCTATGGTGAAAAGGAAATATCTTCAGTTAAAAACTGGAAAGAAGGTTACAGAGAAACTGCCTTGTGTTCTGTTAATTCATCTCAAGAGATACAGATTTCCCCTCAAGAAACGTTTCGCTACCACTGTTCTTGTGGAATTTGGAAAGTGATATTTGGAAGCCCATAGAGGGCTATGGTGAAAAAGGAAATATCTTCCGTTAAAAACTGGAAATAAGCTTTCTGAGAAACTGCCTTGTGTTCTGCTAATTCATCTCACAGAGTTACAGCTTTCCTTCAAGAAGCCTTTTGCTAAGACTGTTCTTGTGGAATTTGCATAGTGGTATTTGGAAGCCCATAGAGGGCTATGGTGAAAAAGGAAATATCTTCAGTTAAAAACTGGAAAGAAGCTATCTGAGAAACTGCCTTGTCTTCTGTTATTTCATCTCACAGAGTTACAGCAATCCCTTCAAGAAGGCTTTCGCTAAGACTGTTCTTGTCGAAATTGGAAAGTGATATTTGGAAGCTCATAGAGGGATAAGGTGAAAAAGAAAATATCTTCCATTAAAAACAGGAAAGAAGCTTTCTGAGAAACTGCATTGTGTTCTGTTAATTCATCTCAGACAGTTACAGCTTTCCCTTCAAGAAGCCTTTCGCTTAGGCAGTTCTTGTGTAATTTGGAAAGTGATATATGGAAGCCCCTAGAGGGCTATGATGAAAAAAGAAATATCTTCCGTGAAAAACTGGAAAGAACCTTTCTGTGAAACTGCTTTGTGTTCTGCTTATTCATCTCAGAGAGTTACAGCTTTCCCTTCAAGAAGCCTTTCGCTAAGGCTGTTCTTGTGGAATTTGGAAACTCATATTTGGAAGCCCATAGAGGGCTATGGTGAAAAAGGAAATATCTTCAGTTAAAAACTGGAAAGACGCTTTCTGAGAAACTGCTTTGTGTTCTGTTAATTCATCTCAGAGAGTTACAGCTTTCCCTTCAAGAAGCCTTTCGCTAAGGCTGTTCTTGTGGAATTTGCAAAGTGATATTTGGAAGCCCATAGAGGGCTATGGTGAAAAGGAAATATCTTCCGTTAAAAACTGGAAAGAATCGTTCTGAGAAATTGCCTTGTGTTCTGTTAATTCATCTCACAGAGTTACAGCAATCCCCTCAGAAGCCTTTCGCTAAGACTGTTCTTGTGGAATTTGGAAAGTGATATTTGGAAGCTCATAGAGGGATATGCTGAAAAAGGAAATATCTTCCATTAAAAACAGGAAAGAAGCTTTCTGAGAAGCTGCTTTGTGTTCTGTTAATTCATCTCAGGGAGTTACACCTTTCCACTAAAGAAGCCTTTCGCTAAGACTGTTCTTGTGGAATTTGCAAAGTGATATTTGGAAGCCCATAGAGGGGTAGGGTGAAAAAGGAAGTAGCTTCAGTTAAAAACTGGGAAGAAGGTTACAGAGAAACTGCCTTGTGTTCTGTTAATTCATCTCAAGAGATACAGATTTCCCCTCAAGAAACGTTTCGCTACCACTGTTCTTGTGGAATTTGGAAAGTGATATTTGGAAGCCCATAGAGGGCTATGGTGAAAAAGGAAATATCTTCCGTTAAAAACTTGAAATAAGCTTTCTGAGAAACTGCCTTGTGTTCTGCTAATTCATCTCACAGAGTTACAGCTTTCCCTTTAAGAAGTCTTTTGATAAGACTGTTCTTGTGGAATTTGCAAAGTGGTATTTGGAAGCCCATAGAGGGCTATGTTGAAAAAGGAAATATCTTCAGTTAAAAACTGGAAAGAAGCTTTCTGAGAAACTGCCTTGTGTTCTGTTATTTCATCTCACAGAGTTACAGCAATCCCCTCAAGAAGGCTTTCGCTAAGACTGTTCTTGTGCAATTTGGAAAGTGATATTTGGAAGCTCAAAGAGGGATAAGGTTAAAAAGAAAATATCTTCCGTTAAAAACAGGAAAGAAGCTTTCTGAGAAACTGCATTGTGTTCTGTTAATTCATCTCAGACAGTTACAGCTTTCCCTTCAAGAAGCCTTTCGCTTAGGCAGTTCTTGTGGAATTTCGAAAGTGATATATGGAAGCCCCTAGAGGGCTATGATGAAAAAAGAAATATCTTCCGAGAAAAACTGAAAGAAGCTTTCTGAGAAACTGCCTTGTGTTTTACTAATTCATCTCAGAGAGTTACAGCTTTCCCTTCAAGAAGCCTTTCGCTAAGGCTGTTCTTGTGGAATTTGGAAAGTCATATTTGGAAGCCCATAGAGGGCTATGGTGAAAAAGGAAATATCCTCAGTTGAAAACTGGAAAGAAACTTTCTATGAAACTGCTTTGTGCTCTGTTAATTCATCTCAGAGAGTTACAGCTTTCCCTTCTAGAAGCCTTTCGCTAAGGCTGTTCTTTTGTTATTTGGAAAGTGATATTTCCAAGCCCATAGAGGGCTATGGTGATAAAGGAAATATCTTCAGATAAAAACTGGAAAGTCGCTTTCTGAGAAATTGCCTTGTGTTGTGTTAATTCATCTCAGAGAGTTACAGCTTTCCCTTCAAGAAGCCTTTGGCTTAGGCAGTTCTTGTGGAATTTGGAAAGTGATATATGGAAGCCCCTAGAGGGCTATGATGAAAAAAGAAATATCTTCCGTGAAAAACTGGTAAGAAGCTTTCTGAGAAACTGCTTTGTGTTCTGCTAATTCATCTCACAGGGTTACAGCTTTCCCTTCCAGAAGCCTTTCCCTAAGGCTGTTGTTGTGGAATTTGCAAGGTGATATTTGGAAGCCAATAGATGGCTATGGTGAAAAAGGAAATATCTTCAGTTAAAAACTGGAAAGAAGGATTCAGAGAAACTGCCTTGTGTTCTGTTAATTCATCTCACAGAGATACAGCTTTCCCCTCCAGAAGCCTTTCGGTAAGAGTGTTCTTGTGGAATTTGCAAAGTGATATTTGGAAGCCCATAGAGGGCTATGGTGAACAAGGAAATATCTACAGTTAAAAACTGGAAAGAAGCTTTTTGAGAAACTGCTTTGTGTTCTGTTAACTCATCTCACGGAGTTACAGCTTTCCCCTCAAGAAGCCTTTCGCTAAGTCTGTTCTAGTGGAATTTGCAAAGAGATATTTGGAAGCCCATAGAGGGCTATCTTGAAAGAGGAAATATCTTCCGTTAAAAACTGAAAGAAGCTTTCTGAGAAACTGCTTTGTGTTCTGTTAATTCATCTCACAGAGTTACAGCTTTCCCCTCAAGGATCCTTTCGCTAAGACTTTTCTTGTGGAATTTGCAAAGTGATATTTGGAAGCCCACAGAGGGCTATCTTGAAAGAGGAAATATCTTCCTTTAACAACTGGAAAGAAGCTTTTTGAGAAACTGCTTTGTGTTCTCTTAACTCATCTCACAGAGGTACAGCTTTCCCCTCAATGAGCCTTTCGCTAAGACTTTTCTTGTGGAATTTGCAAAGTGATATTTGGAAGCCCATAGAGGGCTATGGTGAAAAAGGAAATATCTACCGTTAAAAACTGGAAAGAAGCTTTCTGAGAAACTGCTTTGTGTTCTGTTAGTTCATCTCACAGAGTTACATCTTTCCCTTCAAGAAGCCTTTCTCTAAGGCTGTTCTTGTGGAATTAGCATAGTGATATTTGGAAGCCCATAGAGAGCTATGGTGAAAAAGGAAATATCTTCCGTGAAAAACTGGAAAGATCTTTTCTGACAAACTGCATTGTGTTCTGCTAATTCATCTCACAAATTTACAGCAATCCCCTCAAGGAGCCATTCGCTAAGACTTGTCTTGTAGAATTTGCAAAGTGATATTTGGAAGCCCATAGAGGGCTATGGTGAAAAAGAAAATATCTACCGTTAAAAACTGGAAAGAAGCTTTCTGAGAATCTGCTCCATGTTCTGTTAATTCATCTCACAGAGTTACATCTTTCCCTTCAGAAGCCTTTCGCTAACACTGTTCTTGTGGAATTTGGAAAGTGATATTTGGAAGCCCATAGAGGGCTATTTTTAAAAAGGAAATATCTTCCGTTAAAAACTGGAAAGAAGCTTTCTGAGAAACTGCTTTGTGTTCTGCTAATTCATCTCACGGAGTTACAGCTTTCCTTCAAGAAGCCTTTCGCTAAGACTGTTCTTGTGGAATTTGCAAAGTGATATTTGGAAGCCCATAGAGAGCTATGGTGAAAAAGGAAATATCTTCAGTTAAAAACTGGAAAGAAGCTTTCTGAGAAACTGCTTTGTGTTCTGTTAATTCATCTCAGAGTTACAGCTTTCCCTTCAAGAAGCCTTTCGCTAAGGCTGTTCTTGTGGAATTTGCAAGTGATATTTGGAAGCCCATAGAGGGCTATGGTGAAAAAGGAAATATCTTCCGTTAAAAACTGGAAGAAGCTTTCTGAGAAACTGCTTGTGTTCTGTTAGTTCATCTCACAGAGTTACAGCTTTCCTTCAAGAAGCCTTTCGCTAAGGCTGTTCTTGTGGAATTTGCAAAGTGATATTTGAAGCCCATAGAGGGCTATTTTGAAAAAATATCTTCCGTTAAAAACTGGAAGAAGCTTTCTGAGAAACTGCTTTGTGTTCTGCTAATTCATCTCAGAGTTACAGCTTTCCTCTCAAGAAGCCTTCGCTAAGGCTGTTCTTGTGGAACTTGAGTTATAGCTTTCCCATCAAGAGTCCTTTCGCTAAGGCTGTTCTTGTGGAATTTGGAAACTGATATTTGGAAGCCCCTAGAGGGCTATGGTGAAAAAGAAATATCTTCCTTAAAAACTGGAAAGAAGCTTTCTGAGAAACTGCTTTGTGTTCTGCTAATTCATCTCACAGAGTTACAGCTATCCTCAAGAAGCCTTTCGCTAAGACTGTTCTTGTGGAATTTGGAAAGTGATATTTGGAAGCCCATAGAGAGCTATGGTGAAAAAGGAAATATCTTCAGTTAAAAACTGGAAAGAAGCTTTCTGAGAAACTGCCTTGTGTTCTGCTAATTCATCTCACAGAGTTACAGCTTTCCTCAAGAAGCCTTTCGCTAAGACTGTTCTTGTGGAATTGGCAAAGTGATATTTGGAAGCCCATAGAGGCTATGGTGAAAAAGGAAATATCTTCCGTTAAAAACTGGAAAGAAGCTTTCTGAGAAACTGCTTTGTGTTCTGCTAATTCATCTCACAGAGTTACAGCTTTCCCTCAAGAAGCCTTTGGCAAAGTCTGTTCTTGTGGAATATGCAAAGTGATATTTGGAAGCCCATAGAGGGCTATGGTGAAAAAGGAAATATCTTCCGTTAAAACTGAAAGAAGCTTTCTGAGAAACTGCCTTGTGTTCTGTTAATTCATCTCACAGAGTTACAGCTATCCCCTCAAGAAGCCTTTCGCTAAGACTGTTCTTGTGGAATTGGCAAAGTGATATTTGAAGCCCATAGAGGGCTACGGTGAAAAAGGAAATATCTTCCGTTAAAAACTGGAAAGAAGCTTTCTGAGAAACTGCTCCGTGTTCTGTTAATTCATCTCACGGAGTTACAGCTTTCCCTCAAGAGCCTTTCGCTAAGACTGTTCTTGTGGAATTGGCAAAGTGATATTTGAAGCCCATAGAGGGCTATGGTGAAAAAGGAAATATCTTCCGTTAAAAACTGGAAAGAAGCTTGAGAAACTGCTTTGTGTTCTGTTAATTCATCTCACAGAGTTACAGCTTTCCTCAAGAAGCCTTTCGCTAAGACTGTTCTTGTGGAATTTGCAAAGTGATATTTGGAAGCCCATAGAGCGCTATGGTGAAAAGGAAATATCTTCAGTTAAAAACTGGAAAGAAGCTTTCTGAGAAACTGCTTTGTGTTCTGTTAATTCATCTCAGCGAGTTACAGCTTTCCCTTCAAGAAGCCTTTCGCTAAGGCTGCTCTTGTGGAATTTGAAAAGTGATATTTGGAAGCCCATAGAGCTATGGTGAAAAGGAAATATCTTCAGTTAAAACTGGAAAGAAGCTTTCTGAGAAACTGCTTTGTGTTCTGTTAATTCATCTCAGGGAGTTACAGCTTTCCCCTCAAGAAGCCTTTCGCTAAGACTGTTCTTGTGGAATTTGCAAAGAGATATTTGGAAGCCCAAAGAGGGCTATCTTGAAAGAGAAATATCTTCCGTGAAAAACTGGAAAGAAGCTTTCTGAGAAACTGCTTTGTGTTCTGCTAATTCATCTCAGCGAGTTACAGCTTTCCCTTCAAGAAGCCTTTCGCTAAGGCTGCTCTTGTGGAATTTGAAAAGTGATATTTGGAAGCCCATAGAGCGCTATGGTGAAAAAGGAAATATCTTCAGTTAAAAACTGGAAAGAAGCTTTCTGAGAAACTGCTTTGTGTTCTGTTAATTCATCTCAGGGAGTTACAGCTTTCCCCTCAAGAAGCCTTTCGCTAAGACTGTTCTTGTGGAATTTGCAAAGAGATATTTCGAAGCCCAAAGAGGGCTATTTTTAAAAGAAATATCTTCCGTGAAAAACTGGAAAGAAGCTTTCTAAGAAACTGCTTTGTGTTCTGCTCATTCCTCTCACGGAGATACAGCTTTCCTTTCAAGAAGAGTTTTGCTAAGACTGTTCTTGTGGAATTTGCAAAGTGACATTTGGAAGCCCATAGAGCGCTATGGTGAAAAAGGAAATATCTTCAGTTAAAAACTGGAAAGAAGCATTCTGAGAAACGGCTTTGTGTCCTGTTAATTCATCTCAGAGAGTTACAGCTTTGCCTTCAAAAAGGCTTTTGCTAAGGCTGTTCTTGTGGAATTTGCAAAGTGATATTTGGAAGCCCATAGAGGGCTATGGTGAAAAAGGAAATATCTTCAGTTAAAAACTGGAAAGAAGCTTTCTGAGAAACTGCCTTTTGTTCTGTTAATTCATCTCACAGTGACGGCAATCCCCTCAAGAAGCCTTTCGCTAAGACTGTTCTTGTGCAATTTGGAAAGTGATATTTGGAAGCTCATAGAGGTATATGGTGAAAAACGAAATACCTTCCGTTAAAAACTGGAAAGAAGCTTTCTGAGAAACTGCCTTGTGTTAAGTTAATTCATCTCAGGGAGTTACAGCTTTCCCCTCAAGAAGCCTTTCGCTAAGACTGTTCTTGTGGAATTTGCAAAGTGATATTTCGAAGCCCAAAGAGGGCTATTTTTAAAAGGAATATCTTCCGTGAAAAACTGGAAAGAAGCTTTGTAAGAAACTGCTTTGTGTTCTGCTCATTCCTCTCACGGAGGTACAGCTTTCCTTTCAAGAAGCCTTTTGCTAAGACTGTTCTTGTGGAATTTGCAAAGTGACATTTGGAAGCCGATAGAGCGCTATGGTGAAAAAGGAAATATCTTCAGTTAAAAACTGGAAAGAAGCTTTCTGAGAAACTGCTTTGTGTCCTGTTCATTCATCTCAGAGAGTTACAGCTTTAACTTCAAGAAGCCTTTCGCTAAGGCTGTTCTTGTGGAATTTGCAAAGTGATATTTGGAAGCCCATAGTGGGCTATAGTGAAAAAGGAAATATCTTCCGTTTATAACTGGAAGGAAGCTTTCTGACAAAGTGCTTGGTGTTCTGCTAGTTCATCTCACAGAGTTACAGCTTTCCCTTCAAGAAGCCTTTCGCTAAGGCTGTTCTTGTGGAATTTGCAAAGTGATATTTCGAAGCCCATAGAGGACTATTTTGAAAAAATAATATCTTCCGTTAAAAACTGGAAAGAAGCTTTCTGAGAGACTGTTTTGTGTTATGCTAATTCATCTCACAGAATTACAGCTTTCCCTTCAAGAAGCCTTTCTCTAAGGCTATTCTTGTGGAACTTGAGTTATAGCTTTCCCATCAAGAGTCCTTTCGCTAAGGCTGTTCTTGTGGAATTTGGAAATTGATATTTGGAAGCACCTAGAGGGCTATGGTGAAAAAAGAAATATCTTCCGTGAAAAACTGGAAAGAAGCTTTCTGAGAAACTCCTTTGTGTTCTGCTAATTCATCTCACAGAGTTACAGCTATCCCCTCAAGAAGCCTTTTGCTAAGATTGTTCTTGTGGAATTTGGAATGTAAAATATTTTGAAGCCCTTAGTGGGCTATGGTGAAAAAGGAAATATCTTCAGTTAAAAACTGGAAACAAGCTTTCTGAGAAACTGCCTTGTGTTCTGCTAATTCATCTCACAGAGTTACAGCTATCCCCTCAAGAAGCCTTTCGCTAACACTGTTCTTGTGGAAATGGCAAAGTGATATTTGGAAGCCCATAGTGGGCTATGGTGAAAAAGGAAATATCTTCCGTTAAAAACTGCAAAGAAGCTTTCTGAGAAACTGCTTTGTGTTTTGCTAATTCATCTCACAGAGTTACAGCTTTCCCCTCAAGAAGCCTTTGGCAAAGTCTGTTCTTGTGGAATATGCAAAGTGATATTTGGAAGCCCATAGAGGGCTGTAGTGAAAAAGGAAATATCTTCCGTTAAAAACTGGAAAGAATCTTTCAGAGAAACTGCCTTGAGTTCTCTTAATTCATCTCACAGAGTAACAGCTATCCCCTCAAGAAGCCTTTTGATAAGTCTGTTCTTGTGGAATTGGGAAAGTGATATTTGAAAGCCCATAGAGGGCTACGGTGAAAAAGGAAATATCTTTCGTTGAAAACTGGAAAGAAGCTTTCTGAGAAACTGCTCCGAGTTCTGTTAATTCATCTCACGGAGTTACAGCTTTCCCCTCAAGGAGCCTTTCGCTAAGACTGTTCTTGTGGAATTTGCAAAGTGACATTTGGAAGACCATAGAGGGCTATGGTGAAAAAGGAATTATCTTCCCTTAAAAACTTTAAAGAAGCTTTCTGAGAAACTACTTTGTGTTCTGTTAATTCATCTCACAGAGTTACAGCTTTCCCCTCAAGAAGCCTTTCGCTAAGACTGTTCTTGTGGAATTGGCAAAGTGATATTTGGAACCCCATGGAGGGCTATTTTGAAAAAGGAAATATCTTCCATTAAAAAGTGGAAAGAAGATATTGAGAAACTGCTTTGTCTTCTTTTAACTCATCTCACGGAGTTACAGCTTTCCCCTCAAGAAGCCTTTCGCTAAGTCTGTTCTAGTGGAATTTGCAAAGTGATATTTGTAAGCCCATAGAGGGCTATCTGGAAAGAGGAAATATCTTCCGTTAAAAACTGAAAGAAGCTTTCTGAGAAACTGCTTTGTGTTCTGCTAATTCATCTCACAGTGTTACATCTTTCCCTTCAAGTAGCCTTTCTCTAAGGCTGTTCTTGTGGAATTAGCAAAGTGATATTTCGAAGCCCATAGAGGGCTATGGTGAAAAAGGAAATATCTTCCCTTAAAAACTGGAAAGAAGCTTTCTGAGAAACTGCTTTGTGTTCTGTTAATTCATCTCACAGAGTTACAGCTTTCCCCTCAACAGTCCTTTCCCTAAGACTGTTCTTCTGGAATTTGTAAAGTGATATTTGGATGCCCATAGAGCGCACCACTGATAAAGGAAATATCTTCAGTTAAATACTGGAAAGAAGCTTTCTGAGAAACTGCTTTGTGTTCTGCTAATTCATCTCACAGAGTTACCGCTTTCCCTTCAAGAAGCCTTTCGCAAAGGCTGTTCTTGTGGAACTTGGAAAGTGATATTTGGAAGCCCATACAGTGCTATTTTGAAAAAGAAATATTTTCCGTGAAAAACTGGAAAGAACCTTTCTGAGAAACTGCCTTGTCTTCTTCTAATTCATCTCACAGAGTTACAGCTTTCCCCTCAACAGTCCTTTCCCTAAGACTGTTCTTCTGGAATTTGTAAAGTGATATTTGGATGCCCATAGAGCGCACCACTGATAAAGGAAATATCTTCAGTTAAATACTGGAAAGAAGCTTTCTGAGAAACTGCTTTGTGTTCTGCTAATTCATCTCACAGAGTTACCGCTTTCCCTTCAAGAAGCCTTTCGCAAAGGCTGTTCTTGTGGAACTTGGAAAGTGATATTTGGAAGCCCATACAGTGCTATTTTGAAAAAGAAATATTTTCCGTGAAAAACTGGAAAGAACCTTTCTGAGAAACTGCCTTGTCTTCTTCTAATTCATCTCACAGAGTTACAGCTTTCCCCTCTAGAAGCTTTTTGCTAAGACTGTTCTTGTGGAATTTGGAAACTGATATTTGGATGTCCATAGAGGGCTATTTTGAAAAAGGAAATATCTTCCGTTAAAAACTGGAAAGAAGCTTTCTGAGGAACTGCTTTGTGTTCTGCTAATTCATTTCTCACAGTTACATGTTTCCCTTCAAGAAGCCTTTCGCTAACACTGTTCTTGTGGAATATGCAAAGTGATATTTTGAATCCCATAGAGGGCTACGGTGAAAAAGGAAATATCTTCAGTTAAAAGCTGGAAAGAAGCTTTGTGAGAAACTGCTTTGTGTTCTGCTAATTCATCTCAGAAAGTTACAGCTTTCCCCTCAAGAAGCCTTTTGCTAAGTCTGTTCTTCTGGAATATTTAAAGTGATATTTGGAAGACCATAGAGGGCTATGGTGAAAAAGGGAATATCTTCAGTTAAAAACTGGAAAGAATCATTCTGAGAAATTGCCTTGTGTTCTGTTAATTCACGTAACAGAATTACAGCTTTCTGATCAATAAGCTTTTCGATAAAACGGTTCTTGTGGAATTTGGAAAGTGATATTAGGAAGCCCAGAGTCGGCTATTTTGAAAAAGGAAATATCTTCCGTTAAAAACTGGAAAGAAGCTTTCTGAGAAACTGCTTTGTGTTCTGCTAATTCATCTCACAGAGTTACAGCTTTCCCCTCGAGAAGCCTTTCACTAAGACTGTTCTTGTGGAATTTGCAAAGTGATATTTGGAAGCCCTTATAGGGCTATGGTGAAAACGGAAACATCTTCCGTTAAAAACTGGAAAGAAGCTTTCTGAGAAACTGCTCCGTGTTCTGTTAATTCATCTCACAGAGTTACAGCTTTCCACTCAAGGAGCCTTTCGCTAAGACTGTTCTTATGGAATTTGCAAAGTGATATTTGGAAGCCCATAAAGGGCTATGTTGAAAAAGGAAATATCTACCGGTAAAAACTGGAAAGAAGCTTTCTGAGAAACTGCTTTGTGTTCTGTTAATTCATCTCACAGAGTTACATCTTTCCCTTCAGGAAGCCTTTCTCTAAGGCTGTTCTTGTGGAACTAGAAAAGTGATATTTCCAAAGCCATAGAAGGCTATGGTGAAAAAGGAAATATCTTCCTTTAAAACCTGGAAAGAAGCTTTCTGAGAAACTGCTCTGTGTTCTGTTAATTCATCTCACAGAGTTACAGCTTTCCCTTCAAGAGTCCTTTCGATAAGACTGTTCTTATGGAATTTGCAAAGTGATATTTGGAAGCCCGTAGAGGGCTATGGTGAAAAAGGAAATATCTTCAGTTAAAAACTGGAAAGAAGCTTTCTGAGAAACTGCCTTGTGTTCTGTTAATTCATCTTACAGAGTTACAGCCTTCTTCTCAAGAAGCTTTTCGCTAAGGCTGTTCTTGTGGAATTTGGAAAGTGATATTTGGAAGCCCATAGAGGGCTATTTTGAAAAAGGAAATATCTGCCGTCAAAAACTGGAAAGAAGCTTTCTGAGAAACTTCTTTGTGTTTTGCTAATTCATCTCACAGTATTGCAGCTTTCCCTTCAAGAAGCCTTTCGCTAAGACTGTTCATCTGGAATTTGCAAAGTGATATTTGGATTCCCTAGAGGGCTATGGTGAAAAAGGAAATATCTTCCGTTTAAAACTGGAAAGAAGCTTTCTGTGAAACTGCCTTGTGTTCTATTAATTCATCTCACAGAGTTACAGCTATCCCCTCAAGAAGCCTTTCGGTAAGACTGTTCTTGTGGAATTGGCAAAGTGATATTTGCAAGCCCATAGAGGGCTATTGTGAAAAAGGAAATATCTTTCGTTAAAAACTGGAAAGAAGCTTTCTGAGAAACTGCTTTGTGTTCTGCTAATTCATCTCACGGAGTTACAGCATTCCCCACAAGAAGCCTTTCGGTAAGACTGTTCTTGTGGAATTTGCAAATTGATATTTGGTAGCCCATACAGGGCTATGGTGAAAAAGGAAATATCTTCCGTTAAAAACTGGAAAGAAGCTTTCTGAGTATCTGCTCCGTGTTCTGTTAATTCATTTCACAGAGTTACAGCTTTCCCCTCAAGCAGCCTTTCGCTAAGACTGTTCTTGTGGAATTTAGAAAGTGATATTTGGAAGCCCATAGAGGGCTATGGTGAAGAAGGAAATATCTACCGTAAAATACTGGAAAGAAGCTTTCTGAGAAACTGCTGCATGTTTTGTTAATTCATCTCACAGAGTTACAGCTTTCTCCTCAAGGAGCCTTTCGCTAAGACTGTTCTTGTGGAATTTGCAAAGTGATATTTGGAAGCCCTTAGAGGGCTATGGTGAAAAAGGAAATATCTTCAGTTAAAAACTGGAAATAAGGTTTCAGAGAAAATGCCTTGTGTTCTGTTAATTCATCTCACAGAGATACAGCTTTCCCCTCAAGAAGCCTTTTGCTAACACTGTTCTTCTGGAATTGGCAAAGTGATATTTGGGAGCCCATAGAGGGATATTTTGAAAAAGGAATTATCTACCGTTAAAAGCTGGAAAGAAGCTTTCTGAGAAACTGCTTTGTGTTCTGCTAATTCATCTCACAGATTTACAGCTTTTCCTTCAAGAAGCCTTTCGCTAAGGCTGTTCTTGTGGAATTTGGAAAGGGATATTTGGAAGCCCATAGAAGGCTATTTTGAAAAAGAAATATCTTCCGTGAAAAACTGCAAAGAAGCTTTCTGAGAAACTGCTTTGTGTTCTGCTAATTCATCTCACAGAGTTACAGCTTTCCCTTTAAGAAGCCTTTTGCTAAGACTGTTCTTGTCGAATTAGCAAAGTGACATTTGGAAGCCCATAGAGGGCTATGATGAAAAAGGAAATATCTTCAGTTAAAAACTGGAAAGAAGCTTTCTGAGAAACTGCCTTGTCTTCTGCTAATTCATCTCACAGAGTTACAGCTTTCCCCTCAAGAGTCTTTTCGCTAAGACTGTTCTTGTGGAATTTGCAAAGTTGTATTTGGAAGCCCACAGAGCGCTATAGTGAAAAAGGAAATATCTTCAGTTAAAAACTGGAAAGAAGATTTATAAGACACTGTTTGTGTTCTGTTAATTCATCTCAGAGAGTTACAGCTTTCCCTTCAAGAAGCCTTTATCTAAGGCTGTTCTTGTGGAATTTGGAAAGTGATATTTGGAAGCCCATAGAGGGTTATGGTGAAAAAGAAAAATCTTAGGTTAAAACTGGAAAGAAACTTTCTGAGAAACTGATTTGTGTTCTGTTAATTCATCTCAGGGAGTTACAGCTTTCCCCTGAAGAAGCCTTTCGCTAAGACTGTTCTTGTGGAATTTGCAATGTGATATATGGAAGCCCGTAGGGGCAATCGTGAAAAAGGAAATATCTAACGTTAAAAACTCGAAAGAAGCTTTCTGAAAAACTGCTTTGTGTTCCGCTAATTCATCTCACAGAGATACATCTTTCCCTTCAAGAAGCCTTTTTCTATGGCTGTTCTTGTGGAATCGGCAGAGAGATATTTGGAAGCCCATAGAGGGCTACGGTGAAAAAGGAAATATCTTCAGTTAAAAATTGGAAAGAAGTTTTCTGAGAAAGTGCCTGATTTTCTGTTAATTCACCTCACAGAGTTACAGCTGTCCCCTCAAGAAGCCTTTCGCTAAGATTGTTCTTGTGGAATTCGCAAAGTTATATTTCGAAGCCCATAGACGGCTACGGTGAAAAAGGAAATATCTTCCGTTAAAAACTGGTAAGAAGCTTTCTGAGAAACTACTTTGTGTTCTGTTAATTCATCTCACGGAGTTACAGCTTTCCCCTCAAGAAGCCTTTCGCTAAGACTGTTCTTGTGGAATTTGCAAAGTGATATTTGGAAGCCCATAGAGGGCTATGGTGAAAAAGGAAATATCTTTCGTAAAAAACTGGAAAGAATCTTTCTGGGAAACTGCTTTGTGTTCTGTTAATTCATCTCACAGAGTTACAGTTTTCCCCTCAAGAAGCTTTTGGCTAAGACTGTTCTTGTGGAATTTGGAAAGTGATATTTGGAAGCCCATAGAGGGCTACGGTAAAAAAGGAAATATCTTCCCTTAAAAATTGGAAAGAAGGATTCTGAGAAACTGCTTTTTGTTCTGCTAATTCATCTCACAGAGTTACAGCTTTCCCTTCAAGAAGCCTTTCTCTAAGGTTGTTCTTGTGGAATTTGCAAAGGGATATTTGGAAGCCCATTGGGGGCTACCTTGAAAAACAAATATCTTAAGGGGAAAACTGGAAAGAAGGTTCTGAGAAACTGCTTTGTGTTCTGTTAATTCATCTCACACAGTTAAAACGTTCCCATGAAGAGTCCTTTCGCTAAGGCTGTTCTTGTGGAATTTGGGAAGTGGTATTTGGAAGCCAATAGAAGGCTATGGTGAAAAAGGAAATATCTTCAGTTAAAAACTGGAAAGACGCTTTCTAAGAAGCTGCTTTGTATTCTCTTAATTCTTCTCAGAGAGTTACAGCTTTCCCTTCAACTAGCCTTTCGCTAAGGCTGTTCTTGTGGAATTGGAAAGGTGATATTTGGAAGCCCATAGAGGGGTATGGTGAAAAAAGAAATATCTTCCTTGAAAAACTGGAAAGAAGCTTTCTGAGAAACTGCTTTGTGTTCTGGTAATTCATCTCAGGGAGTTACAGCTGTCCCCTCAAGAAGCCTTTCGCTAAATCTGTTATTGTGGAATTTGCAAACTGATATTTGGAAGCCCATAGAGGGCTATGGTGAAAAAGGAAATATCTTCCGTTAAAAACTGCAAAGAAGCTTTCTGAGAAACTGCTTTGTTTTCTGTTAATTCATCTCACAGAGTTACATCTTTCCCTTCAAGAAGACTTTCTCTAAGGCTGTTCTTGTGGAATTAGCAAAGTGATATTTGGAACCCCATAGAGGGCTATGGTGAAAAAGGAAATATCTTCCCTTAAAAACTGGAAAGAAGCTTTCTGAGAAGCTGCTTTGTGATCTGTTAATTGATCTCATAGAGTTACAGCTTTCCCCTCAACAGTTCTTTCGCTAAGAGTGTTCTTGTGGAATTTGTAAAGTGATATTTGGAACCCCATAGAGGGCTACGGTAAAAAGGAAATATCTTCAGTTAAAAACTGGAAAGACGCTTTCTGAGAAACTGCTTTGTGTTCTGTTAATTCATCTCAGAGAGTTACAGCTTTCCCTTCAAGAAGCCTTTCGCTAAGGCTGTTCTTTTGGAATTTGGAAAGTGATATTTGGAAGCCCATAGAGGGCTATGGTGAAAACAGAAATATCTTCCGTGAAAAACTGGAAAGAAGCTTTCTGAGAAACTGCTTTGTGATCTGCTAATTCATCTCACAGAGTTACAGCTTTCCCTTCAAGAAGACTTTCGCTAAAACTGTTCTTGTGTAATTTGCAAAGTAATATTTGGAAGCCCATAGAGGGCTACGGTGAAAAAGGAAATATCTTCAGTTAAAAATTGGAAAGAAGCTTTCTGAGAAAGTGCCTGATTTTCTGTTAATTCACCTCACAGAGTTACAGCTATCCCCTCAAGAAGTCTTTCGCTAAGATTGTTCTTGTGGAATTCGCAAAGTTATATTTCGAAGCCCATAGACGGCTACGGTGAAAAAGGAAATATCTTCCGTTAAAAACTGGTAAGAAGCTTTCTGAGAAACTACTTTGTGTTCTGTTAATTCATCTCACGGAGTTACAGCTTTTCGCTCAAGAAGCCTTTGCCTAAGACTGTTCTTGTGGAATTTGCAAAGTGATATTTGGAAGCCCATAGAGGGCTATGGTGAAAAAGGAAATATCTTTCGTAAAAAACTGGAAAGAATCTTTCTGGGAAACTGCTTTGTGTTCTGTTAATTCATCTCACAGAGTTACAGTTTTCCCCTCAAGAAGCTTTTGGCTAAGACTGTTCTTGTGGAATTTGGAAAGTGATATTTGGAAGCCCATAGAGGGCTACGGTAAAAAAGGAAATATCTTCCCTTAAAAATTGGAAAGAAGGATTCTGAGAAACTGCTTTTTGTTCTGCTAATTCATCTCACAGAGTTACAGCTTTCCCTTCAAGAAGCCTTTCTCTAAGGTTGTTCTTGTGGAATTTGCAAAGGGATATTTGGAAGCCCATTGGGGGCTACCTTGAAAACAAATATCTTAAGGGGAAAACTGGAAAGAAGGTTCTGAGAAACTGCTTTGTGTTCTGTTAATTCATCTCACACAGTTAAAACTTTCCCATGAAGAGTCCTTTCGCTAAGGCTGTTCTTGTGGAATTTGGGAAGTGGTATTTGGAAGCCAATAGAAGGCTATGGTGAAAAAGGAAATATCTTCAGTTAAAAACTGGAAAGACGCTTTCTAAGAAGCTGCTTTGTATTCTCTTAATTCTTCTCAGAGAGTTACAGCTTTCCCTTCAACTAGCCTTTCGCTAAGGCTGTTCTTGTGGAATTGGAAAGGTGATATTTGGAAGCCCATAGAGGGGTATGGTGAAAAAAGAAATATCTTCCTTGAAAAACTGGAAAGAAGCTTTCTGAGAAACTGCTTTGTGTTCTGGTAATTCATCTCAGGAGTTACAGCTGTCCCCTCAAGAAGCCTTTCGCTAAATCTGTTATTGTGGAATTTGCAAACTGATATTTGGAAGCCCATAGAGGGCTATGGTGAAAAAGGAAATATCTTCCGTTAAAAACTGGAAAGAAGCTTGAGAAACTGCTTTGTTTTCTGTTAATTCATCTCACAGAGTTACATCTTTCCTTCAAGAAGACTTTCTCTAAGGCTGTTCTTGTGGAATTAGCAAAGTGATATTTGGAACCCCATAGAGGGCTATGGTGAAAAAGGAAATATCTTCCTTAAAAACTGGAAAGAAGCTTTCTGAGAAGCTGCTTTGTGTTCTGTTAATTCATCTCACAGAGTTACAGCTTTCCCTCAACAGTTCTTTCGCTAAGAGTGTTCTTGTGGAATTTGTAAAGTGATATTTGGAAGCCCACAGAGCGCTATAGTGAAAAAGGAAATATCTTCAGTTAAAAACTGGAAAGACGCTTTCTGAGAAACTGCTTTGTGTTCTGTTAATTCATCTCAGAGAGTTACAGCTTTCCTTCAAGAAGCCTTCGCTAAGGCTGTTCTTTTGGAATTTGGAAAGTGATATTTGGAAGCCCATAGAGGGCTATGGTGAAAACAGAAATATCTTCCGTGAAAAACTGGAAAGAAGCTTTCTGAGAAACTGCTTTGTGATCTGCTAATTCATCTCACAGAGTTACAGCTTTCCTTCAAGAAGACTTTCTCTAAGGCTGTTCTTGTGTAATTTGCAAGGTAATATTTGGAAGCCCATAGAGGGCTATGGTGAAAAGGAAATATCTTCAGTTAAAAATTGGAAAGAAGTTTTCTGAGAAAGTGCCTGATTTTCTGTTAATTCACCTCACAGAGTTACAGCTGTCCCCTCAAGAAGCCTTTCGCTAAGATTGTTCTTGTGGAATTCGCAAAGTTATATTTGGAAGCCCATAGAGGCTATGGTGAAAAGGAAATATCTTCCGTTAAAAACTGGTAAGAAGCTTTCTGAGAAACTACTTTGTGTTCTGTTAATTCATCTCACGGAGTTACAGCTTTTCCCTCAAGAAGCCTTTGCCTAAGACTGTTCTTGTGGAATTTGCAAAGTGATATTTGGAAGCCCATAGAGGGCTATGGTGAAAAAGGAAATATCTTCAGTTAAAAACTGGAAAGAATCTTTCTGGGAAACTGCTTTGTGTTCTGTTAATTCATCTCACAGAGTTACAGTTTTCCCCTCAAGAAGCTTTTGGCTAAGACTGTTCTTGTGGAATTTGGAAAGTGATATTTGGAAGCCCATAGAGGGCTACGGTGAAAAAGGAAATATCTTCCGTTAAAAACTGGTAAGAAGCTTTCTGAGAAACTACTTTGTGTTCTGTTAATTCATCTCACGGAGTTACAGCTTTCCTTCAAGAAGACTTTGGCTAAAACTGTTCTTGTGGAATTTGCAAAGTGATATTTGGAAGCCCATAGAGGGCTATGGTGAAAAGGAAATATCTTTCGTAAAACTGGAAAGAATCTTTCTGGGAAACTGCTTTGTGTTCTGTTAATTCATCTCACAGAGTTACAGTTTTCCCCTCAAGAAGCTTTTGGCTAAGACTGTTCTTGTGGAATTTGGAAAGTGATATTTGGAAGCCCATAGAGGGCTACGGTAAAAGGAAATATCTTCCTTAAAAACTGGAAAGAAGGTTTCAGAGAAACTGCCTTGTGTTCTGTTAATTCATCTCACAGAGTTACAGCTTTCCTTCAAGAAGCCTTTCTCTAAGGTTGTTCTTGTGGAATTTGCAAAGGGATATTTGGAAGCCCATTGGGGGCTACCTTGAAAACAAATATCTTAAGGGGAAAACTGGAAAGAAGGTTCTGAGAAACTGCTTTGTGTTCTGTTAATTCATCTCACACAGTTAAAACGTTCCCATGAAGAGTCCTTTCGCTAAGGCTGTTCTTGTGGAATTTGGAAAGTGATATTTGGAAGCCAATAGAAGGCTATGGTGAAAAGGAAATATCTTCAGTTAAAACTGGAAAGACGCTTTCTGAGAAACTGCTTTGTGTTCTCTTAATTCATCTCAGAGTTACAGCTTTCCTTCAACTAGCCTTTCGCTAAGGCTGTTCTTGTGGAATTGGAAAGGTGATATTTGGAAGCCCATAGAGGGGTATGGTGAAAAAAGAAATATCTTCCTTGAAAAACTGGAAAGAAGCTTTCTGAGAAACTGCTTTGTGTTCTGGTAATTCATCTCAGGGAGTTACAGCTGTCCCCTCAAGAAGCCTTTCGCTAAATCTGTTATTGTGGAATTTGCAAACTGATATTTGGAAGCCCATAGAGGGCTATGGTGAAAAAGGAAATATCTTCCGTTAAAAACTGGAAAGAAGCTTTCTGAGAAACTGCTTTGTTTTCTGTTAATTCATCTCACAGAGTTACATCTTTCCCTTCAAGAAGACTTTCTCTAAGGCTGTTCTTGTGGAATTAGCAAAGTGATATTTGGAACCCCATAGAGGGCTATGGTGAAAAAGGAAATATCTTCCTTAAAAACTGGAAAGAAGCTTTCTGAGAAGCTGCTTTGTGTTCCGTTAATTCATCTCACAGAGTTACAGCTTTCCCCTCAACAGTTCTTTTCGCTAAGAGTGTTCTTGTGGAATTTGTAAAGTGATATTTGGAAGCCAATAGAAGGCTATGGTGAAAAGGAAATATCTTCAGTTAAAACTGGAAAGACGCTTTCTGAGAAACTGCTTTGTGTTCTGTTAATTCATCTCAGAGAGTTACAGCTTTCCCTTCAAGAAGCCTTTCGCTAAGGCTGTTCTTTTGGAATTTGGAAAGTGATATTTGGAAGCCCATAGAGGGCTATGGTGAAAACAGAAATATCTTCCGTGAAAACTGGAAAGAAGCTTTCTGAGAAACTGCTTTGTGATCTGCTAATTCATCTCACAGAGTTACAGCTTTCCTTCAAGAAGACTTTCGCTAAAACTGTTCTTGTGTAATTTGCAAAGTGATATTTGGAAGCCCATAGAGGGCTATGGTGAAAAGGAAATATCTTCAGTTAAAACTGGAAAGAAGCTTTCTGAGAAAGTGCCTTGTGTTCTGTTAATTCACCTCACAGAGTTACAGCTATCCCTCAAGAAGTCTTTCGCTAAGATTGTTCTTGTGGAATTGCAAAGTGATATTTGGAAGCCCATAGAGGCTATGGTGAAAAGGAAATATCTTCCGTTAAAAACTGGTAAGAAGCTTTCTGAGAAACTACTTTGTGTTCTGTTAATTCATCTCACGGAGTTACAGCTTTCTCAAGAAGCCTTTGCTAAGACTGTTCTTGTGGAATTTGCAAAGTGATATTTGGAAGCCCATAGAGGGCTATGGTGAAAAAGAAATATCTTTCGTAAAAACTGGAAAGAATCTTTCTGGGAAACTGCTTTGTGTTCTGTTAATTCATCTCACAGAGTTACAGTTTTCCCTCAAGAAGCCTTTCGCTAAGACTGTTCTTGTGGAATTAGCAAAGTGATATTTGGAAGCCCATAGAGGCTATGGTGAAAAGGAAATATCTTCCGTTAAAAACTGGAAAGAAGCTTTCTGAGAAACTGCTTTGTGTTCTGTTAATTCATCTCACAGAGTTACAGCTTTCCTTCAAGAAACCTTTCGCTAAGGCTGTTCTTGTGGAATTTGCAAAGTGATATTTGGAAGCCCATAGAGGCTATGGTGAAAAAGGAAATATCTTCCGTTAAAAACTGGAAAGAAGCTTTCTGAGAAACTGCTTTGTGTTCTGTTAATTCATCTCACAGAGTTACAGCTTTCCCCTCAAGAAGCCTTTCGCTAACACTGTTCTTGTGGAATTTGGAAAGTGATATTTGGAAGCCCATAGAGGGCTATGGTGAAAAGGAAATATCTTCCTTAAAATTGGAAAGAAGCTTTCTGAGAAACTGCTTTGTGTTCTGCTAATTCATCTCACAGAGTTACAGCTTTCCTTCAAGAAGCCTTTCTCTAAGGTTGTTCTTGTGTAATTAGCAAAGTGATATTTGGAAGCCCATAGAGGGCTATGGTGAAAAGGAAATATCTTCAGTTAAAAACTGGAAAGAAGCTTTCTGAGAAACTGCTTTGTGTTCTGTTAATTCATCTCACAGAGTTACATCTTTCCCTTCAAGAAGCCTTTCGCTAAGGCTGTTCTTGTGGAATTTGGAAAGTGATATTTGGAAGCCAATAGAAGGCTATGGTGAAAAGGAAATATCTTCAGTTAAAAACTGGAAAGACGCTTTCTGAGAAACTGCTTTGTGATCTGCTAATTCATCTCACAGAGTTACAGCTTTCCTTCAAGAAGCCTTTCGCTAAGGCTGTTCTTGTGGAATTTGAAAGTGATATTTGGAAGCCCATAGAGGGCTATGGTGAAAAGAAATATCTTCCGTGAAAAACTGGAAAGAAGCTTTCTGAGAAACTGCTTTGTGTTCTGCTAATTCATCTCACAGAGTTACAGCTTTCCCTCAAGAAACCTTTCGCTAACACTGTTCTTGTGGAATTTGCAAACTGATATTTGGAAGCCCATAGGGCTATGGTGAAAAGGAAATATCTTCCGTTAAAAACTGGAAAGAAGCTTTCTGAGAAACTGCTTTGTTTTCTGTTAATTCATCTCACAGAGTTACATCTTTCCCTTCAAGAAGACTTTCTCTAAGGCTGTTCTTGTGGAATTAGCAAAGTGATATTTGGAACCCCATAGAGGGCTATGGTGAAAAAGGAAATATCTTCCCTTAAAAACTGGAAAGAAGCTTTCTGAGAAGCTGCTTTGTGTTCCGTTAATTGATCTCATAGAGTTACAGCTTTCCCCTCAACAGTTCTTTCGCTAAGAGTGTTCTTGTGGAATTTGTAAAGTGATATTTGGATGCCGATAGAGCGCTCTACGGAAAAAGGAAATATCTTCAGTTAAAAACTGGAAAGACGCTTTCTGAGAAACTGCTTTGTGTTCTGTTAATTCATCTCAGAGAGTTACAGCTTTCCTTCAAGAAGCCTTCGCTAAGACTGTTCTTGTGGAATTTGGAAAGTGATATTTGGAAGCCCATAGAGGGCTATGGTGAAAACAGAAATATCTTCCGTGAAAAACTGGAAAGAAGCTTTCTGAGAAACTGCTTTGTGATCTGCTAATTCATCTCACAGAGTTACAGCTTTCCCTTCAAGAAGACTTTGGCTAAAACTGTTCTTGTGTAATTTGCAAGGTAATATTTGGAAGCCCATAGCGGGCTATGGTGTAAAAGGAAATATCTTCCGTTAAAAACTGGAAAGAAGCTATCTGAGAAACTGCCTTGTGTTCTGTTAATTCACCTCACAGAGTTACAGCTATCCACTCAAGAAGCTTTTCGCTAAGACTGTTCTTGTGGAATTTGGAAAGTGATATGTTGAAGCCCATAGAGGCCTATGGTGAAAAAGGAAATATCTTCCCTTAAAAAATGGAAAGAAGCTTTCTGAGAAACTGCTTTGTGTTCTGTTAGTTTATCTCACAGAGTAACAGCTTTCCCTTCAAGAAGCCTTTCGGTAAGTCTGTTCTTGTGGAATTTGCAAAGTGATATTTGGAAGCCCATAGAGTACTATGGTGAAAAAGGAAATATCTTCAGTTAAAAACTGGAAACAAGGTTTCAGAGAAACTGCCTTGTGTTCCGTTAATTCATCTCACAGAGATACAGCATTCTCCTCAAGAAGTCTTTCGCTAAGACTGTTCTTGTGGAATTTGGAAAGTGATATTTGGAAGCCCCTAGAGGGCTATGGTGAAAAAAGAAATATCTTCCGTGAAAAACTGGAAAGAAGCTTTCTGAGAAACTGCTTTGTGTTCCGTTAATTCATCTGAAAGAGTTACAGCTTTCCCTTCAAGAAGCCTTTCGCTAAGACTGTTCTTGTGGAATTTGCAAATTGATATTTGGAACCCCTAGAGGGCTATGGTGAAAAAGGAAATATCTTCAGTTAAAAACTGGAAAAAAGGTTTCAGAGAAACTGCCTTGTGTTCTGTTAATTTATCTCACAGAGATACAGCTTTCCCCTCAAGAAACCTTTCGCTAACACTGTTCTTGTGGAATTTGTAAAGTGATATTTGGAAGCCCTTTGAGGGCTATGGTGAAAAAGCAAATATCTTCAATTAAGAACTGGAAAGAAGCTTTCTGAGAAAGTGCCTTGTGTTCTGTTAATTCATCTCACAGAGATTCTTCTTCCCCTCAAGAGTCCTTTCGCTAAGACTGTTCTTGTGGAATTTGCAAACTGATATTTGGAAGCCCATAGAGGGCTATGGTGAAAAAGGAAATATCTTCCGTGAAAAACTGGAAAGAAGCTTTCTGAGAAACTGCTTTGTGTTCTGTTAATTCATCTCACAGAGTTACAGCTTTCCTTCAAGAAGCCTTTCTCTAAGGCTGTTCTTGTGTAATTTGCAAGGTAATATTTGGAAGCCCATAGAGGGCTATGGTGAAAAGGAAATATCTTCCATTAAAAACTGGAAAGAAGCTTTCTGAGAAACTGCTTTGTGTTCTGCTAATTCATCTCAGAGAGTTACAGCTTTCCTTCAAGAAGCCTTTCTCTAAGGCTGTTCTTGTGGAATTAGCAAAGTGATATTTGGAAGCCCATAGAGGGCTATGGTGAAAAGGAAATATCTTCCTTAAAAATGGAAAGAAGCTTTCTGAGAAACTGCTTTGTGTTCTGTTAATTCATCTCACAGAGTTACAGCTTTCCCTCAAGAGTCCTTTCGCTAAGACTGTTCTTGTGGAATTTGGAAACTGATATTTGGATGCCGATAGAGCGCTCTACTAAAAGGAAATATCTTCAGTTAAAACTGAAAGAAGCTTTCTAAGAAACTGCTTTGTTTTCTGTTAATTCATCTCAGAGAGGTACAGCTTTCCCTTCAAGAAGCCTTTCGCTAAGGCTGTTCTTGTGGAATTTGGAAAGTGATATTTGGAAGCCCATAGAGAGCTGTGGTGAAAAAGGAAATATCTTCAGTTAAAAACTGGAAACAAGGTTTCAGAGAAACTGCCTTGCGTTCTGTTAATTCATCTCACAGAGATACAGCTTTCCCCTCAAGAAACCTTTCGCTAACACTGTTCTTGTGGAATTTGTAAAGTGATATTTGGAAGCCCTTAGAGGGCTATTGTGAAAAAGCAAATATCTTCAGTTAAGAACTGGAAAGACGCTTTCTGAGAAACTGCCTTGTGTTCTGTTAATTCATCTCACAGAGATTCAGATTCCCCTCAAGAGTCCTTTCGCTAAGACTGTTCTTGTGGAATTTGCAAACTGATATTTGGAAGCCCATAGAGGGCTATGGTGAAAAAGGAAATATCTTCCGTGAAAAACTGGAAAGAAGCTTTCTGAGAAACTGCTTTGTGTTCTCCTAATTCATCTCACAGAGTTACAGCTTTCCCTTCAAGAAGCCTTTCTCTAAGGTTGTTCTTGTGTAATTAGCAAAGTGATATTTGGAAGCCCATAGAGGGCTATGGTGAACAAGGAAATATCTACCCTTAAAAACTGGAAAGCCGCTTTCTGAGAAACTGCTTTGTGTTCTCTTAATTCATCTGAGAGAGTTACAACTTTCCCTTCAAGAAGCCTTTCGCTAAGGCTGTTCTTGTGGAATTTGGAAAGTGATATTTGGAAGCCCATAGAGGGCTATGGTGAGAAATTAAATATATTCAATTAAAAACTGGAAAGAAGCTTTCTGAGAAACTGCTTTGTGTTCTCCTAATTCACCTCACAGAGTTACAGCTTTCCCCTCAAGGAGCCTTTCGCTAAGAATTTTCTGGTGGAATTTGCAAAGTGATATTTGGAAGCCAGTAGAGGGTACGGTGAAAAAGGAAATATCTACTGTTAAAAACTGAAAAGAATCTTTCTGAGAAACTGCTTTGTGTTCTGTTAATTCATCTCACAGAGTTACATCTTTCTCTTCAAGAAGCCTTTCTCTAAGTCTGTTCATGTGGAATTAGCAAAGTGATATTTGGAAGCCCATAGAGGGATATGGTGGAAAATGAAATATCTTCCCTTAAAAACTGGAAAGAAGCTTTCTGAGAAACTGCTTTGTGTTCTGTTAATTCATCTCACAGAGTTACAGCTTTCCCCTCAAGAGTCCTTTCGCTAAGGCTGTTCTTGTGGAATTTGGAAAGTGATATTTGGAAGCCAGTAGAGGGCTATGGTGAAAAGGAAATATCTACTGTTAAAACTGAAAAGAATCTTTCTGAGAAACTGCTTTGTGTTCTGTTAATTCATCTCACAGAGTTACATCTTTCTCTTCAAGAAGCCTTTCTAAGGCTGTTCTTGTGGAATTAGCAAAGTGATATTTGGAAGCCCATAGAGGCTATGGTGAAAAATGAAATATCTTCCTTAAAAACTGGAAAGAAGCTTTCTGAGAAACTGCTTTGTGTTCTGTTAATTCATCTCACAGAGTTACAGCTTTCCCCTCAAGAGTCCTTTCGCTAAGGCTGTTCTTGTGGAATTTGGAAAGTGATATTTGGAAGCCCATAGAGGGCTACGGTGAAAAAGGAAATATCTTCAGTTAAAAACTGGAAAGAAGCTTTCTGAGAAACTGCTTTGTGTTCGGTTAATTCATCTCAGAGAGTTACTGCTTTCCCTTCAAGAAACCTTTCGCTAAGGCTGTTCTTGTGGCAATTGCAAAGTGATATTTGGAAGCCCATACAGGGCTATGGTGAAAAAGGAAATATCTTCAGTTAAAAACTGGAAAGAAGGTTTCAGAGAAACTGCCTTGTGTTCTGTTAATTCATCTCACAGAGACACAGCTTTAACCACAAGAAGCCTTTCGCTAAGACTGTTCTTGTGGAATTTGGAGAGTGATATTTAAAAGACCATAGAGGGCTATTTTGAAAAAGGAAATATCTTCCGTTAAAAACTGGAAAGAAGCTTTCTGACAAACTGCTTTGTGTTCTGCTAATTCATCTCAGAGAGTTACAGCTTTCCCCTCAAGAAGCCTTTCTTTAAGGCTGTTCTTGTGTAATTTGGAAAGTGATATTTGGAAGCCCGTAGAGGGCTATGGTGAAAAGGAAATATCTACTGTTAAAACTGAAAAGAAGCTTTCTGAGAAACTGCCTTGTATTCTGTTAATTCATCTCACAGAGTTACATCATTCCCTTCAAGAACCCTGTCTCTAAGGCTGTTCTTGTGGAATTAGCAAAGTGATATTTGGAGGCTCATAGAGGGATTTGGTGAAAAAGGAAATATCTTCCGTTAAAAACTGGAAAGAAGCTTTCTGAGAAACTGCTCCGTGTTCTGTTAATTCATCTCACAGAGTAACAGGTTTCCCCTCAAGCAGCCTTTCGCTAAGACTGTTCTTGTGGAATTTGCAAAGTGATATTTGGAAACCCATAGAGGGCTATGGTGAAAAAGGAAATATCTACCGTTAAAAACTGGAAAGAAGCTTTCTGAGAAACTGCTTTGTGTTCTGCTAATTCATCTCAGAGAGTTTCCTCTTTCCCTTCAAGGGGCCTTTCTCTAAGGCTGTTCTTGTGGAATTAGCAAGTGATTTTTGGAAGCCCATAGAGGGCTATGGTGAAAAAGGAAATATCTTCCCTTAAAAAATGGAAAGAAGCTTTCTGAGAAACTGCTTTGTGTTCTGTGAATTCATCTCACAGAGTTACAGCTTTCCCCTCAACAGTCCTTTCGCTAAGACTGTTCTTGTGGAATTTGTAACGTGACACTTGGATGCCCCTAGAGCGCTCTACTAAAAAAGGAAATATCTTCAGTTAAAAACTGAAAAGAAGCTTTCTAAGAAACTGCTTTGTGTTCTGTGAATTCATCTCAGAGAGGTACAGCTTTCCCTTCAAGAAGCCTTTCGCTAAGGCTGTTCTTGTGGAATTTGGAAAGTGATATTTGGAAGCCCATAGAGAGCTGTGGTGAAAAAGGAAATATCTTCAGTTAAAAACTGGAAACAAGGTTTCAGAGAAACTGCCTTGCGTTCTGTTAATTCATCTCACAGAGATACAGCTTTCCCCTCAAGAAACCTTTCGCTAACACTGTTCTTGTGGAATTTGTAAAGTGATATTTGGAAGCCCATAGAGGGCTACGGTGAAAAGGAAATATCTTCAGTTAAAAACTGAAAAGAAGCTTTCTAAGAAACTGCTTTGTGTTCTGTGAATTCATCTCAGAGAGGTACAGCTTTCCCTTCAAGAAGCCTTTCGCTAAGGCTGTTCTTGTGGAATTTGGAAAGTGATATTTGGAAGCCCATAGAGGGCTATGGTGAAAAAGGAAATATCTTCAGTTAAAAACTGGAAACAAGGTTTCAGAGAAACTGCCTTGTGTTCTGTTAATTCATCTCACAGAGATACAGCTTTCCCCTCAACAGTCCTTTCGCTAAGATTGTTCTTGTGGAATTTGCAAACTGATATTTGGAAGCCCATAGAGGGCTACGGTGAAAAGGAAATATCTTCAGTTAAAAACTGAAAAGAAGCTTTCTAAGAAACTGCTTTGTGTTCTGTGAATTCATCTCAGAGAGGTACAGCTTTCCCTTCAAGAAGCCTTTCGCTAAGGCTGTTCTTGTGGAATTTGGAAAGTGATATTTGGAAGCCCATAGAGGGCTATGGTGAAAAGGAAATATCTACTGTTAAAACTGAAAAGAATCTTTCTGAGAAACTGCTTTGTGTTCTGTTAATTCATCTCACAGAGTTACATCTTTCTCTTCAAGAAGCCTTTCTCTAAGTCTGTTCATGTGGAATTAGCAAAGTGATATTTGGAAGCCCATAGAGGGCTATGGTGAAAAAGGAAATATCTTCAGGTAAAAACTGGAAAGAAGCTTTCTGAGAAACTGCTTTGTGTTCTGTTAATTCATCTCACAGAGTTACAGCTTTCCCTCAAGAGTCCTTTCGCTAAGGCTGTTCTTGTGGAATTTGGAAAGTGATATTTGGAAGCCCATAGGGCTATGGTGAAAAGGAAATATCTTCAGTTAAAAACTGGAAAGAAGCTTTCTGAGAAACTGCTTTGTGTTCGGTTAATTCATCTCAGAGAGTTACTGCTTTCCCTTCAAGAAACCTTTCGCTAAGGCTGTTCTTGTGGCAATTGCAAAGTGATATTTGGAAGCCCATACAGGGCTATGGTGAAAAAGGAAATATCTTCAGTTAAAAACTGGAAAGAAGGTTTCAGAGAAACTGCCTTGTGTTCTGTTAATTCATCTCACAGAGACACAGCTTTAACCACAAGAAGCCTTTCCTAAGACTGTTCTTGTGGAATTTGGAAGTGATATTTGGAAGCCCATAGAGGCTATTTTGAAAAAGGAAATATCTTCCGTTAAAAACTGGAAAGAAGCTTTCTGACAAACTGCTTTGTGTTCTGCTAATTCATCTCAGAGAGTTACAGCTTTCCCCTCAAGAAGCCTTTCTTTAAGGCTGTTCTTGTGTAATTTGGAAAGTGATATTTGGAAGCCCGTAGAGGGCTATGGTGAAAAAAGAATTATCTCCACTTAAAAACTGGAAAGAAGCTTTCTGAGAAACTGCCTTGTATTCTGTTAATTCATCTCACAGAGTTACATCATTCCCTTCAAGAACCCTGTCTCTAAGGCTGTTCTTGTGGAATTAGCAAAGTGATATTTGGAGGCTCATAGAGGGATTTGGTGAAAAGGAAATATCTTCCGTTAAAAACTGGAAAGAAGCTTTCTGAGAAACTGCTGTGTTCTGTTAATTCATCTCACAGAGTAACAGGTTTCCCCTCAAGCAGCCTTTCGCTAAGACTGTTCTTGTGGAATTTGCAAAGTGATATTTGGAAACCCATAGAGGGCTATGGTGAAAAAGGAAATATCTACCGTTAAAAACTGGAAAGAAGCTTTCTGAGAAACTGCTTTGTGTTCTGCTAATTCATCTCAGAGTTTCCTCTTTCCCTTCAAGGGGCCTTTCTCTAAGGCTGTTCTTGTGGAATTAGCAAGTGATTTTTGGAAGCCCATAGAGGGCTATGGTGAAAAAGGAAATATCTTCCCTTAAAAAATGGAAAGAAGCTTTCTGAGAAACTGCTTTGTGTTCTGTGAATTCATCTCACAGAGTTACAGCTTTCCCCTCAACAGTCCTTTCGCTAAGACTGTTCTTGTGGAATTTGTAACGTGACACTTGGATGCCCCTAGAGCGCTCTACTAAAAAAGGAAATATCTTCAGTTAAAAACTGAAAAGAAGCTTTCTAAGAAACTGCTTTGTGTTCTGTGAATTCATCTCAGAGAGGTACAGCTTTCCCTTCAAGAAGCCTTTCGCTAAGGCTGTTCTTGTGGAATTTGGAAAGTGATATTTGGAAGCCCATAGAGAGCTATGGTGAAAAAGGAAATATCTTCCGTGAAAAACTGGAAAGAAGCTTTCTGAGAAACTGCTTTGTGTTCTCCTGATTCATCTCACAGAGTTACAGCTTTCCCTTCAAGAACCCTTTCTCTAAGTTTGTTCTTGTGAAATTTGCAAAGTGATATTTGGAAGCCCATAGAGGGCTATTTTGAAAAAGAAATATCTTCCGTGAAAAACTGGAAAGAAGCTTTCTGAGAAACTGCTTTGTGTTCTGTTAATTCATCTCACAGAGTTACAGCTTTCCCATGAATGGTCCTTTCGCTAAGGCTGTTCTTGTGGAATTTGGGAAGTTGTATTTGGAAGCCCATAGAAGGCTATGGTGAAAAAGGAAATATCATCAGTTAAAAACTTGAAAGACGCTTTCAAAGAAACTGCTTTGTGTTCTGTTAATTCATCTCAGAGAGTTACACCTTTTCCTTAAAGAAGCCTTACGCTAAGGCTGTTCTTGTGGAATTTGGAAAGTGATATTTGGAAGCCCATAGAGGGCTATGGTGAAAAAGGAAATATCTTCAGTTAAAAAGTGGAAAGACGCTTTCTGAGAATCTGCTTTGTGTTCTGTTAATTCATCTCAGAGTTACAGCTTTCCCTTCAAAAGCCTTTCGCTAAGGCTGTTCTTGGGAATTTTGAAAGTGATATTTGGAAGCCCATAGAGGACTATGGTGAAAAAAGAAATACAGCTTTCCCTTCAAGGAGCCTTTCGCTAACGCTGTTCTTGTGGAATTTGGAAAGTGATATTTGGAAGCCCATAGAGGGCTATGGTGAAAAAAGAAATATCTTTCGTGAAAAACTGGAAAGATGGTTTCTGAGAAACTGCTTTGTGTTCTGCTAATTCATCTCACAGAGTTACAGCTTTCCCTTTCAGAAGCCTTTCGCTAAGGCTGCTCTTGTGGAATTTGCAAAGTAATATTTGGAAGCCCTTAGAGGGCTATGGTGTGAAAGGAAATATCTTCAGTTAAAAACTGGAAAGAAGGTTTCAGAGAAACTGTCTTGTGTTCTGTTAATTCATCTCACAGAGATACAGCTTTCCCCTCAAGAAGCCTTTCGCTAAGACTGTTCTTGTGGAATTTGGAAAGTGATATTTGGAAGCCCATAGAGGGCTATTTTGAAAAAGGAAATATCTTCCGTTAAAAACTGGAAAGAAGCTTTCTGAGAAACTGCTTTGTGTTGTGGTAATTCATCTCACAGAGTTACAGCTTTCCCTTCAAGAAGCCTTTCGCGAAGGCTGTTCTTGTGGAATTTTGAAAGTGATATTTGGAAGCCAATAGAGGCCTATGGTGAAAAAGGAAATATCTACCGTTAAAAACTGGAAAGAAGCTTTCTGAGGAACTGCTTTGTGTACTGTTAATTCATCTCACGGAGTTACAGCTTTCCCTTCAAGAAGCCTTTCGCTAATACTGTTCTTGTGGAATTTGCAAAGTGATATTTGGAAGCCCATAGAGGGTTATGGTGAAAAAGAAAATATCTTCAGTTAAAAACTGGAAAGAAGCTTTCTGAGAAACTGCTTTGTGTTCTGGTAATTCATCTCAGGGAGTTACAGCTTTCCTTCAAGAAGCCTTTCTAAGGCTGTTCTTGTGGAATTTTGAAAGTGATATTTGGAAGCCAATAGAGGCCTATGGTGAAAAAGGAAATATCTACCGTTAAAAACTGGAAAGAAGCTTTCTGAGGAACTGCTTTGTGTACTGTTAATTCATCTCACGGAGTTACAGCTTTCCCTTCAAGAAGCCTTTCGCTAATACTGTTCTTGTGGAATTTGCAAAGTGATATTTGGAAGCCCATAGAGGGTTATGGTGAAAAAGAAAATATCTTCAGTTAAAAACTGGAAAGAAGCTTTCTGAGAAACTGCTTTGTGTTCTGGTAATTCATCTCAGGGAGTTAAAGCTTTCCCCTCAAGAAGCCTTTCCTTAAGTCTATTATTGTGTAATTTCCAAAGTGATATTTGGAAGCCCATAGAGCCTATGGTGAAAAAGGAAATATCTGTCGTTAAAAACTGGAAAGAAGCTTTCTGAGAAACTGCTTTGTGTTCTGTTAATTCATCTCACAGAGTTACATCTTTCCCTTCAAGAAGCCTTTCTCTAAGGCTGTTCTTGTGGAATTAGCAAAGTGATATTTGGAAGCTCATAGAGGGCTATGGTGAACAAGGAAATATCTACCCTTAAAACCTGGAAAGCCGCTTCTGAGAAACTGCTTTGTGTTCTGTTAATTCATCTCAGAGAGTTACAACTTTCCCTTCAAGAAGCCTTTCGCTAAGGCTGTTCTTGTGGAATTTGGAAAGTGATATTTGGAAGCCCATAGAGGGCTATGGTGAAGAAAGAAATATCTTCCGTGAAAAACTGGAAAGAAGCTTTCTGAGAAACTGCTTTGTGTTCTGCTAATTCATCTCACAGAGTTACAGCTTTCCCTTCAAGAAGCCTTTCGCTAAGACTGTTACTGTGGAATTTGCAAAGTGATATTTGGAAGCCCATAGAGGGCTATGGTGAAAAAGGAAATATCTTCAGGTAAAAACTGGAAAGAAGGTTTCAGAGAAACTACCTTGTGTTCCGTTAATTCATCTCACAGAGATACAGCTTTCCCCTCAAGAAGCCTTTCGCTAAGACTGTTCTTGTGGAATTTGGAAAGTGGTATGTGGAAGCCCATAGAGGGCTACGGTGAAAAAGGAAATATCTTCGGTTAAAAACTGGAAAGAAGCTTTCTGAGAAACTGCCTTGTGTTCTCTTAATTCATCTCACAGAGATACAGCTTTCCCCTCAAGGGTCCTTTCGCTAACACTGTTCTTGTGGAATTTGTAAAGTGATATTTCTAAGCCCATAGAGGGCTATGGTGAAAAAGGAAATATCTTCCCTTAAAAAATGGAAAGAAGCTTTCTGAGAAACTGCTTTGTGTTCTGTTAATTCATCTCACAGAGTTCCAGCTTTCCCCTCAACAGTCCTTTCCTAAGACTGTTCTTCTGGGATTTGTAACCTGATACCTGGATGCCGCTAGAGCGCTCTACTAAAAAAGGAAATATCTTCAGTTAAAAACTGAAAAGAAGCTTTCTAAGATACTGCTTTGTGTTCTGTGAATTCATCTCAGAGAGGTACAGCTTTCCCTTCAAGAAGCCTTTCGCTAAGGCTGTTCTTGAGGAAATTGCAAAGTGATATTTGGAAGCCCATACAGGGCTATGGTGAAAAAGGAAATATCTTCAGTTAAAAACTGGAAAAAAGGTTTCAGAGAAACTGTCTTGTGTTCTGTTAATTCACCTCACAGAGATACAGCTTTAACCTCAAGAAGCCTTTCGCTAAGACTGTTCTTGTGGAATTTGGAAAGTGATATTTAGAAGCCCATAGAGGGCTATTTTGAAAAAGGAAATATCTTCCGTTAGAAACTGGAAAGAAGCTTTCTAAGAAACTGCTTTGTGTTCTGCTAATTCATCTCAGAGAGTTTCCTCTTTCCCTTCAAGGGGCCTTTCTCTAAGGCTGTTCTCGTGGAATTAGCAAAGGGATTTTTGGAAGTCCATAGAGGGCTATGGTGAAAAAGGAAATATCTTCCCTTAAAAAATGGACTGAAGCATTCTGAGAAACTGCTTTGTGTTCTGTTAATTCATCTCACAGAGTTACAGCTTTCCCCTCAACAGTCCTTTCGCTAAGACCCTTCTTGTGGAATTTGTAACCTGATACTTGGATGCCCCTAGAGCAGTCTACTAAAAAGGAAATATCTTCAGATAAAAACTGAAAAGAAGCTTTCTAAGAAACTGCTTTTTGTTCTGTGAATTCATCTCAGAGAGGTACAGCATTCCCTTCAAGAAGCCTTTCGCTAAGGCTGTTCTTGTGGAAATTGCAAAGTGATATTTGGAAGCCCATACAGGGCTATGGTGAAAAAGGAAATATCTTCAGTTAAAAACTGGAAAAAAGGTTTCAGAAAAACTGTCTTGTGTTCTCTTAATTCACCTCACAGAGATACAGCTTTAACCTCAAGAAGCCTTTCGCTAAGACTGTTCTTGTGGAATTTGGAAAGTGATATTTAGAAGCCCATAGAGCGCTATTTTGAAAAAGGAAATATCTTCCATTAAAAACTGGAAAGAAGCTTTGTGAGAAACTGCTTTGTGTTCTGCTAATTCATCTCAGAGAGTTACAGCTTTCCCCTCAAGGGTCCTTTCGCTTAGGCTGTTCTTGTGGAATTTGGAAAGTGATATTTGGAAGCCCATTGAGCGCTCTAGTGAAATAGGAAATATCTTCAGTTAAAAACAGGAAAGAAGCATTCTAAGAAACTGCTTTCTGTATTGTTAATAGATCTCAGACAGTTACAGCTTTCCCTTCAAGAAGCCTTTCGCTAAGGCTGTTCTTGTGGAATTTGGAAAGGGATATTTGGAAGCCCATAGAGGGGTATTTTGAAAAAGAAAAACCTTCCGTGAAAAACTTGAAGGAAGCTTTCTGAGAAACTGCTTTGTGTTCTGTGAATTCATCTCATCGACTTACAGCTTTCTCTTCAAGAAGCCTTTCCCTAAGGCCGTTCTTGTGGAATTTGGAAAGTGATATTTGGAAGCCCATAGAGGGCTATGGTGAAAAAGGAAATATCTTCCGTGAAAAACTGGAAAGAAGCTTTCTGAGAAACTGCTTTGTGTTCTGCTAATTCATCTCACAGAGTTACAGCTTTCCCTTCAAGAAGCCTTTCGCTAAGACTGTTCTTGTGGAATTGGCAAAGTGATATTTGGAAGCCCATAGAGGGCTATGGAGAAAAAGGAAATATCTTCAGTTAAAAACTAGAAAGAAGGTTTCAGAGAAACTGCCTTGTGTTCCGTTAATTCATCTCACAGAGATACAGCTTTCCCTTCAAGAAGCCTTTCGCTAAGACTGTTCTTGTGGAATTTGGAAAGTGGTATTTGGAAGCCCATAGAGGGCTACGGTGAAAAAGGAAATATCTTCGGTTAAAAACTGGAAAGAAGCTTTCTGAGAAACTGCCTTGTGTTCTGTTAATTCATCTCACAGAGATACAGCTTTCCCCTCCAGAGTCCTTTCGCTAACACTCTTCTTGTGGAATTTGGAAAGTGATATTTCTAAGCCCATGGAGGACTATGGTGAAAAAGGAAATATCTTCCGTTAAAAACTCGAAAGAAGCTTTCTGAGAAACTGCTTTGTGTTCTGCTAATTCATCTCACAGAGTTACAGCTTTCCCTTCCAGAAGCCTTTCGCTAAGACTGTTCTTGTGGAATTTGCAAAGTGATATTTGGAAGCCCATAGAGGGCTATTTTGAAAAAGGAAATATCTTCCGTTAGAAACTGGAAAGAAGCTTTCTGAGAAACTGCTTTGTGTTCTGCTAATTCATCTCAGAGAGTTTCCTCTTTCCCTTCAAGGGGCCTTTCTCTAAGGCTGTTCTTGTGGAATTAGCAAAGTGATTTTTGGAAGCCCATAGAGGGCTATGGTGAAAAAGGAAATATCTTCCCTTAAAAAATGGAAAGAAGCTTTCTGAGGAACTGCTTTGTGTTCTGTTAATTCATCTCACAGAGTTACAGCTTTCCCCTCAACAGTCCTTTCGCTAAGACTGTTCTTGTGGAATTTGTAACCTGAGACTTGGATGCCCCTAGAGCGCTCTACTAAAAAGGAAATATCTTCAGTTAAAAACTGAAAAGAAGCTTTCTAAGAAACTGCTTTGTGTTCTGTGAATTCATCTCAGAGAGGTACAGCTTTCCCTTCAAGAAGCCTTTCGCTAAGGCTGTTCTTGTGGAATTTGGAAAGTGATATTTGGAAGCCCATAGAGGGCTATTTTGAAAAGGAAATATCTTCCGTTAAAACTGGAAAGAAGCTTTCTAAGAAACTGCTTTGTGTTCTGCTAATTCATCTCACAGAGTTACAGCTTTCCTTCAGAAGCCTTTCGCTAAGACTGTTCTTGTGGAATTTGCAAAGTGATATTTGGAAGCCCATACAGGGCTATGGTGAAAAGAAATATCTTCCGTGAAAAACTGGAAAGAAGCTTTCTGAGAAACTGCTTTGTGTTCTGTTAATTCATCTCATAGAGTTACAGCTTTCCCTTCAAGAAGCCTTCCCCTAAGGCTGTTCTTGTGGAATTTGGAAAGTGATATTTGGAAGCCCGTAGAGGGCTACGGTGAAAAAGGAAATATCTTCATTTAAAAACTGGAAAGAAGCTTTCTGAGAAACTGCTTTGTGTTCTGTTAATTCATCTCAGAGACTTACTGCTTTCCCTTCAAGAAACCTTTCGCTAAGGCTGTTCTTGTGGAAATTGCAAAGTTATATTTGGAAGCCCATACAGGGCTAATGTGAAAAAGGAAATATCTTCAGTTAAAAACTGGAAAGAAGGTTTCAGAGAAACTGCCTTGTGTTCTGTTAATTCATTATGCAGAGATACAGCTTTAACCTCAAGAAGCCTTTCGCTAAGACTCTTCTTGTGGAATTTGGAAAGTGATATTTAGAAGCCCATAGAGGGCTATTTTGAAAAAGGAAATATCTTCCGTTAAAACGGGAAAGAAGCTTTCTGAGAAACTGCTTTGTGTTCTGCTAATTCATCTCAGAGAGTTACAGCATTCCCCTCAAGAGTCCTTTCGCTAAGGCTGTTCTTGTGGAATTTGGAAAGTGATATTTGGAAGCCCATAGAGCTCTCTGGTGAAAAAGGAAATATCTTCAGTTAAAAACTGGAAAGAAGCTTTCTAAGAAACTGCTTTGTGTTTTGTTAATAGATCTCAGAGAGTTACAGCTTTCCCTTCAAGAAGCCTTTCGCAAAGGCTGTTCTTGTGGAATTTGGAAAGTGACATTTGGAAGCCCATAGAGGGATATTTTGAAAAAGAAAAACCTTCCGTGAAAAACTTGAAGGAAGCTTTCTGAGAAACTGCTTTGTGTTCTGTGAATTCATCTCATAGAGTTACAGCTTTCTCTTCAAGAAGCCTTTCCCTAAGTCTGTTCTTGTGGAATTTGGAAAGTGATATTTGGAAGCCCATAGAGGGCTACGGTGAGAAAGGAAATATCATCAGTTAAAAACTGGAAAGAAGCTTTCTGAGAAACTGCTTTGTGTTCTGCTAATTCATCTCACAGAGTTACAGCTTTCCCTTCAAGAAGCCTTTCGCTAAGACTGTTCTTGTGGAATTTGCAAAGTGATATTTGGAAGCCCATAGAGGGCTATGGTGAAAAAGGAAATATCTTCAGTTAAAAACTAGAAAGAAGGTTTCAGAGAAACTGCCTTGTGTTCCGTTAATTCATCTCACAGAGATACAGCTTTCCCCTCAAGAAGCCTTTCGCTAAGACTGTTCTTGTGGAATTTGGAAAGTGGTATTTGGAAGCCCATAGAGGGCTACGGTGAAAAAGGAAATATCTTCGGTTAAAAACTGGAAAGAAGCTTTCTGAGAAACGGCTTTGTGTTCTGTTAATTCATCTCACAGAGTTACAGCTTTCCCCTCCAGAGTCCTTTCGCTAACACTCTTCTTGTGGAATTTGGAAAGTGATATTTCTAAGCCCATGGAGGACTATGGTGAAAAAGGAAATATCTTCCGTTAAAAACTCGAAAGAAGCTTTCTGAGAAACTGCTTTGTGTTCTGCTAATTCATCTCACAGAGTTACAGCTTTCCCTTCCAAAAGCCTTTCGCTAAGACTGTTCTTGTGGAATTTGCAAAGTGATATTTGGAAGCCCATAGAGGGCTATTTTGAAAAAGGAAATATCTTCCGTTAGAAACTGGAAAGAAGCTTTCTGAGAAACTGCTTTGTGTTCTGCTAATTCATCTCAGAGAGTTTCCTCTTTCCCTTCAAGGGGCCTTTCTCTAAGGCTGTTCTTGTGGAATTAGCAAAGTGATATTTGGAAGCCCATAGTGGGCTATGGTGAAAAAGGAAATATCTTCCCTTAAAAAATGGAAAGAAGCTTTTTGAGAAACTGCTTTGTGTTCTGTTAATTCATCTCACAGAGTTACAGCTTTCCCCTCAACAGTCCTTTCGCTAAGACTGTTCTTGTGGAATTTGTAACCTGATACTTGGATGCCCCTAGAGCGCTCTACTAAAAAAGGAAATATCTTCAGGTAAAAACTGAAAAGAAGCTTTCTAAGAAACTGCTTTGTTTTCTGTGAATTCATCTCAGAGAGGTACAGCTTTCCCTTCAAGAAGCCTTTCGCTAAGGCTGTTCTTGTGGAATGTGGAAAGTGATATTTGGAAGCCCATAGAGGGCTATGGTGAAAAAGGAAATATCTTCAGTTAAAAACGGGAAAGACGCTTTCTGAGAAACTGCTTTGTGTTCTGTTAATTCATCTCAGAGAGTTACAGCTTTCCCTTCAAGAAGCCTTTCGCTAAGGCTGTTCTTGTGGAATTTGGAGGGTGATATTTGGAAGCCCTTAGAGGGCTATGGTGAAAAAGGAAACATCTTCAGTTTAAATCTGGGAAGACGCTTTCTGAGAAACTGCTTTGTGTTCTGTTAATTCATCTCACAGAGTTACAGCTTTCCCTTCAAGAAGCCTTTCGGTAAGGCTGTTCTTGTGGAATTTGGAAAGTGATATTTGGTAGCCCATAGCGGGCTACTTTGAAAAAGAAAAACCTTCTGTGAAAAACTTGAAGGAAGCTTTCTGAGAAACTGCTTTGTGTTCTGTTAATTCATCTCATAGAGTTACAGCTTTCCCTTCAAGTAGCCTTTCCCTAAGGCTGTTCTTGTGGAATTTGGAAAGTGATATTTGGAAGCCCATAGAGGGCTACGGTGAGAAAGGAAATATCATCAGTTAAAAACTGGAAAGAAGCTTTCTGAGAAACTGCTTTGTGTTCTGCTAATTCATCTCACAGAGTTACAGCTTTCCCTTCAAGAAGCCTTTCGCTAACACTGTTACTGTGGAATTTGCAAAGTGATATTTGGAAGCCCATAGAGGGCTATGGTGAAAAAGGAAATATCTTCAGTTAAAAACTAGAAAGAAGGTTTCAGAGAAACTGCCTTGTGTTCCGTTAATTCATCTCACAGAGATACAGCTTTCCCCTCAAGAAGCCTTTCGCTAAGACTGTTCTTGTGGAATTTGGAAAGTGGTATTTGGAAGCCCATAGAGGGCTATGGTGAAAAAGGAAATATGTAATGTGAAAAACTGGAAAGAAGCTTTCTGAGAAACTGCTTTGTGTTCTGCTAATTCATCTCAGAGAGTTTCCTCTTTCCCTTCAAGGGGCCTTTCTCTAAGGCTGTTCTTGTGGAATTAGCAAAGTGATATTTGGAAGCCCATAGAGGGCTATGGTGAAAAGGAAATATCTTCCCTTAAAAATGGAAAGAAGCTTTCTGAGAAACTGCTTTGTGTTCTGTTAATTCATCTCACAGAGTTACAGCTTTCCTTCAAGAGCCTTTCGCTAAGGCTGTTCTTGTGGAATTTGTAAAGTGATATTTGGAAGCCCATAGAGGGCTATGGTGAAAAAGGAAATATCTTCAGGTAAAAACTGGAAAGAAGCTTTCTGAGAAACTGCTTTGTGTTCTGTAATTCATCTCAGAGGTACAGCTTTCCTTCAAGAAGCCTTTCGCTAAGGCTGTTCTTGTGGAATTGGAAAGTGATATTTGGAAGCCCATAGAGGGCTATGGTGAAAAGGAAATATCTTCAGTTAAAAACTGGAAAGAAGCTTTCTGAGAAACTGCTTTGTGTTCTGTTAATTCATCTCAGAGAGTTACAGCTTTCCTTCAAGAGCCTTTCGCTAAGGCTGTTCTTGTGGAATTTGGAAAGTGATATTTGGAAGCCCTTAGAGGGCTATGGTGAAAAGGAAATATCTTCAGTTAAAACTGGAAAGAAGCTTTCTGAGAAACTGCTTTGTGTTCTGTTAATTCATCTCACAGAGTTACAGCTTTCCCTTCAAGAAGCCTTTCGGTAAGGCTGTTCTTGTGGAATTTGGAAAGTGATATTTGGTAGCCCATAGCGGGCTATGGTGAAAAAGAAATATCTTCCGTTAAAAACTGGAAAGAAGCTTTCTGAGAAACTGCTTTGTGTTCTGTTAATTCATCTCATAGAGTTACAGCTTTCCCTTCAAGTAGCCTTTCCCTAAGGCTGTTCTTGTGGAATTTGGAAAGTGATATTTGGAAGCCCATAGAGGGCTACGGGAAAAAGGAAATATCTTCAGTTAAAAACTGGAAAGAAGCTTTCTGAGAAACTGCTTTGTGTTCTGTTAATTCATCTCAGAGAGTTACTGCTTTCCCTTCAAGAAACCTTTCGCTAATGCTGTTCTTGTGGAAATTGCAAAGTGATATTTGGAATCCCATACAGGGCTAAGGTGAAAAAGGAAACATCTTCAGTTAAAAACTGGAAAGAAGGTTTCAGAGAAACTGCCTTGTGTTCTGTTAATTCATCTCACAGAGATACAGCTTTAACCTCAAGAAGCCTTTCGCTAAGACTGTTCTTGTGGAATTGGCAAAGTGATATTTAGAAGCCCATAGAGGCTATTTTGAAAAGGAAATATCTTCCGTTAAAAACTGGAAAGAAGCTTTCTGAGAAACTGCTTTGTGTTCTGCTAATTCATCTCAGAGAGTTACAGCTTTCCCTCAAGAGTCCTTTCGCTAAGGCTGTTCTTGTGGAATTTGGAAAGTGATATTTGGAAGCCCATAGAGCTATGGTGAAAAGGAAATATCTTCAGTTAAAAACTGGAAAGAAGCTTTCTAAGAAACTGCTTTGTGTTCTGTTAATTCATCTCAGAGAGTTACAGCTTTCCTTCAAGAAGCCTTTCCTAAGGCTGTTCTTGTGGAATTTGGAAAGTGATATTTGGAAGCCCATAGAGGGCTATTTTGAAAAAGGAAATATCTTCCGTTAAAAACTGGAAAGAAGCTTTCTGAGAAACTGCTTTGTGTTCTGTAATTCATCTCACAGAGTTACAGCTTTCCTTCAAGAAGCCTTTCTCTAAGGCTGTTCTTGTGGAATTTGGAAAGTGATATTTGGAAGCCCATAGGGCTATGGTGAAAAAGGAAATATCTTCAGTTAAAAACTGGAAAGAAGCTTTCTGAGAAACTGCTTTGTGTTCTGTTAATTCATCTCAGAGAGTTACTGCTTTCCCTTCAAGAAACCTTTCGCTAATGCTGTTCTTGTGGAAATTGCAAAGTGATATTTGGAATCCCATACAGGGCTAAGGTGAAAAAGGAAACATCTTCAGTTAAAAACTGGAAAGAAGGTTTCAGAGAAACTGCCTTGTGTTCTGTTAATTCATCTCACAGAGATACAGCTTTAACCTCAAGAAGCCTTTCGCTAAGACTGTTCTTGTGGAATTGGCAAAGTGATATTTAGAAGCCCATAGAGGGCTATTTTGAAAAAGGAAATATCTTCCGTTAAAAACTGGAAAGAAGCTTTCTGAGAAACTGCTTTGTGTTCTGCTAATTCATCTCAGAGAGTTACAGCTTTCCCCTCAAGAAGCCGTTCGCTAAGGCTGTTCTTGTGGAATTTTTAAAGTGATATTTGGAAGCCCATAGAAGGCTATGGTGAAAAAGGAAATATCATCCGTGAAAAACCGGAAAGAAGCTTTCTGAGAAACTGCTTTGTGTTCTGCTAATTCATCTCACAGAGTTACAGCTTTCCCTTCAAGAAGCCTTTCGCTGAGACTGTTACTGTGGAATTTGGAAAGTGATATTTGGAAGCCCATAGAGGGCTATGGTGAAAAAGGAAATATCTTCAGTTAAAAAGTGGAAAGACGCTTTCTGAGAATCTGCTTTGTGTTCTGTTAATTCATCTCAGAGAGTTACAACTTTCCATTCAAGAAGCGTTTCGCTAAGGCTGTTCTTGGGGAATTTGGAAAGTGATATTTGGAAGCCCATAGAGGACTATGGTGAAAAAAGAAATACAGCTTTCCCTTCAAGGAGCCTTTCGCTAACGCTGTTCTTGTGGAATTTGGAAAGTGATATTTGGAAGCCCATAGAGGGCTATGGTGAAAAAAGAAATATCTTTCGTTAAAAACTGGAAAGAAGGTTTCAGAGAAACTGCCTTGTGTTCTGTTAATTCATCTCACAGAGTTACAGCTTTCCTTCAAGAAGCCTTTCGCTAAGGCTGTTCTTGTGGAATTTGCAAAGTGATATTTGGAAGCCCTTAGAGGGCTATGGTGAAAAAGGAAATATCTTCAGTTAAAAACTTGAAAGAAGGTTTCAGAGAAACTGCCTTGTGTTCTGTTAATTCATCTCACAGAGATACAGCTTTCCCTCAAGAAGCCTTTCGCTAAGACTGTTCTTGTGGAATTTGGAAAGTGATATTTGGAAGCCCATAGAGGGCTATGGTGAAAAAGGAAATATGTAATGTGAAAAACTGGAAAGAAGCTTTCTGAGAAACTGCTTTGTGTTCTGCTAATTCATCTCAGAGAGTTACAGCTTTCCTTCAAGAGCCTTTCTCTAAGGCTGTTCTTGTGGAATTAGCAAAGTGATATTTGGAAGCCCATAGAGGGCTATGGTGAAAAGGAAATATCTTCCTTAAAAACTGGAAAGAAGCTTTTGAGAAACTGCTTTGTGTTCTGTTAATTCATCTCACAGAGTTACAGCTTTCCCCTCAACAGTCCTTTCGCTAAGACTGTTCTTGTGGAATTTGTAAAGTGATATTTGGAAGCCATAGAGGGCTATTTTGAAAAAGGAAATATCTTCAGGTAAAAACTGGAAAGAAGCTTTCTAAGAAACTGCTTTGTTTTCTGTGAATTCATCTCAGAGAGTTACAGCTTTCCTTCAAAGCCTTTCGCTAAGGCTGTTCTTGTGGAATTTGGAAAGTGATATTTGGAAGCCCATAGAGGGCTATGGTGAAAAAGGAAATATCTTCAGTTAAAAACTGGAAAGAAGCTTTCTGAGAAACTGCTTTGTGTTCTGTTAATTCATCTCAGAGAGTTACAGCTTTCCCTTCAAGAAGCCTTTCGCTAAGGCTGTTCTTGTGGAATTTGGAAAGTGATATTTGGAAGCCCTTAGAGGGCTATGGTGAAAAGGAAATATCTTCAGTTAAAAACTGGAAAGAAGCTTTCTGAGAAACTGCTTTGTGTTCTGTTAATTCATCTCACAGAGTTACAGCTTTCCCTTCAAGAAGCCTTTCGCTAAGGCTGTTCTTGTGGAATTTGGAAAGTGATATTTGGAAGCCCATAGAGGGCTATTTTGAAAAAGGAAATATCTTCCGTGAAAAACTGGAAAGAAGCTTTCTGAGAAACTGCTTTGTGTTCTGTTAATTCATCTCATAGAGTTACAGCTTTCCCTTCAAGAAGCCTTCCCCTAAGGCTGTTCTTGTGGAATTTGGAAAGTGATATTTGGAAGCCCGTAGAGGGCTACGGTGAAAAAGGAAATATCTTCATTTAAAAACTGGAAAGAAGCTTTCTGAGAAACTGCTTTGTGTTCTGTTAATTCATCTCAGAGAGTTACAGCTTTCCTTCAAGAAACCTTTCGCTAAGCTGTTCTTGTGGAATTAGCAAAGTGATATTTGGAAGCCCATAGAGGGCTATGGTGAAAAGGAAATATCTACCGTTAAAAACTGGAAAGAAGCTTTCTGAGAAACTGCTTTGTGTTCTGTTAATTCATCTCACAGAGTTACAGCTTTCCTTCAAAGCCTTTCGCTAACACTGTTCTTGTGGAATTTGCAAAGTGATATTTGGAAGCCCATAGAGGCTATGGTGAAAAAGAAATATCTTCAGTTAAAAACTGGAAAGAAGCTTTCTGAGAAACTGCTTTGTGTTCTGGTAATTCATCTCAGAGTTACAGCTTTCCTCAAGAAGCCTTTCCTTAAGTCTATTATTGTGTAATTTCCAAAGTGATATTTGGAAGCCCATAGAGCTATGGTGAAAAAGGAAATATCTGTCGTTAAAAACTGGAAAGAAGCTTTCTGAGAAACTGCTTTGTGTTCTGTTAATTCATCTCACAGAGTTACATCTTTCCCTTCAAGAAGCCTTTCTCTAAGGCTGTTCTTGTGGAATTTAAAGTGATATTTGGAAGCCCATAGAGGGCTATGGTGAAAAGGAAATATCTACCCTTAAAAACTGGAAAGAAGCTTTCTGAGAAACTGCTTTGTGTTCTGTTAATTCATCTCAGAGAGTTACAACTTTCCCTTCAAGAAGCCTTTCGCTAAGGCTGTTCTTGTGGAATTTGGAAAGTGATATTTGGAAGCCCATAGAGGGCTATGGTGAAGAAAGAAATATCTTCCGTGAAAAACTGGAAAGAAGCTTTCTGAGAAACTGCTTTGTGTTCTGCTAATTCATCTCACAGAGTTACAGCTTTCCTTCAAGAAGCCTTTCGCTAAGACTGTTCTTGTGGAATTTGCAAAGTGATATTTGGAAGCCCATAGAGGGCTATGGTGAAAAGGAAATATCTTCAGGTAAAACTGGAAAGAAGGTTTCTGAGAAACTGCCTTGTGTTCTGTTAATTCATCTCACAGAGTTACAGCTTTCCCTCAAGAGCCTTTCGCTAAGACTGTTCTTGTGGAATTTGGAAAGTGGTATGTGGAAGCCCATAGAGGGCTATGGTGAAAAGGAAATATCTTCGGTTAAAAACTGGAAAGAAGCTTTCTGAGAAACTGCCTTGTGTTCTCTTAATTCATCTCACAGAGATACAGCTTTCCCTCAAGGGTCCTTTCGCTAACACTGTTCTTGTGGAATTTGTAAAGTGATATTTCTAAGCCCATAGAGGGCTATGGTGAAAAAGGAAATATCTTCCCTTAAAAAATGGAAAGAAGCTTTCTGAGAAACTGCTTTGTGTTCTGTTAATTCATCTCACAGAGTTACAGCTTTCCCCTCAACAGTCCTTTCCTAAGACTGTTCTTGTGGAATTTGTAAAGTGATATTTGGAAGCCCATAGAGCGCTCTACTAAAAGGAAATATCTTCAGTTAAAACTGAAAGAAGCTTTCTAAGAAACTGCTTTGTGTTCTGTTAATTCATCTCAGAGAGTTACAGCTTTCCTTCAAGAGCCTTTCGCTAAGGCTGTTCTTGTGGAATTTGCAAAGTGATATTTGGAAGCCCATACAGGGCTATGGTGAAAAGGAAATATCTTCAGTTAAAAACTGGAAAGAAGCTTTCTAAGAAACTGCTTTGTGTTCTGTTAATTCATCTCACAGAGTTACAGCTTTCCTCAAGAAGCCTTTCGCTAAGACTGTTCTTGTGGAATTTGGAAAGTGATATTTGAAGCCCATAGAGGCTATTTTGAAAAAGGAAATATCTTCCGTTAGAAACTGGAAAGAAGCTTTCTAAGAAACTGCTTTGTGTTCTGCTAATTCATCTCAGAGAGTTACAGCTTTCCTTCAAAGCCTTTCGCTAAGGCTGTTCTTGTGGAATTAGCAAAGTGATATTTGGAAGCCCATAGAGGGCTATGGTGAAAAGGAAATATCTTCCTTAAAAACTGGAAAGAAGCTTTCTGAGAAACTGCTTTGTGTTCTGTGAATTCATCTCACAGAGTTACAGCTTTCCCCTCAACAGTCCTTTCGCTAAGACTGTTCTTGTGGAATTTGTAAAGTGATATTTGGAAGCCCATAGAGGGCTATTTTGAAAAGGAAATATCTTCAGATAAAAACTGGAAAGAAGCTTTCTAAGAAACTGCTTTTTGTTCTGTGAATTCATCTCAGAGAGGTACAGCATTCCCTTCAAGAAGCCTTTCGCTAAGGCTGTTCTTGTGGAAATTGCAAAGTGATATTTGGAAGCCCATACAGGGCTATGGTGAAAAAGGAAATATCTTCAGTTAAAAACTGGAAAAAGGTTTCAGAGAAACTGCCTTGTGTTCTGTTAATTCATCTCACAGAGATACAGCTTTAACCTCAAGAAGCCTTTCGCTAAGACTGTTCTTGTGGAATTTGGAAAGTGATATTTAGAAGCCCATAGAGCGCTATTTTGAAAAAGGAAATATCTTCCATTAAAAACTGGAAAGAAGCTTTCTGAGAAACTGCTTTGTGTTCTGCTAATTCATCTCAGAGTTACAGCTTTCCCCTCAAGAAGCCTTTCGCTAAGGCTGTTCTTGTGGAATTTGGAAAGTGATATTTGGAAGCCCATAGAGGGCTATGGTGAAAAGGAAATATCTTCAGTTAAAAACTGGAAAGAAGCTTTCTAAGAAACTGCTTTGTGTTCTGTTAATTCATCTCAGAGTTACAGCTTTCCTTCAAGAAGCCTTTCGCTAAGGCTGTTCTTGTGGAATTTGGAAAGTGATATTTGGAAGCCCATAGAGGGCTATTTTGAAAAGGAAATATCTTCCGTTAAAAACTGGAAAGAAGCTTTCTGAGAAACTGCTTTGTGTTCTGTAATTCATCTCACAGAGTTACAGCTTTCTCTTCAAGAAGCCTTTCGCTAAGGCTGTTCTTGTGGAATTTGGAAAGTGATATTTGGAAGCCCATAGAGGCTATGGTGAAAAGGAAATATCTTCCGTGAAAAACTGGAAAGAAGCTTTCTGAGAAACTGCTTTGTGTTCTGCTAATTCATCTCACAGAGTTACAGCTTTCCTTCAAGAAGCCTTTCGCTAAGACTGTTCTTGTGGAATTGGCAAAGTGATATTTGGAAGCCCATAGAGGGCTATGGTGAAAAGAAATATCTTCAGTTAAAAACTGGAAAGAAGGTTTCAGAGAAACTGCCTTGTGTTCTGTTAATTCATCTCACAGAGTTACAGCTTTCCTTCAAGAAGCCTTCGCTAAGACTGTTCTTGTGGAATTTGGAAAGTGATATTTGGAAGCCCATAGAGGCTATGGTGAAAAGGAAATATCTTCAGTTAAAAACTGGAAAGAAGCTTTCTGAGAAACTGCCTTGTGTTCTGTTAATTCATCTCACAGAGATACAGCTTTCCCTCAAGAGTCCTTTCGCTAACACTCTTCTTGTGGAATTTGGAAAGTGATATTTCTAAGCCCATAGAGGCTATGGTGAAAAGGAAATATCTTCCGTTAAAAACTGGAAAGAAGCTTTCTGAGAAACTGCTTTGTGTTCTGCTAATTCATCTCACAGAGTTACAGCTTTCCCTTCCAGAAGCCTTTCGCTAAGACTGTTCTTGTGGAATTTGCAAAGTGATATTTGGAAGCCCATAGAGGGCTATTTTGAAAAAGGAAATATCTTCCGTTAGAAACTGGAAAGAAGCTTTCTGAGAAACTGCTTTGTGTTCTGCTAATTCATCTCAGAGAGTTTCCTCTTTCCTTCAAGAGCCTTTCGCTAAGGCTGTTCTTGTGGAATTAGCAAAGTGATTTTTGGAAGCCCATAGAGGGCTATGGTGAAAAAGGAAATATCTTCCCTTAAAAAATGGAAAGAAGCTTTCTGAGAAACTGCTTTGTGTTCTGTGAATTCATCTCACAGAGTTACAGCTTTCCCCTCAACAGTCCTTTCGCTAAGACTGTTCTTGTGGAATTTGAAAGTGATATTTGGAAGCCCATAGAGGGCTACGGTGAAAAGGAAATATCTTCAGTTAAAAACTGAAAAGAAGCTTTCTAAGAAACTGCTTTGTGTTCTGTGAATTCATCTCAGAGAGGTACAGCTTTCCCTTCAAGAAGCCTTTCGCTAAGGCTGTTCTTGTGGAATTTGGAAAGTGATATTTGGAAGCCCATAGAGGGCTATGGTGAAAAAGGAAATATCTTCAGGTAAAAACTGGAAAGACGCTTTCTGAGAAACTGCTTTGTGTTCTGTTAATTCATCTCAGAGAGTTACAGCTTTCCCTTCAAGAAGCCTTTCGCTAAGGCTGTTCTTGTGGAATTTGTAAAGTGATATTTGGAAGCCCATAGAGGGCTATGGTGAAAAAAGAAATATCTTGCGTGAAAAACTGGAAAGACGCTTTCTGAGAAACCGTTTTGTGTTCTGCTAATTCATCTCACAGAGTTACATCCTTCCCTTCAAGAAGCCTTTCCTAAGGCTGTTCTTGTGGAATTTGGAAAGTGATATTTGGAAGCCCATAGGGCTATGGTGAAAAGGAAATATCTTCATTTAAAAACTGGAAAGAAGCTTTCTGAGAAACTGCTTTGTGTTCTGTTAATTCATCTCAGAGTTACAGCTTTCCTTCAAGAAGCCTTTCGCTAAGGCTGTTCTTGTGGAATTGCAAAGTGATATTTGGAAGCCCATACAGGGCTATGGTGAAAAGGAAATATCTTCAGTTAAAAACTGGAAAGAAGGTTTCAGAGAAACTGCCTTGTGTTCTGTTAATTCATCTCAGAGTTACAGCTTTCCTCAAGAAGCCTTCGCTAAGACTGTTCTTGTGGAATTTGGAAAGTGATATTTGGAAGCCCATAGAGGGCTATGGTGAAAAGGAAATATCTTCCGTTAAAAACTGGAAAGAAGCTTTCTGAGAAACTGCTTTGTGTTCTGTTAATTCATCTCAGAGAGTTACAGCTTTCCCTCAAGAAGCCTTTCGCTAAGGCTGTTCTTGTGGAATTTGGAAAGTGATATTTGGAAGCCCATAGGGCTATGGTGAAAAGGAAATATCTTCAGTTAAAAACTGGAAAGAAGCTTTCTGAGAAACTGCTTTGTGTTCTGTTAATTCATCTCAGAGAGTTACAGCTTTCCTTCAAGAAGCCTTTCGCTAAGGCTGTTCTTGTGGAATTTGGAAAGTGATATTTGGAAGCCCATAGGGCTATGGTGAAAAGGAAATATCTTCAGTTAAAAACTGGAAAGAAGCTTTCTGAGAAACTGCTTTGTGTTCTGTTAATTCATCTCAGAGAGTTACAGCTTTCCCTTCAAGAAGCCTTTCGCTAAGGCTGTTCTTGTGGAATTTGGAAAGTGATATTTGGAAGCCCATAGAGGGCTATTTTGAAAAAGAAATATCTTCCGTGAAAACTGGAAAGAAGCTTTCTGAGAAACTGCTTTGTGTTCTGTTAATTCATCTCACAGAGTTACAGCTTTCCTTCAAGAAGCCTTTCGCTAAGGCTGTTCTTGTGGAATTTGGAAAGTGATATTTGGAAGCCCATAGAGGGCTATGGTGAAAAAGAAATATCTTCAGTTAAAAACTGGAAAGAAGCTTTCTGAGAAACTGCTTTGTGTTCTGCTAATTCATCTCACAGAGTTACAGCTTTCCCTTCAAAGCCTTTCGCTAACACTGTTCTTGTGGAATTTGCAAAGTGATATTTGGAAGCCCATAGAGGCTATGGTGAAAAAGGAAATATCTTCAGTTAAAAACTGGAAAGAAGGTTTCTGAGAAACTGCCTTGTGTTCTGTTAATTCATCTCACAGAGTTACAGCTTTCCCTCAAGAAGCCTTCGCTAAGACTGTTCTTGTGGAATTTGGAAAGTGATATTTGGAAGCCCATAGAGGGCTATGGTGAAAAAGGAAATATCTTCGTTAAAAACTGGAAAGAAGCTTTCTGAGAAACTGCTTTGTGTTCTGCTAATTCATCTCAGAGTTACAGCTTTCCTTCAAGAGCCTTTCGCTAAGGCTGTTCTTGTGGAATTGGCAAAGTGATATTTGGAAGCCCATAGAGGGCTATGGTGAAAAGGAAATATCTTCCGTTAAAAACTGGAAAGAAGCTTTCTGAGAAACTGCTTTGTGTTCTGTTAATTCATCTCACAGAGTTACAGCTTTCCCTCAAGAGCCTTTCGCTAAGACTGTTCTTGTGGAATTTGTAAAGTGATATTTGGAAGCCATAGAGGGCTATTTTGAAAAGGAAATATCTTCAGGTAAAAACTGAAAGAAGCTTTCTGAGAAACTGCTTTGTGTTCTGTTAATTCATCTCAGAGTTACAGCTTTCCTTCAAGAAGCCTTTCGCTAAGGCTGTTCTTGTGGAATTTGGAAAGTGATATTTGGAAGCCCATAGAGGCTATGGTGAAAAGGAAATATCTTCAGTTAAAAACTGGAAAGAAGCTTTCTGAGAAACTGCTTTGTGTTCTGTTAATTCATCTCAGAGAGTTACAGCTTTCCTTCAAGAAGCCTTTCGCTAAGGCTGTTCTTGTGGAATTGGAAAGTGATATTTGGAAGCCCATAGAGGGCTATGGTGAAAAAGAAATATCTTCAGTTAAAAACTGGAAAGAAGCTTTCTGAGAAACTGCTTTGTGTTCTGTTAATTCATCTCACAGAGTTACAGCTTTCCTTCAAGAAGCCTTTCCTAAGGCTGTTCTTGTGGAATTTGGAAAGTGATATTTGGAAGCCCATAGAGGGCTATGGTGAAAAAGGAAATATCTTCTTAAAACTGGAAAGAAGCTTTCTGAGAAACTGCTTTGTGTTCTGTTAATTCATCTCACAGAGTTACAGCTTTCCTTCAAGAAGCCTTTCCTAAGGCTGTTCTTGTGGAATTTGGAAAGTGATATTTGGAAGCCCATAGAGGGCTATGGTGAAAAGGAAATATCTTCAGTTAAAAACTGGAAAGAAGCTTTCTGAGAAACTGCTTTGTGTTCTGTTAATTCATCTCACAGAGTTACAGCTTTCCTTCAAGAAGCCTTTCGCTAAGGCTGTTCTTGTGGAATTGCAAAGTGATATTTGGAAGCCCATAGAGGGCTATGGTGAAAAAGGAAATATCTTCAGTTAAAAACTGGAAAGAAGCTTTCTGAGAAACTGCCTTGTGTTCTGTTAATTCATCTCACAGAGATACAGCTTTCCTCAAGAAGCCTTTCGCTAAGACTGTTCTTGTGGAATTGGCAAAGTGATATTTGGAAGCCCATAGAGGCTATGGTGAAAAAGGAAATATCTTCCGTTAAAAACTGGAAAGAAGCTTTCTGAGAAACTGCTTTGTGTTCTGCTAATTCATCTCAGAGTTACAGCTTTCCTCAAGAAGCCTTTCGCTAAGGCTGTTCTTGTGGAATTTAAAGTGATATTTGGAAGCCCATAGAGGCTATGGTGAAAAGGAAATATCTTCCGTTAAAAACTGGAAAGAAGCTTTCTGAGAAACTGCTTTGTGTTCTGCTAATTCATCTCACAGAGTTACAGCTTTCCTTCAAGAAGCCTTTCGCTAAGACTGTTCTTGTGGAATTTGGAAAGTGATATTTGGAAGCCCATAGAGGCTATGGTGAAAAGGAAATATCTTCAGTTAAAAACTGGAAAGAAGCTTTCTGAGAAACTGCTTTGTGTTCTGTTAATTCATCTCAGAGAGTTACAGCTTTCCTTCAAGAAGCCTTCGCTAAGGCTGTTCTTGTGGAATTTGGAAAGTGATATTTGGAAGCCCATAGAGGGCTATGGTGAAAAGAAATACAGCTTTCCTTCAAGAAGCCTTTCGCTAAGCTGTTCTTGTGGAATTTGGAAAGTGATATTTGGAAGCCCATAGAGGCTATGGTGAAAAAGGAAATATCTTCGTTAAAAACTGGAAAGAAGCTTTCTGAGAAACTGCTTGTGTTCTGTTAATTCATCTCACAGAGTTACAGCTTTCCTTCAAGAAGCCTTCGCTAAGGCTGTTCTTGTGGAATTGCAAAGTGATATTTGGAAGCCCATAGAGGGCTATGGTGAAAAGGAAATATCTTCAGTTAAAAACTGGAAAGAAGGTTTCTGAGAAACTGCTTGTGTTCTGTTAATTCATCTCACAGAGTTACAGCTTTCCCTCAAGAAGCCTTTCGCTAAGACTGTTCTTGTGGAATTTGGAAGTGATATTTGGAAGCCCATAGAGGGCTATGGTGAAAAAGGAAATATCTTCCGTTAAAAACTGGAAAGAAGCTTTCTGAGAAACTGCTTTGTGTTCTGTTAATTCATCTCACAGAGTTACAGCTTTCCTTCAAGAAGCCTTTCGCTAAGGCTGTTCTTGTGGAATTTGAAAGTGATATTTGGAAGCCCATAGAGGGCTATGGTGAAAAGGAAATATCTTCCGTTAAAAACTGGAAAGAAGCTTTCTGAGAAACTGCTTTGTGTTCTGTTAATTCATCTCACAGAGTTACAGCTTTCCTTCAAGAAGCCTTTCGCTAAGGCTGTTCTTGTGGAATTTGCAAAGTGATATTTGGAAGCCCATAGAGGCTATGGTGAAAAGGAAATATCTTCCGTTAAAAACTGGAAAGAAGCTTTCTGAGAAACTGCTTGTGTTCTGTTAATTCATCTCACAGAGTTACAGCTTTCCCTCAAGAAGCCTTTCCTAAGGCTGTTCTTGTGGAATTTGCAAAGTGATATTTGGAAGCCCATAGAGGCTATGGTGAAAAGGAAATATCTTCGTTAAAAACTGGAAAGAAGCTTTCTGAGAAACTGCTTTGTGTTCTGTTAATTCATCTCACAGAGTTACATCTTTCCTTCAAGAAGCCTTTCTCTAAGGCTGTTCTTGTGGAATTAGCAAAGTGATATTTGGAAGCCCATAGAGGCTATGGTGAAAAGGAAATATCTTCCCTTAAAAACTGGAAAGAAGCTTTCTGAGAAACTGCTTTGTGTTCTGTTAATTCATCTCAGAGTTACAGCTTTCCTTCAAGAAGCCTTTCGCTAAGGCTGTTCTTGTGGAATTTGGAAAGTGATATTTGGAAGCCCATAGAGGGCTATGGTGAAAAAGAAATATCTTCCGTTAAAAACTGGAAAGAAGCTTTCTGAGAAACTGCTTTGTGTTCTGTTAATTCATCTCACAGAGTTACAGCTTTCCTTCAAGAAGCCTTTCGCTAAGACTGTTCTTGTGGAATTTGCAAAGTGATATTTGGAAGCCCATAGAGGGCTATGGTGAAAAGGAAATATCTTCCGTTAAAAACTGGAAAGAAGCTTTCTGAGAAACTGCTTTGTGTTCTGTTAATTCATCTCACAGAGTTACAGCTTTCCTCAAGAAGCCTTTCGCTAAGGCTGTTCTTGTGGAATTTGGAAAGTGATATTTGGAAGCCCATAGAGGGCTATGGTGAAAAGGAAATATCTTCAGTTAAAAACTGGAAAGAAGCTTTCTGAGAAACTGCTTTGTGTTCTGTTAATTCATCTCACAGAGTTACAGCTTTCCCTCAAGAGTCCTTTCGCTAAGCTGTTCTTGTGGAATTTGAAAGTGATATTTGGAAGCCCATAGAGGGCTATGGTGAAAAAGGAAATATCTTCGTTAAAACTGGAAAGAAGCTTTCTGAGAAACTGCTTTGTGTTCTGTTAATTCATCTCACAGAGTTACAGCTTTCCTTCAAGAAGCCTTTCGCTAAGGCTGTTCTTGTGGAATTTGCAAAGTGATATTTGGAAGCCCATAGAGGGCTATGGTGAAAAAGGAAATATCTTCAGTTAAAAACTGGAAAGAAGCTTTCTGAGAAACTGCTTTGTGTTCTGTAATTCATCTCACAGAGTTACAGCTTTCCTTCAAGAAGCCTTTCGCTAAGGCTGTTCTTGTGGAATTTGCAAAGTGATATTTGGAAGCCCATAGAGGCTATGGTGAAAAGGAAATATCTTCAGTTAAAAACTGGAAAGAAGCTTTCTGAGAAACTGCTTTGTGTTCTGTTAATTCATCTCACAGAGTTACAGCTTTCCTTCAAGAGCCTTTCGCTAAGGCTGTTCTTGTGGAATTTGGAAAGTGATATTTGGAAGCCCATAGAGGGCTATGGTGAAAAGGAAATATCTTCCGTTAAAACTGGAAAGAAGCTTTCTGAGAAACTGCTTTGTGTTCTGTTAATTCATCTCACAGAGTTACAGCTTTCCTTCAAGAAGCCTTTCGCTAAGGCTGTTCTTGTGGAATTTGAAAGTGATATTTGGAAGCCCATAGAGGGCTATGGTGAAAAGGAAATATCTTCCGTTAAAAACTGGAAAGAAGCTTTCTGAGAAACTGCTTTGTGTTCTGTTAATTCATCTCACAGAGTTACAGCTTTCCTCAAGTCCTTTCGCTAAGGCTGTTCTTGTGGAATTTGCAAAGTGATATTTGGAAGCCCATAGAGGGCTATGGTGAAAAAGGAAATATCTTCAGTTAAAAACTGGAAAGAAGCTTTCTGAGAAACTGCTTTGTGTTCTGTTAATTCATCTCACAGAGTTACAGCTTTCCTTCAAGAAGCCTTTCGCTAAGGCTGTTCTTGTGGAATTGCAAAGTGATATTTGGAAGCCCATAGAGGGCTATGGTGAAAAAGGAAATATCTTCAGTTAAAAACTGGAAAGAAGCTTTCTGAGAAACTGCTTTGTGTTCTGTTAATTCATCTCACAGAGTTATAGGTTTCCTCAAGAAGCCTTTCCCTAAGGCTGTTCTTGTGGAATTTGGAAAGTGATATTTGAAAGCCCGTTGAGGGCTATGGTGAAAAAGGAAATATCTTTCGTTAAAAACTGGAAAGAAGCTTTCTGAGAAACTGCTTTGTGTTCTGCTAATTCATCTCACAGAGTTACAGCTTTCCCCTCAAGAAGCCTTTCGCTAAGACTGTTCTTGTGGAATTTGCAAAGTGATATTTGCAAGCACATAGAGGGCTATGGTGAAAACGGAAATATCTTCCGTTAAAAACTGGAAAGAAGCTTTCTGAGAAACTGCTTTGTGTTCTGTTAATTCATCTCACAGAGTTACAGCTTTCCCTCAAGAAGCCTTTCGCTAAGGCTGTTCTTGTGGAATTTGGAAAGTGATATTTGGAAGCCCATAGAGGGCTATGGTGAAAAGGAAATATCTTCAGTTAAAAACTGAAAGAAGCTTTCTGAGAAACTGCTTTGTGTTCTGTTAATTCATCTCACAGAGTTACAGCTTTCCTTCAAGAAGCCTTTCGCTAAGGCTGTTCTTGTGGAATTTGGAAAGTGATATTTGGAAGCCCATAGAGGGCTATGGTGAAAAGGAAATATCTTCCGTTAAAAACTGGAAAGAAGCTTTCTGAGAAACTGCTTTGTGTTCTGCTAATTCATCTCACAGAGTTACAGCTTTCCTTCAAGAAGCCTTTCGCTAAGACTGTTCTTGTGGAATTGGCAAAGTGATATTTGGAAGCCCATAGAGGCTATGGTGAAAAGGAAATATCTTCAGTTAAAAACTGGAAAGAAGCTTTCTGAGAAACTGCTTTGTGTTCTGTTAATTCATCTCACAGAGTTACAGCTTTCCTTCAAGAAGCCTTTCGCTAAGACTGTTCTTGTGGAATTTGCAAAGTGATATTTGGAAGCCCATAGAGGGCTATGGTGAAAAGGAAATATCTTCAGTTAAAAACTGGAAAGAAGCTTTCTGAGAAACTGCTTGTGTTCTGTTAATTCATCTCACAGAGTTACAGCTTTCCCTCAAGAAGCCTTTCGCTAAGACTGTTCTTGTGGAATTTGCAAAGTGATATTTGGAAGCCCATAGAGGGCTATGGTGAAAAGGAAATATCTTCCGTTAAAACTGGAAAGAAGCTTTCTGAGAAACTGCTTTGTGTTCTGTAATTCATCTCACAGAGTTACAGCTTTCCTCAAGAAGCCTTTCGCTAAGACTGTTCTTGTGGAATTTGCAAAGTGATATTTGGAAGCCCATAGAGGGCTATGGTGAAAAGGAAATATCTTCCGTTAAAACTGGAAAGAAGCTTTCTGAGAAACTGCTTTGTGTTCTGTTAATTCATCTCACAGAGTTACAGCTTTCCCTCAAGAAGCCTTTCGCTAAGGCTGTTCTTGTGGAATTTGCAAAGTGATATTTGGAAGCCCATAGAGGGCTATGGTGAAAAGGAAATATCTTCCGTTAAAACTGGAAAGAAGCTTTCTGAGAAACTGCTTTGTGTTCTGTTAATTCATCTCACAGAGTTACAGCTTTCCCTCAAGAAGCCTTTCGCTAAGACTGTTCTTGTGGAATTTGCAAAGTGATATTTGGAAGCCCATAGAGGCTATGGTGAAAAGGAAATATCTTCCGTTAAAACTGGAAAGAAGCTTTCTGAGAAACTGCTTTGTGTTCTGTTAATTCATCTCAGAGAGTTACAGCTTTCCTTCAAGAAGCCTTTCGCTAAGGCTGTTCTTGTGGAATTTGGAAAGTGATATTTGGAAGCCCATAGAGGGCTATGGTGAAAAGGAAATATCTTCCGTTAAAACTGGAAAGAAGCTTTCTGAGAAACTGCTTTGTGTTCTGTTAATTCATCTCAGAGTTACAGCTTTCCTTCAAGAAGCCTTTCGCTAAGGCTGTTCTTGTGGAATTTGGAAAGTGATATTTGGAAGCCCATAGGGCTATGGTGAAAAGGAAATATCTTCGTTAAAACTGGAAAGAAGCTTTCTGAGAAACTGCTTGTGTTCTGTTAATTCATCTCACAGAGTTACAGCTTTCCTTCAAGAAGCCTTTCGCTAAGACTGTTCTTGTGGAATTTGGCAAAGTGATATTTGGAAGCCCATAGAGGGCTATGGTGAAAAGGAAATATCTTCCGTTAAAAACTGGAAAGAAGCTTTCTGAGAAACTGCTTTGTGTTCTGTTAATTCATCTCACAGAGTTACAGCTTTCCCTCAAGAAGCCTTTCGCTAAGGCTGTTCTTGTGGAATTTGCAAAGTGATATTTGGAAGCCCATAGAGGGCTATGGTGAAAAGGAAATATCTTCAGTTAAAAACTGGAAAGAAGCTTTCTGAGAAACTGCTTGTGTTCTGTTAATTCATCTCACAGAGTTACAGCTTTCCCTCAAGAAGCCTTTCGCTAAGACTGTTCTTGTGGAATTTGGAAAGTGATATTTGGAAGCCCATAGAGGGCTATGGTGAAAAGGAAATATCTTCCGTTAAAACTGGAAAGAAGCTTTCTGAGAAACTGCTTTGTGTTCTGTTAATTCATCTCAGAGAGTTACAGCTTTCCTCAAGAAGCCTTTCGCTAAGGCTGTTCTTGTGGAATTTGGAAAGTGATATTTGGAAGCCCATAGAGGCTATGGTGAAAAGGAAATATCTTCAGTTAAAAACTGGAAAGAAGCTTTCTGAGAAACTGCTTTGTGTTCTGTTAATTCATCTCAGAGAGTTACAGCTTTCCTTCAAGAAGCCTTCGCTAAGGCTGTTCTTGTGGAATTTGGAAAGTGATATTTGGAAGCCCATAGAGGGCTATGGTGAAAAGGAAATATCTTCCGTTAAAACTGGAAAGAAGCTTTCTGAGAAACTGCTTTGTGTTCTGTTAATTCATCTCACAGAGTTACAGCTTTCCTCAAGAAGCCTTTCGCTAAGACTGTTCTTGTGGAATTTGGAAAGTGATATTTGGAAGCCCATAGGGCTATGGTGAAAAGGAAATATCTTCAGTTAAAAACTGGAAAGAAGCTTTCTGAGAAACTGCTTTGTGTTCTGTTAATTCATCTCACAGAGTTACAGCTTTCCTTCAAGAAGCCTTTCGCTAAGGCTGTTCTTGTGGAATTTGAAAGTGATATTTGGAAGCCCATAGAGGCTATGGTGAAAAAGGAAATATCTTCAGTTAAAAACTGGAAAGAAGCTTTCTGAGAAACTGCTTGTGTTCTGTTAATTCATCTCACAGAGTTACAGCTTTCCTCAAGAAGCCTTTCGCTAAGGCTGTTCTTGTGGAATTTGGAAAGTGATATTTGGAAGCCCATAGAGGGCTATGGTGAAAAGGAAATATCTTCAGTTAAAAACTGGAAAGAAGCTTTCTGAGAAACTGCTTTGTGTTCTGCTAATTCATCTCACAGAGTTACAGCTTTCCCTTCAAAGCCTTTCGCTAAGGCTGTTCTTGTGGAATTTGGAAAGTGATATTTGGAAGCCCATAGAGGGCTATGGTGAAAAGGAAATATCTTCCGTTAAAAACTGGAAAGAAGCTTTCTGAGAAACTGCTTTGTGTTCTGTTAATTCATCTCAGAGTTACAGCTTTCCTCAAGAAGCCTTTCGCTAAGACTGTTCTTGTGGAATTTGCAAAGTGATATTTGGAAGCCCATAGAGGCTATGGTGAAAAAGGAAATATCTTCAGTTAAAAACTGGAAAGAAGCTTTCTGAGAAACTGCTTTGTGTTCTGTTAATTCATCTCAGAGAGTTACAGCTTTCCCTTCAAGAAGCCTTTCGCTAAGGCTGTTCTTGTGGAATTTGGAAAGTGATATTTGGAAGCCCATAGAGGGCTATGGTGAAAAGGAAATATCTTCCGTTAAAAACTGGAAAGAAGCTTTCTGAGAAACTGCTTGTGTTCTGTTAATTCATCTCAGAGAGTTACAGCTTTCCCTTCAAGAAGCCTTTCGCTAAGGCTGTTCTTGTGGAATTTGGAAAGTGATATTTGGAAGCCCATAGAGGGCTATGGTGAAAAAGGAAATATCTTCAGTTAAAAACTGGAAAGAAGCTTTCTGAGAAACTGCTTTGTGTTCTGTTAATTCATCTCACAGAGTTACAGCTTTCCTTCAAGAAGCCTTTCGCTAAGGCTGTTCTTGTGGAATTAGCAAAGTGATATTTGGAAGCCCATAGAGGGCTATGGTGAAAAAGGAAATATCTTCCGTTAAAACTGGAAAGAAGCTTTCTGAGAAACTGCTTTGTGTTCTGTTAATTCATCTCACAGAGTTACAGCTTTCCCTTCAAGAAGCCTTTCGCTAAGGCTGTTCTTGTGGAATTTGGAAAGTGATATTTGGAAGCCCATAGAGGGCTATGGTGAAAAAGGAAATATCTTCAGTTAAAAACTGGAAAGAAGCTTTCTGAGAAACTGCTTTGTGTTCTGTTAATTCATCTCACAGAGTTACAGCTTTCCTTCAAGAAGCCTTTCGCTAAGACTGTTCTTGTGGAATTTGCAAAGTGATATTTGGAAGCCCATAGAGGGCTATGGTGAAAAGGAAATATCTTCAGTTAAAAACGGGAAAGAAGCTTTCTGAGAAACTGCTTTGTGTTCTGTTAATTCATCTCACAGAGTTACAGCTTTCCTTCAAGAAGCCTTTCGCTAAGGCTGTTCTTGTGGAATTGGCAAAGTGATATTTGGAAGCCCATAGAGGGCTATGGTGAAAAGGAAATATCTTCAAAAACTGGAAAGAAGCTTTCTGAGAAACTGCTTTGTGTTCTGTTAATTCATCTCAGAGTTACAGCTTTCCCTCAAGAAGCCTTTCGCTAAGGCTGTTCTTGTGGAATTTGGAAAGTGATATTTGGAAGCCCATAGAGGCTATGGTGAAAAGGAAATATCTTCGTTAAAAACTGGAAAGAAGCTTTCTGAGAAACTGCTTTGTGTTCTGTTAATTCATCTCACAGAGTTACAGCTTTCCCTCAAGAAGCCTTTCGCTAAGACTGTTCTTGTGGAATTTGGAAAGTGATATTTGGAAGCCCATAGAGGGCTATGGTGAAAAGGAAATATCTTCCGTTAAAAACTGGAAAGAAGCTTTCTGAGAAACTGCTTTGTGTTCTGTTAATTCATCTCACAGAGTTACAGCTTTCCTTCAAGAAGCCTTTCGCTAAGGCTGTTCTTGTGGAATTTGGAAAGTGATATTTGGAAGCCCATAGAGGGCTATGGTGAAAAGGAAATATCTTCCGTTAAAAACTGGAAAGAAGCTTTCTGAGAAACTGCTTTGTGTTCTGTTAATTCATCTCACAGAGTTACAGCTTTCCTCAAGAAGCCTTTCGCTAAGACTGTTCTTGTGGAATTTGCAAAGTGATATTTGGAAGCCCATAGAGGGCTATGGTGAAAAAGGAAATATCTTCGTTAAAAACTGGAAAGAAGCTTTCTGAGAAACTGCTTGTGTTCTGTTAATTCATCTCACAGAGTTACAGCTTTCCTTCAAGAAGCCTTCGCTAAGGCTGTTCTTGTGGAATTTGCAAAGTGATATTTGGAAGCCCATAGAGGGCTATGGTGAAAAGGAAATATCTTCATTAAAAACTGGAAAGAAGCTTTCTGAGAAACTGCTTGTGTTCTGTTAATTCATCTCACAGAGTTACAGCTTTCCTCAAGAAGCCTTTCGCTAAGGCTGTTCTTGTGGAATTTGCAAAGTGATATTTGGAAGCCCATAGAGGCTATGGTGAAAAGGAAATATCTTCCGTTAAAACTGGAAAGAAGCTTTCTGAGAAACTGCTTGTGTTCTGTTAATTCATCTCACAGAGTTACATCTTTCCTTCAAGAAGCCTTTCTCTAAGACTGTTCTTGTGGAATTTGAAAGTGATATTTGGAAGCCCATAGAGGGCTATGGTGAAAAGGAAATATCTTCCGTTAAAACTGGAAAGAAGCTTTCTGAGAAACTGCTTTGTGTTCTGTTAATTCATCTCACAGAGTTACAGCTTTCCTTCAAGAAGCCTTTCGCTAAGGCTGTTCTTGTGGAATTTGAAAGTGATATTTGGAAGCCCATAGAGGCTATGGTGAAAAGGAAATATCTTCCTTAAAACTGGAAAGAAGCTTTCTGAGAAACTGCTTTGTGTTCTGTGAATTCATCTCACAGAGTTACAGCTTTCCCTCAAGAAGCCTTTCGCTAAGACTGTTCTTGTGGAATTGCAAAGTGATATTTGGAAGCCCATAGAGGCTATGGTGAAAAGGAAATATCTTCAGTTAAAAACTGGAAAGAAGCTTTCTGAGAAACTGCTTTGTGTTCTGTTAATTCATCTCACAGAGTTACAGCTTTCCTTCAAGAGCCTTTCGCTAAGGCTGTTCTTGTGGAATTTGCAAAGTGATATTTGGAAGCCCATAGAGGGCTATGGTGAAAAGGAAATATCTTCCGTTAAAACTGGAAAGAAGCTTTCTGAGAAACTGCTTTGTGTTCTGTTAATTCATCTCACAGAGTTACAGCTTTCCTCAAGAAGCCTTTCGCTAAGACTGTTCTTGTGGAATTTGGAAAGTGATATTTGGAAGCCCATAGAGGGCTATGGTGAAAAGGAAATATCTTCAGTTAAAAACTGGAAAGAAGCTTTCTGAGAAACTGCTTTGTGTTCTGTTAATTCATCTCAGAGAGTTACAGCTTTCCTTCAAGAAGCCTTTCGCTAAGGCTGTTCTTGTGGAATTTGAAAGTGATATTTGGAAGCCCATAGAGGGCTATGGTGAAAAGGAAATATCTTCCGTTAAAACTGGAAAGAAGCTTTCTGAGAAACTGCTTTGTGTTCTGTTAATTCATCTCACAGAGTTACAGCTTTCCCTCAAGAAGCCTTTCGCTAAGACTGTTCTTGTGGAATTTGGCAAAGTGATATTTGGAAGCCCATAGAGGGCTATGGTGAAAAGGAAATATCTTCCGTTAAAACTGGAAAGAAGCTTTCTGAGAAACTGCTTTGTGTTCTGTTAATTCATCTCACAGAGTTACAGCTTTCCCTTCAAGAAGCCTTTCGCTAAGGCTGTTCTTGTGGAATTTGCAAAGTGATATTTGGAAGCCCATAGAGGGCTATGGTGAAAAGGAAATATCTTCAGTTAAAAACTGGAAAGAAGCTTTCTGAGAAACTGCTTTGTGTTCTGTTAATTCATCTCACAGAGTTACAGCTTTCCTCAAGAAGCCTTTCGCTAAGGCTGTTCTTGTGGAATTTGCAAAGTGATATTTGGAAGCCCATAGAGGGCTATGGTGAAAAGGAAATATCTTCAGTTAAAAACTGGAAAGAAGCTTTCTGAGAAACTGCTTTGTGTTCTGTTAATTCATCTCACAGAGTTACAGCTTTCCCTCAAGAAGCCTTTCGCTAAGGCTGTTCTTGTGGAATTTGCAAAGTGATATTTGGAAGCCCATAGAGGGCTATGGTGAAAAGGAAATATCTTCAGTTAAAAACTGGAAAGAAGCTTTCTGAGAAACTGCTTGTGTTCTGTTAATTCATCTCACAGAGTTACAGCTTTCCCTCAAGAAGCCTTTCGCTAAGGCTGTTCTTGTGGAATTTGCAAAGTGATATTTGGAAGCCCATAGAGGGCTATGGTGAAAAGGAAATATCTACCGTTAAAAACTGGAAAGAAGCTTTCTGAGAAACTGCTTTGTGTTCTGTTAATTCATCTCACAGAGTTACAGCTTTCCTTCAAGAAGCCTTTCGCTAAGGCTGTTCTTGTGGAATTAGCAAAGTGATATTTGGAAGCCCATAGAGGGCTATGGTGAAAAGGAAATATCTTCGTTAAAAACTGGAAAGAAGCTTTCTGAGAAACTGCTTTGTGTTCTGTTAATTCATCTCAGAGTTACAGCTTTCCTTCAAGAAGCCTTTCGCTAAGGCTGTTCTTGTGGAATTTGCAAAGTGATATTTGGAAGCCCATAGAGGGCTATGGTGAAAAGGAAATATCTTCCGTTAAAAACTGGAAAGAAGCTTTCTGAGAAACTGCCTTGTGTTCTGTTAATTCACCTCACAGAGTTACATCATTCCCTTCAAGAAGCCTGTCTCTATGGCTGTTCTTGTGGAATTAGCAAAGTGATATTTGGAGGCCCATAGAGGGCTATGGTGAAAAAGGAAATATCTACCGTTAAAAACTGGAAAGAAGCTTTCTGAGAAACTGCTTTGTGTTCTGCTAATTCATCTCAGAGAGTTACAGCTTTCCTTCAAGAGCCTTTCTCTAAGGCTGTTCTTGTGGAATTAGCAAGTGATTTTTGGAAGCCCATAGAGGGCTATGGTGAAAAAGGAAATATCTTCCCTTAAAAAATGGAAAGAAGCTTTCTGAGAAACTGCTTTGTGTTCTGTGAATTCATCTCACAGAGTTACAGCTTTCCCCTCAACAGTCCTTTCGCTAAGACTGTTCTTGTGGAATTTTCAAAGTGATATTTGGAAGCCCATAGAGGGCTATGGTGAAAAGGAAATATCTTCAGTTAAAAACTGGAAAGAAGCTTTCTGAGAAACTGCTTTGTGTTCTGTGAATTCATCTCAGAGAGGTACAGCTTTCCCTTCAAGAAGCCTTTCGCTAAGGCTGTTCTTGTGGAATTTGGAAAGTGATATTTGGAAGCCCATAGAGGGCTATGGTGAAAAAGGAAATATCTTCAGGTAAAAACTGGAAAGACGCTTTCTGAGAAACTGCTTTGTGTTCTGTTAATTCATCTCAGAGAGTTACAGCTTTCCCTTCAAGAAGCCTTTCGCTAAGGCTGTTCTTGTGGAATTGCAAAGTGATATTTGGAAGCCCATAGAGGGCTATGGTGAAAAGGAAATATCTTCAGTTAAAAACTGGAAAGACGCTTTCTGAGAAACCGTTTTGTGTTCTGCTAATTCATCTCACAGAGTTACATCCTTCCCTTCAAGAAGCCTTTCTCTAAGGCTTTTCTTGTGGAATTAGCAAATTGATATTTGGAAGCCCATAGAGGGCTATGGTGAAAAAGGAAATATCTTCCGTTAAAAACTGGAAAGAAGCTTTCTGAGAAACTGCTTTGTGTTCTGTTAATTCATCTCACAGAGTTACAGCTTTCCCCTCAAGAGTCCTTTCGCTAAGGCTGTTCTTGTGGAATTTGGAAAGTGATATTTGGAAGCCCATAGAGGCTATGGTGAAAAGGAAATATCTTCAGTTAAAAACTGGAAAGAAGGTTTCTGAGAAACTGCTTGTGTTCTGTTAATTCATCTCACAGAGTTACAGCTTTCCCTCAAGAAGCCTTTCGCTAACACTGTTCTTGTGGAATTTGGAAAGTGATATTTGGAAGCCCTTAGAGGGCTGTGGTGAAAAAGGAAATATCTTCCGTTAAGAACTGGAAAGAAGCTTTCTGAGAAACTGCTTTGTGTTCTGTTAATTCATCTCAGAGAGTTACAGCTTTCCCTTCAAGAAGCCTTTCGCTAAGGCTGTTCTTGTGGAATTTGGAAAGTGATATTTGGAAGCCCATAGAGGGCTATGGTGAAAAGAGAAATATCTTTCGTGAAAAACTGGAAAGAAGCTTTCTGAGAATCTGCTTTGTGTTCTGCTAATTCATCTCACAGAGTTACAGCTTTCCCTTCAAGAAGCCTTTCGCTAAGGCCTTTCTTGTGGAATTGGCAAAGTGATATTTGGAAGGCCATAGAGGGCTATTTTGAAAAAGGAAATTTGTTCCGTTAAAAACTGGAAAGAAGCTTTCTAAGAAACTGCTTTGTGTTCTGCTAATTCATCTCACAGAGTTACAGCTTTCCCTTCAGAAGCCTTTCGCTAAGACTGTTGTTGTGGAATTTGCAAAGTGATATATGGAAGCCCATACAGGGCTACGGTGAAAAAGAAAATATCTTCCGTGAAAAACTGGAAAGAAGCTTTGTGAGAAACTGCCTTGTGTTCTGCTAATTCATCTCACAGAGTTACAGCTTTCCCCTCAAGAAGCTTTTCGCTAAGACTGTTCTTGTGGAATTTGTAAAGTGATATTTGGAAGCCCATAGAGGGCTATGGTGAAAAGGAAATATCTTCAGTTAAAAACTGGAAAGAAGCTTTCTGAGAAACTGCCTTGTGTTCTGTTAATTCATCTCACAGAGTTACAGCTTTCCTTCAAGAAGCCTTTCGCTAAGGCTGTTCTTGTGGAATTTGGAAAGTGATATTTGGAAGCCCATAGGGCTATGGTGAAAAGGAAATATCTTCCGTTAAAAACTGGAAAGAAGCTTTCTGAGAAACTGCTTTGTGTTCTGTTAATTCATCTCACAGAGTTACAGCTTTCCTTCAAGAAGCCTTTCGCTAAGGCTGTTCTTGTGGAATTTGGAAAGTGATATTTGGAAGCCCATAGAGGGCTATGGTGAAAAAGAAATATCTTCGTTAAAAACTGGAAAGAAGCTTTCTGAGAAACTGCTTTGTGTTCTGCTAATTCATCTCACAGAGTTACAGCTTTCCTTCAAGAAGCCTTTCGCTAAGGCTGTTCTTGTGGAATTGGCAAAGTGATATTTGGAAGCCCATAGAGGGCTATGGTGAAAAGGAAATATCTTCCGTTAAAAACTGGAAAGAAGCTTTCTAAGAAACTGCTTTGTGTTCTGCTAATTCATCTCACAGAGTTACAGCTTTCCTTCAAGAAGCCTTTCGCTAAGACTGTTCTTGTGGAATTTGCAAAGTGATATTTGGAAGCCCATACAGGGCTATGGTGAAAAGAAATATCTTCCGTGAAAAACTGGAAAGAAGCTTTCTGAGAAACTGCCTTGTGTTCTGTTAATTCATCTCACAGAGTTACAGCTTTCCCTCAAGAAGCCTTCGCTAAGACTGTTCTTGTGGAATTTGTAAAGTGATATTTGGAAGCCCATAGAGGGCTATGGTGAAAAGAAATATCTTCGTTAAAAACTGGAAAGAAGCTTTCTGAGAAACTGCTTTGTGTTCTGTTAATTCATCTCACAGAGATACAGCTTTCCTTCAAGAAGCCTTTCGCTAAGGCTGTTCTTGTGGAATTTGAAAGTGATATTTGGAAGCCCATAGAGGGCTATGGTGAAAAGGAAATATCTCCTGTTAAAAACTGGAAAGAAGCTTTCTGAGAAACTGCTTTGTGTTCTGCTAATTCATCTCACAGAGTTACAGCTTTCCTTCAAGAAGCCTTTCGCTAAGGCTGTTCTTGTGGAATTTGGAAAGTGATATTTGGAAGCCCATACAGGGCTATGGTGAAAAGAAATATCTTCCGTGAAAAACTGGAAAGAAGCTTTCTGAGAAACTGTTTTGTGTTCTGCTAATTCATCTCACGGAGTTACAGCTTTCCCTCAAGAAGCCTTTCGCTAAGACTGTTCTTGTGGAATTGGCAAAGTGATATTTGGAAGCCCATAGAGGCTATGGTGAAAAGGAAATATCTTCATTAAAAACTGGAAAGAAGATTTCTGAGAAACTGCTTTGTGTTCTGTTAATTCATCTCACGGAGTTACAGCTTTCCCTCAAGAAGCCTTTCACTAAAACTGTTCTTGTGGAATTTGCAAAGTGATATTTGGAAGCCCATAGAGGCTATGGTGAAAAGGAAATATCTTCCGTTAAAAACTGGAAAGAAGCTTTCTGAGAAACTGCTCTGTGTTCTGTTAATTCATCTCACGGAGTTACAGCTTTCCCTCAAGAAGCCTTTCGCTAAGACTGTTCTTGTGGAATTTTCAAAGTGATATTTGGAAGCCCATAGAGGGCTATGGTGAAAAGGAAATATCTTCAGGTAAAACTGGAAAGAAGGTTTCAGAGAAACTGCCTTGTGTTCTGTTAATTCATCTCACAGAGATACAGCTTTCCCTCAAGAAGCCTTTCGCTAAGACTGTTCTTGTGGAATTTGGAAAGTGATATTTGGAAGCCCATAGAGGGCTATGGTGAAAAGGAAATATCTTCGTTAAAAACTGGAAAGAAGCTTTCTGAGAAACTGCCTTGTGTTCTGTTAATTCATCTCACAGAGATACAGCTTTCCCCTCCAGAGTCCTTTCGCTAACACTGTTCTTGTGGAATTTGGAAAGTGATATTTCTAAGCCCATAGAGGGCTATGGTGAAAAAGGAAATATCTTCCGTTAAAAACTCGAAAGAAGCTTTCTGAGAAACTGCTTTGTGTTCTGTTAATTCATCTCACAGAGTTACAGCTTTCACTTCAAGAAGCCTTTCGCTAAGGCTGTTCTTGTGGAATTTGCAAAGTGATATTTGGAAGCCCATAGAGGGCTATGGTGAAAAAGGAAATATCTACCGTTAAAAACTGGAAAGAAGCTTTCTGAGAAACTGCTTTGTGTTCTGTTAATTCATCTCACAGAGTTACATCTTTCCTTCAAGAAGCCTTTCTAAGGCTGTTCTTGTGGAATTAGCAAAGTGATATTTGGAAGCCCATAGAGGGCTATGGTGAAAAGGAAATATCTACCGTTAAAAACTGGAAAGAAGCTTTCTGAGAAACTGCTTTGTGTTCTGTAATTCATCTCAGAGAGTTACAGCTTTCCTTCAAGAAGCCTTTCGCTAAGGCTGTTCTTGTGGAATTAGCAAAGTGATATTTGGAAGCCCATAGAGGGCTATGGTGAAAAGAAATATCTTCAGTTAAAAACTGGAAAGAAGCTTTCTGAGAAACTGCCTTGTATTCTGTTAATTCACCTCACAGAGTTACATCATTCCCTTCAAGAAGCCTGTCTCTAAGGCTGTTCTTGTGGAATTAGCAAAGTGATATTTGGAGGCCCATAGAGGGCTATGGTGAAAAAGGAAATATCTTCCGTTAAAAACTGGAAAGAAGCTTTCTGAGAAACTGCTTTGTGTTCTGTTAATTCATCTCACAGAGTTACAGCTTTTACCTCAAGAAGCCTTTCACTAAGACTGTTCTTGTGGAATTTGCAAAGTGATATTTGGAAGCCCATAGAGGGCTATGGTGAAAAAGGAAATATCTTCAGTTAAAAACTGGAAAGAAGCTTTCTGAGAAACTGCTTTGTGTTCTGTTAATTCATCTCAGAGAGTTACAGCTTTCCCTTCAGAAGCCTTTCGCTAAGGCTGTTCTTGTGGAATTTGTAAAGTGATATTTGGAAGCCCATAGAGGGCTATGGTGAAAAAAGAAATATCTTGCGTGAAAAACTGGAAAGACGCTTTCTGAGAAACCGTTTTGTGTTCTGCTAATTCATCTCACAGAGTTACATCCTTCCCTTCAAGAAGCCTTTCTCTAAGGCTTTTCTTGTGGAATTAGCAAATTGATATTTGGAAGCCCATAGAGGGCTATGGTGAAAAAGGAAATATCTTCCCATAAAAACTGGAAAGGAGTTTCTGAGAAACTGCTTTGTGTTCTGTTAATTCATCTCACAGAGTTACAGCTTTCCCCTCAAGAGTCCTTTCGCTAAGGCTGTTCTTGTGGAATTTGGAAAGTGATATTTGGAAGCCCATAGAGCGCTCTAGTGAAAAAGGAAATATCTTCAGTTAAAAACTGGAAAGAAGGTTTCAGAGAAACTGCCTTGTGTTCTGTTAATTCATCTCACAGAGATACAGCTTTCCCCTCAAGAAGCCTTTCGCTAACACTGTTCTTGTGGAATTTGGAAAAGTTGATATTTGGAAGGCCTTAGAGGGCTGTGGTGAAAAAGGAAATATCTTCCGTTAAGAACTGGAAAGAAGCTTTCTGAGAAACTGCTTTGTGTTCTGTTAATTCATCTCAGAGAGTTACAGCTTTCCCTTCAAGAAGCCTTTCGCTAAGGCTGTTCTTGTGGAATTTGGAAAGTGATATTTGGAAGCCCATAGAGGGCTATGGTGAAAAGAGAAATATCTTTCGTGAAAAACTGGAAAGAAGCTTTCTGAGAATCTGCTTTGTGTTCTGCTAATTCATCTCACAGAGTTACAGCTTTCCCTTCAAGAAGCCTTTCGCTAAGGCCTTTCTTGTGGAATTGGCAAAGTGATATTTGGAAGGCCATAGAGGGCTATTTTGAAAAAGGAAATTTGTTCCGTTAAAAACTGGAAAGAAGCTTTCTAAGAAACTGCTTTGTGTTCTGCTAATTCATCTCACAGAGTTACAGCTTTCCTTCAAGAAGCCTTCGCTAAGGCTGTTCTTGTGGAATTTGGAAAGTGATATTTGGAAGCCCATAGGGCTATGGTGAAAAAGGAAATATCTTCGTGAAAACTGGAAAGAAGCTTTCTGAGAAACTGCTTTGTGTTCTGTTAATTCATCTCACAGAGTTACAGCTTTCCCTCAAGAAGCCTTTCGCTAAGGCTGTTCTTGTGGAATTTGGAAGTGATATTTGGAAGCCCTTAGAGAGCTATGGTGAAAAGGAAATATCTTCTGTGAAAAACTGGAAAGAAGGTTTCAGAGAAACTGCCTTGTGTTCCGTTAATTCATCTCAGAGAGTTACAGCTTTCCTCAAGAAGCCTTTCCTAAGACTGTTCTTGTGGAATTTTCAAAGTGATATTTCTAAGCCCATAGAGGGCTATGGTGATAAAGGAAATATCTTCATTAAAAACTGGAAAGAAGCTTTCTAAGAAACTGCTTTGTGTTCTGCTAATTCATCTCACAGAGTTACAGCTTTCCCTTCAGAAGCCTTTCGCTAAGACTGTTGTTGTGGAATTTGCAAAGTGATATATGGAAGCCCATACAGGGCTACGGTGAAAAAGAAAATATCTTCCGTGAAAAACTGGAAAGAAGCTTTGTGAGAAACTGCCTTGTGTTCTGCTAATTCATCTCACAGAGTTACAGCTTTCCCCTCAAGAAGCTTTTCGCTAAGACTGTTCTTGTGGAATTTGTAAAGTGATATTTGGATTCCCATAGAGCGCTCTAGTGAAAAAGGAAATATCTTCATTTAAAAACTGGAAAGAAGCTTTCTAAGAAACTGCTTTGTGTTCTGTTAATTCATCTCTGAGAGTTACACGTTTCCCTTCAAGAAGCCTTTCGCTAAGGCTGTTCTTGTGGAATTTGGAAAGTGATATTTGGAAGCCCATAGAGGGCTATGGTGAAAAAGGAAATATCTCCTGTTAAAAACTGGAAAGAATCTTTCTGAGAAACTGCTTTGTGTTCTGCTAATTCATCTCACAGAGTTACAGCTTTCCCTTCAAGAAGCCTTTCGCAAAGGCTGTTCTTGTGGAATTTGGAAGGTGATATTTGGAGCCAATACAGGGCTACTTTGAAAAAGAAATATCTTCTGTGAAAAACTGGAAAGAAGCTTTCTGAGAAACTGTTTTGTGTTCTGCTATTTCATCTCACGGAGTTACAGCTTTCCCCTCAAGAAGCCTTTCCCTAAGACTGTTCTTGTGGAATTGGCAAAGTGATATTTGGAAGCCCTTAGAGAGCTATGGTGAAAAAGGAAATACACTCCATTAAAAACTGGAAAGAAGATTTCTGAGAAACTGCTTTGTGTTCTGTTAATTCATCTCACGGAGTTACAGAATTCCCCTCAAGAAGCCTTTCACTAAAACTGTTCTTGTGGAATTTGCAAAGTGATATTTCGAAGCCCATAGAGGGCTATGGTGATAAAGGAAATATCTTCCGTTAAAAACTGGAAAGAAGCTTTCTGAGAAACTGCTCCGTGTTCTGTTAATTCATCTCACGGAGTTACAGCTTTCCCCTCAAGATGCCTTTCGCTAAGACTGTTCTTGTGGAATTTTCAAAGTGATATTTGGAAGCCCATAGAGGGCTATGGTGAAAAAGGAAATATCTTCAGGTAAAAACTAGAAAGAAGGTTTCAGAGAAACTGCCTTGTGTTCCGTTAATTCATCTCACAGAGATACAGCTTTCCCCTCAAGAAGCCTTTCGCTAAGACTGTTCTTGTGGAATTTGGAAAGTGGTATTTGGAAGCCCATAGAGGGCTACGGTGAAAAAGGAAATATCTTCGGTTAAAAACTGGAAAGAAGCTTTCTGAGAAACTGCCTTGTGTTCTGTTAATTCATCTCACAGAGATACAGCTTTCCCCTCCAGAGTCCTTTCGCTAACACTGTTCTTGTGGAATTTGGAAAGTGATATTTCTAAGCCCATAGAGGGCTATGGTGAAAAAGGAAATATCTTCCGTTAAAAACTCGAAAGAAGCTTTCTGAGAAACTGCTTTGTGTTCTGCTAATTCATCTCAAAGAGTTACAGCTTTCCCTTCAAGAAGCCTCTCGCTAAGACTGTTCTTGTGGAATTTGCAAAGTGATATTTGGAAGCCCATAGAGGGCTATGGTGAAAAAGGAAATATCTACCGTTAAAAACTGGAAAGAAGCTTTCTGAGAAACTGCTTTGTGTTCTGTTAATTCATCTCACAGAGTTACATCTTTCCCTTCAAGAAGCCTTTCTCTAAGGCTGTTCTTGTGGAATTAGCAAAGTGATATTTGGAAGCCCATAGAGGGCTATGGTGAAAAGGAAATATCTACCCTTAAAAACTGGAAAGCCGCTTTCTGAGAAACTGCTTTGTGTTCTCTTAATTCATCTCAGAGAGTTACAGCTTTCCCTTCAAGAAACCTTTCGCTAAGGCTGTTCTTGTGGGATTCGGAAAGTGATATTTGGAAGCCCATAGAGGGCTATGGTGAGAAATTAAATATATTCAATTAAAAACTGGAAAGAAGCTTTCTGAGAAACTGCCTTGTATTCTGTTAATTCACCTCACAGAGTTACATCATTCCCTTCAAGAAGTCTGTCTCTAAGGCTGTTCTTGTGGAATTAGCAAAGTGATATTTGGAGGCCCATAGAGGGCTATGGTGAAAAAGGAAATATCTTCCGTTAAAAACTGGAAAGAAGCTTTCTGAGAAACTGCTCGGTGTTCTGTTAATTCAACTCACAGAGTTACAGGTTTCCCCTCAAGGAGCCTTTCGCTAAGACTGTTCTTGTGGAATTTGCAAAGTGATATTTGGAAGCCCATACAGGGCTATGGTGAAAAAGGAAATATCTTCAGTTAAAAACTGGAAAGAAGGTTTCAGAGAAACTGCCTTGTGTTCCGTTAATTCATCTCACAGAGATACAGCTTTCCCTTCAAGAAGAATTTCGCTAAGACTGTTCTTGTGGAATTTGCAAAGTGATATTTGGAAGCCCATACAGGGCTATTTTGAAAAAGGAAATTTCTTCCGTTAGAAACTTGAAAGAAGCTTTCTGAGAAACTGCTTTGTGTTCTGCTAATTCATCTCACAGAGTTACAGCTTTCCCTTCAAGAAGCCTTTCGCGAAGGCTGTTCTTGTGGAATTTGCAAAATGATATTTGGAAGCCCATAGAGGGCTATGGTGAAAAAGGAAATATATTCAGTTAAAAACTGGAAAGAAGCTTTCTGAGAAACTGCTCGGTGTTCTGTTAATTCAACTCACAGAGTTACAGGTTTCCCCTCAAGGAGCCTTTCGCTAAGACTGTTCTTGTGGAATTTGCAAAGTGATATTTGGAAGCCCATACAGGGCTATGGTGAAAAAGGAAATATCTTCAGTTAAAAACTGGAAAGAAGGTTTCAGAGAAACTGCCTTGTGTTCCGTTAATTCATCTCACAGAGATACAGCTTTCCCTTCAAGAAGAATTTCGCTAAGACTGTTCTTGTGGAATTTGCAAAGTGATATTTGGAAGCCCATACAGGGCTATTTTGAAAAAGGAAATTTCTTCCGTTAGAAACTGGAAAGAAGCTTTCTGAGAAACTGCTTTGTGTTCTGCTAATTCATCTCACAGAGTTACAGCTTTCCCTTCAAGAAGCCTTTCGCGAAGGCTGTTCTTGTGGAATTTGCAAAATGATATTTGGAAGCCCATAGAGGGCTATGGTGAAAAAGGAAATATATTCAGTTAAAAACTGGAAAGAAGCTTTCTGAGAAACTGCCTCGTGTTCTGTTAATTCATTTCACAGAGTTACAGCTATCCCCTCAAGAAGCCTTTCGCTAAGACTGTTCTTGTGGAATTGGCAAAGTGATATTTGGAAGCCCTTAGAGGGCTATGGTGAAAAAGGAAATATCTTCAGTTAAAAACTGGAAAGAAGCTTTCTGAGAAACTGCTTTGTGTTCTGCTAATTCATCTCACAGAGTTACAGCTTTCCCCTCAAGAAGCCTTTCGCTAAGACTGTTCTTGTGGAATTGGCAAAGTGATATTTGGAAGCCCATAGAGGGCTATGGTGAAAAAGGAAATATCTTCAGTTAAAAACTGGAAAGAAGCTTTCTGAGAAACTGCTTTGTGTTCTGGTAATTCATCTCAGGGAGTTACAGCTTTCCCCTCAAGAAGCCTTTCGCTAAGTCTGTTCTTGTGTAATTTCCAAAGTGATATTTGGAAGCCCATAGAGCCTATGGTGAAAAAGGAAATATCTTCCGTTAAAAACTGGAAAGAAGCTTTCTGAGAAACTGCCTTGTGTTCTGTTAATTCATCTCACAGAGTTACAGCTATCCCCTCAAGAAGCCTTTCGCTAAGGCTGTTCTTGTGGAATTTGCAAAATGATATTTGGAAGCCTATAGAGGGCTATGGTGAAAAAGGAAATATCTACCGTTAAAAACTGGAAAGAAGCTTTCTGAGAAACTGCTATGTGTTCTGTTAATTCATCTCACAGAGTTACATCTTTCCCTTCAAGAAGCCTTTCTCTAAGGCTGTTCTTGTGGAATTAGCAAAGTGATATTTGGAAGCCCATAGAGCCTATGGTGAAAAAGGAAATATCTTCCGTTAAAAACTGGAAAGAAGCTTTCTGAGAAACTGCCTTGTGTTCTGTTAATTCATCTCACAGAGTTACAGCTATCCCCTCAAGAAGCCTTTCGCTAAGGCTGTTCTTGTGGAATTTGCAAAATGATATTTGGAAGCCTATAGAGGGCTATGGTGAAAAAGGAAATATCTTCCGTTCAAAACTGGAAAGAAGCTTTCTGAGAAACTGCTCCATGTTCTGTAAATTCATCTCACACAGTTACAGCTTTCCCCTCAAGGAGCCTTTCTCTACGACTGTTCTTGTGGAATTTGCAAAGTGATATTTGGAAGCCTATAGAGGGCTATGGTGAAAAAGGAAATATCTACCGTTAAAAACTGGAAAGAAGCTTTCTGAGAAACTGCTTTGTGTTCTGTTAATTCATCTCACAGAGTTACATCTTTCCCTTCAAGAAGCCTTTCTCTAAGGCTGTTCTTGTGGAATTAGCAAAGTGATATTTGGAAGCCCATAGAGGGCTATGGTGAAAAAGGAAATATCTTCCTTAAAAACTGGAAAGCCGCTTTCTGAGAAACTGCTTTGTGTTCTCTTAATTCATCTCAGAGAGTTACAGCTTTCCCTTCAAGAAGCCTTTCGCTAAGGCTGTTCTTGTGGAATTTGGAAAGTGATATTTGGAAGCCCATAGAGGGCTATGGTGAAAAAGGAAATATCTTCCGTTCAAAACTGGAAAGAAGCTTTCTGAGAAACTGCTCTGTGTTCTGTTAATTCATCTCACAGAGTTACATCTTTCCCTTCAAGAAGCCTTTCGCTAAGGCTGTTCTTGTGGAATTTCAAAGTGATATTTGGAAGCCCATAGAGGGCTATGGTGAAAAGAAATATCTTCCGTTAAAAACTGGAAAGAAGCTTTCTGAGAAACTGCTCTGTGTTCTGTTAATTCATCTCACAGAGTTACATCTTTCCCTTCAAGAAGCCTTTCGCTAAGGCTGTTCTTGTGGAATTGGCAAAGTGATATTTGGAAGCCCATAGAGGGCTATGGTGAAAAAGGAAATATCTTCCGTTCAAAACTGGAAAGAAGCTTTCTGAGAAACTGCTCTGTGTTCTGTTAATTCATCTCACAGAGTTACATCTTTCCTTCAAGAAGCCTTCGCTAAGGCTGTTCTTGTGGAATTAGCAAAGTGATATTTGGAAGCCCATAGAGGGCTATGGTGAAAAGGAAATATCTTCCGTTCAAAACTGGAAAGAAGCTTTCTGAGAAACTGCTCTGTGTTCTGTTAATTCATCTCACAGAGTTACATCTTTCCTTCAAGAAGCCTTTCGCTAAGGCTGTTCTTGTGGAATTGGCAAAGTGATATTTGGAAGCCCATAGAGGGCTATGGTGAAAAAGGAAATATCTTCCGTTCAAAACTGGAAAGAAGCTTTCTGAGAAACTGCTCTGTGTTCTGTTAATTCATCTCAGAGTTACAGCTTTCCTTCAAGAAGCCTTTCGCTAAGGCTGTTCTTGTGGAATTAGCAAAGTGATATTTGGAAGCCCATAGAGGGCTATGGTGAAAAGGAAATATCTTCCGTTCAAAACTGGAAAGAAGCTTTCTGAGAAACTGCTCTGTGTTCTGTTAATTCATCTCACAGAGTTACATCTTTCCTTCAAGAAGCCTTTCGCTAAGGCTGTTCTTGTGGAATTAGCAAAGTGATATTTGGAAGCCCATAGAGGGCTATGGTGAAAAGGAAATATCTTCCGTTCAAAACTGGAAAGAAGCTTTCTGAGAAACTGCTCTGTGTTCTGTTAATTCATCTCACAGAGTTACATCTTTCCTTCAAGAAGCCTTCGCTAAGGCTGTTCTTGTGGAATTGGCAAAGTGATATTTGGAAGCCCATAGAGGCTATGGTGAAAAGGAAATATCTTCCGTTCAAAACTGGAAAGAAGCTTTCTGAGAAACTGCTCTGTGTTCTGTTAATTCATCTCACAGAGTTACATCTTTCCTTCAAGAAGCCTTTCGCTAAGGCTGTTCTTGTGGAATTGGCAAAGTGATATTTGGAAGCCCTTAGAGGCTATGGTGAAAAGGAAATATCTTCCGTTCAAAACTGGAAAGAAGCTTTCTGAGAAACTGCTCTGTGTTCTGTTAATTCATCTCACAGAGTTACATCTTTCCTTCAAGAAGCCTTTCGCTAAGGCTGTTCTTGTGGAATTTGCAAAGTGATATTTGGAAGCCCATAGAGGCTATGGTGAAAAAAATATCTTCCGTTCAAAACTGGAAAGAAGCTTTCTGAGAAACTGCTCTGTGTTCTGTTAATTCATCTCACGGAGTTACAGCTTTCCTTCAAGAAGCCTTTCGCTAAGGCTGTTCTTGTGGAATTAGCAAAGTGATATTTGGAAGCCCATAGAGGCTATGGTGAAAAGGAAATATCTTCAGTTAAAAACTGGAAAGAAGCTTTCTGAGAAACTGCTCTGTGTTCTGTTAATTCATCTCACAGAGTTACATCTTTCCTTCAAGAAGCCTTTCGCTAAGGCTGTTCTTGTGGAATTGGCAAAGTGATATTTGGAAGCCCATAGAGGCTATGGTGAAAAGGAAATATCTTCCGTTCAAAACTGGAAAGAAGCTTTCTGAGAAACTGCTCTGTGTTCTGTTAATTCATCTCACAGAGTTACATCTTTCCTTCAAGAAGCCTTTCGCTAAGGCTGTTCTTGTGGAATTGGCAAAGTGATATTTGGAAGCCCATAGAGGGCTATGGTGAAAAGGAAATATCTTCCGTTCAAAACTGGAAAGAAGCTTTCTGAGAAACTGCTCTGTGTTCTGTTAATTCATCTCAGAGTTACAGCTTTCCTTCAAAGCCTTTCGCTAAGGCTGTTCTTGTGGAATTAGCAAAGTGATATTTGGAAGCCCATAGAGGGCTATGGTGAAAAGGAAATATCTTCCGTTCAAAACTGGAAAGAAGCTTTCTGAGAAACTGCTCTGTGTTCTGTTAATTCATCTCACAGAGTTACATCTTTCCTTCAAGAAGCCTTTCGCTAAGACTGTTCTTGTGGAATTTAAAGTGATATTTGGAAGCCCATAGAGGGCTATGGTGAAAAGGAAATATCTTCAGTTAAAAACTGGAAAGAAGGTTTCAGAGAAACTGCCTTGTGTTCTGTTAATTCATCTCACAGAGTTACAGCTTTCCCTCAAGAAGCCTTTCGCTAACACTGTTCTTGTGGAATTTGGAAAGTGATATTTGGAAGCCCATAGAGGGCTATGGTGAAAAGGAAATATCTTCCGTTAAAAACTGGAAAGAAGCTTTCTGAGAAACTGCTTTGTGTTCTGTTAATTCATCTCAGAGTTACAGCTTTCCCTCAAGAAGCCTTTCGCTAAGACTGTTCTTGTGGAATTTCAAAGTGATATTTGGAAGCCCATAGAGGCTATGGTGAAAAGGAAATATCTTCCGTTAAAAACTGGAAAGAAGCTTTCTGAGAAACTGCCTTGTGTTCTGTTAATTCATCTCACAGAGTTACAGCTATTCCCTCAAGAAGCCTTTCGCTAAGGCTGTTCTTGTGGAATTTGCAAAGTGATATTTGGAAGCCCATAGAGGCTATGGTGAAAAGAAATATCTTCCGTTCAAAACTGGAAAGAAGCTTTCTGAGAAACTGCTTTGTGTTCTGTAATTCATCTCACAGAGTTACAGCTTTTCCTAAAGAATCCTTTCTCTAAGACTCTTCTTGTGGAATTTGCAAAGTGATATTTGGAAGCCATAGAGGGCTATGGTGAAAAAGGAAATATCTTCCGTTAAAAACTGGAAAGAAGCTTTCTGAGAAACTGCTTTGTGTTCTGTTAATTCATCTCACAGAGTTACATCTTTCCCTTCAAGAAGCTTTTCGCTAAGGCTGTTCTTGTGGAATTGCAAAGTGATATTTGGAAGCCCATAGAGGGCTATGGTGAAAAGGAAATATCTTCCTAAAACTGGAAAGCTTTCTGAGGAACTGCTTTGTGTTCTGTTAATTCATCTCACAGAGTTACAGCTTTCCCTTTAAAGCCTTTCGCTAAGCTGTTCTTGTGGAATTTGAAAGTGATATTTGGAAGCCCATAGAGGGCTATGGTGAAAAGGAAATATCTTCCGTTAAAAACTGGAAAAAGCTTTCTGAGAAACTGTCTGTGTTCTGTTAATTCATCTCACAGAGTTACATCTTTCCTTCAAGAAGCCTTTCACTAAGGCTGTTCTTGTGGAATTTCAAAGTGATATTTGGAAGCCCATAGAGGGCTATGGTGAAAAGGAAATATCTTCCGTTAAAAACTGGAAAGAAGCTTTCTGAGAAACTGCTCTCTGTGTTCTGTTAATTCATCTCACAGAGTTACATCTTTCCCTTCAAGAAGCCTTTCCTAAGGCTGTTCTTGTGGAATGGCAAAGTGATATTTGGAAGCCCATAGAGGGCTATGGTGAAAAATATCTTCCGTTCAAAACTGGAAAGAAGCTTTCTGAGAAACTGCTCTGTGTTCTGTTAATTCATCTCACAGTTACATCATTCCCTTCAAAGCGCCTTTCGCTAAGGCTGTTCTTGTGGAATTAGCAAAGGATATTTGGAAGCTCATAGAGGGCTATGGTGAAAAGGAAATATCTTCCGTTCAAAACTGGAAAGAAGCTTTCTGAGAAACTGCTCTGTGTTCTCTTAATTCATCTCACAGAGTTACATCTTTCCCTTCAAGAAGGCTTTCGCTAAGGCTGTTCTTGTGGAATTGGCAAAGTGATATTTGGAAGCCCATAGAGGGCTATGGTGAAAAGGAAATATCTTCCGTTCAAAACTGGAAAGAAGCTTTCTGAGAAACTGCTCTGTGTTCTGTTAATTCATCTCACAGAGTTACATCTTTCCTTCAAGAAGCCTTTCGCTAAGGCTGTTCTTGTGGAATTGGCAAAGGATATTTGGAAGCCCATAGAGGGCTATGGTGAAAAAGGAAATATCTTCCGTTCAAAACTGGAAAGAAGCTTTCTGAGAAACTGCTCAGTGTTCTGTTAATTCATCTAACAGAGTTACATCTTTCCTTCAAAAGCCTTTCGCTAAGGCTGTTCTTGTGGAATTGGCAAAGGATATTTGGAAGCCCATAGAGGGCTATGGTGAAAAGGAAATATCTTCCGTTCAAAACTGGAAAGAAGCTTTCTGAGAAGAACTGCTCTGTGTTCTGTTAATTCATCTCACAGAGTTACATCTTTCCCTTCAAGCCTTTCGCTAAGGCTGTTCTTGTGGAATTGGCAAAGGATATTTGGAAGCCCATAGAGGGCTATGGTGAAAAGGAAATATCTTCCGTTCAAAACTGGAAAGAAGCTTTCTGAGAAACTGCTCTGTATTCTGTTAATTCATCTCACAGAGTTACATCTTTCCCTTCAAGAAGCCTATCGCTAAGGTTGTTCTTGTGGAATTGGCAAAGGGATATTTGGAAGCCCATAGAGGGCTATAGTGAAAAAGGAAATATCTTCCGTTCAAAACTGGAAAGAAGCTTTCTGAGAAACTGCTCTGGGTTCTGTTAATTCATCTCCCAGAGTTACATCTTTCCCTTCAAGAAGCCTTTCGCTAAGGCTGTTCTTGTGGAATTTGCAAAGAGATATTTGGAAGCCCTTAGAGGGCTATGGTGAAAAAGGAAATATCTTCCGTTCAAAACTGGAAAGAAGCTTTCTGAGAAACTGCTCTGTGTTCTGTTAATTCATCTCACGGAGTTACATCTTTCCGTTCAAGAAGCCTTTCGCTAAGGCTGTTCTTCTGGAATTGGCAAAGGGATATTTGGAAGCCCATAGAGGGCTATGGTGAAAAAGGAAATATCTTCATTTCAAAACTGGAAAGAAGCTTTCTGAGAAACTGCTCTGTGTTCTGTTAATTCATCTCACAGAGTTACATCTTTCCTTCAAAGCCTTTCGCTAAGGCTGTTCTTTTGGAATTGGCAAGGATATTTGGAAGCCCATAGAGGCTATGGTGAAAAAGGAAATATCTTCCGTTCAAAACTGGAAGAAGCTTTCTGAGAAACTGCTCTGTGTTCTCTTAATTCATCTCACAGAGTTACATCTTTCCTTCAAGAAGCCTTTCGCTAAGGCTGTTCTTGTTTAATTGGCAAAGAGATATTTGGAAGCCCATAGAGGGCTATGGTGAAAAGGAAATACCTTCCGTTCAAAACTGGAAAGAAGCTTTCTGAGAAACTGCTCTGTGTTCTGTTAATTCATCTCACAGAGTTACATCTTTCCCTTAAGAAGCCTTTGCTAAGGCTGTTCTTGTCGAATTTCAAAGGATATTTGGAAGCCCATAGAGGCTATGGTGAAAAAGGAAATATCTTCCGTTCAAAACTGGAAGAAGCTTTCTGAGAAACTGCTGTGTGTTCTGTTAATTCATCTCACAGAGTTACATCTTTCCCTTCAAGAAGCCTTTCGCTAAGGCTGTTCTTGTGGAATTGGCAAAGGATATTTGGAAGCCCATAGAGGGCTATGGTGAAAAAATATCTTCCGTTCAAAACTGGAAAGAAGCTTTCTGAGAAACTGCTCTGTGTTCTGTTAATTCATCTCACAGAGTTACATCTTTCCCTTCAAGAAGCGTTTCGCTAAGGCTGTTCTTGTGGAATTGGCAAAGAGATATTTGGAAGCCCATAGAGGGCTATGGTGAAAAAGGAAATATCTTCCGTTCAAAACTGGAAAGATGCTTTCTGAGACACTGCTCTGTGTTCTGTTAATTCATGTCCCAGAGTTACATCTTTCCCTTCAAGAAGCCTTTCGCTAAGGCTGTTCTTGTGGAATTGGCAAAGGGATATTTGGAAGCCCATAGAGGGCTATGGTGAAAAAGGAAATATCTTCCGTTCAAAACTGGAAAGAAGCTTTCTGAAGAACTGCTCTGTGTTCTGTGAATGCATCTCACAGAGTTACATCTTTCCCTTCAAGAAGCCTATCTCTAAGGTTGTTCTTGTGGAATTGGCAAAGGGATATTTGGAAGCCCATAGAGGGCTATAGTGAAAAAGGAAATATCTTAAGTTCAAAACTGGAAAGAAGCTTTCTGAGAAACTGCTCTGGGTTCTGTTAATTCATCTCCCAGAGTTACATCTTTCCCTTCAAGAAGCCTTTCGCTAAGGCTGTTCTTGTGGAATTGCAAAGAGATATTTGGAAGCCCATAGAGGGCTATGGTGAAAAAATATCTTCCGTTCAAAACTGGAAAGAAGCTTTCTGAGAAACTGCTCTGTGTTCTGTTAATTCATCTCACAGAGTTACATCTTTCCCTACAAGAAGCCTTTCGCTAAGGCTGTTCTTGTGGAATTGGCAAAGGATATTTGGAAGGCCATAGAGGGCTATGGTGAAAAGGAAATATCTTCATTTCAAAACTGGAAAGAATCTTTCTGAGAAACTGCTCTGTGTTCTGTTAATTCATCTCACAGAGTTACATCTTTCCCTTCAAGAAGCCTTTCTAAGGCTGTTCTTGTGGAATTGGCAAAGAGATATTTGGAAGCCCATAGAGGGCTATGGTGAAAAAGGAAATATCTTCCGTTCAAAACTGGAAAAAGCTTTCTGAGAAACTGCTCTGTGTTCTGTTAATTCATCTCACAGAGTTACATCTTTCCCTTCAAGAAGCCTTTCGCTAAGGCTGTTCTTGTGGAATTGGCAAAGATATTTGGAAGCCATAGAGGGCTATGGTGAAAAAGGAAATATCTTCCGTTCAAAACTGGAAAGAAGCTTTCTGAGAAACTGCTCTGTGTTCTAATTCATCTCACAGAGTTACATCTTTCCCTTCAAGAAGCGCTAAGGCTGTTCTTGTGGAATTGGCAAAGGATATTTGGAAGCCCATAGAGGGCTATGGTGAAAAAGGAAATATCTTCCGTTCAAAACTGGAAAGAAGCTTTCTGAGAAACTGCTCTGTGTTCTGTTAATTCATCTCAGAGTTACATCTTTCCCTTCAAGAAGCTAAGGCTGTTCTTGTGGAATTGGCAAAGAGATATTTGGAAGCCCATAGAGGGCTATGGTGAAAAGGAAATATCTTCCGTTCAAAACTGGAAAGAAGCTTTCTGAGAACTGCTCTGTGTTCTGTTAATTCATCTCACAGAGTTACATCTTTCCTTCAAGAAGCCTTTCGCTAAGGCTGTTCTTGTGGAATTGGCAAAGGATATTTGGAAGCCCATAGAGGGCTATGGTGAAAAGGAAATATCTTCCGTTCAAAACTGGAAAGAAGCTTTCTGAGAAACTGCTCTGTGTTCTGTAATTCATCTCCCAGAGTTACATCTTTCCCTTCAAGAAGCCTTTCGCTAAGGCTGTTCTTGTGGAATTTGCAAAGAGATATTTGGAAGCCCATAGAGGGCTATGGTGAAAAGGAAATATCTTCCGTTCAAAACTGGAAAGAAGCTTTCTGAGAAACTGCTCTGTGTTCTGTTAATTCATCTCACAGAGTTACATCTTTCCCTTCAAAAGCCTTCGCTAAGGCTGTTCTTGTGGAATTGGCAAAGAGATATTTGGAAGCCCATAGAGGGCTATGGTGAAAAAGGAAATATCTTCCGTTCAAAACTGGAAGAAGCTTTCTGAGAAACTGCTCTGTGTTCTGTTAATTCATCTCACAGAGTTACATCTTTCCCTTCAAGAAGCCTTTCGCTAAGGCTGTTCTTGTGGTAATTGCAAAAGGATATTTGGAAGCCCATAGAGGGCTATGTGAAAAGGAAATATCTTCATTTCAAAACTGGAAAGAAGCTTTCTGAGAAACTGCTCTGTGTTCTGTTAATTCATCTCACAGAGTTACATCTTTCCTTCAAGAAGCCTTTCGCTAAGGCTGTTCTTGTGGAATTAGCAAAGAGATATTTGGAAGCCCATAGAGGGCTATGGTGAAAAAGGAAATATTTTCCGTTCAAAACTGGAAAGAAGCTTTCTGAGAAACTGCTCTGTGTTCTGTTAATTCATCTCACAGAGTTACATCTTTCCTTCAAGAAGCCTTTCGCTAAGGCTGTTCTTGTGGAATTAGCAAAGGATATTTGGAAGCCCATAGAGGCTATGGTGAAAAGGAAATATCTTCCGTTCAAAACTGGAAAGAAGCTTTCTGAGAAACTGCTCTGTGTTCTGTTAATTCATCTCCCAGAGTTACATCTTTCCTTCAAGAAGCCTTTCGCTAAGGCTGTTCTTGTGGAATTGGCAAAGGATATTTGGAAGCCCATAGAGGGCTATGGTGAAAAAATATCTTCCGTTCAAAACTGGAAAGAAGCTTTCTGAGAAACTGCTCTGTGTTCTGTTAATTCATCTCACAGAGTTACATCTTTCCCTTCAAGAAGCCTTTCGCTAAGGCTGTTCTTGTGGAATTGCAAAGGATATTTGGAAGCCCATAGAGGGCTATGGTGAAAAAGGAAATATCTTCCGTTCAAAACTGGAAAGAAGCTTTCTGAGAAACTGCTCTGTGTTCTGTTAATTCATCTCACAGAGTTACATCTTTCCCTTCAAGAAGCCTTCGCTAAGGCTGTTCTTGTGGAATTGCAAAGAGATATTTGGAAGCCCGTAGAGGGCTATGGTGAAAAAGGAAATATCTTCCGTTCAAAACTGGAAAGAAGCTTTCTGAGAAACTGCTCTGTGTTCTGTTAATTCATCTCACAGAGTTACATCTTTCCCTTCAAGAAGCCTTTCGCTAAGGCTGTTCTTGTGGAATTGGCAAAGAGATATTTGGAAGCCCATAGAGGGCTATGGTGAAAAAGGAAATATCTTCCGTTCAAAACTGGAAAGAAGCTTTCTGAGAAACTGCTCTGTGTTCTGTTAATTCATCTCACAGAGTTACATCTTTCCCTTCAAGAAGCCTTTCGCTAAGGCTGTTCTTGTGGAATTGGCAAAGAGATATTTGGAAGCCCATAGAGGCTATGGTGAAAAGGAAATATCTTCCGTTCAAAACTGGAAAGAAGCTTTCTGAGAAACTGCTCTGTGTTCTGTTAATTCATCTCCAGAGTTACATCTTTCCTTCAAAGCCTTTCGCTAAGGCTGTTCTTGTGGAATTAGCAAAGGATATTTGGAAGCCCATAGAGGGCTATGGTGAAAAGGAAATATCTTCCGATCAAAACTGGAAAGAAGCTTTCTGAGAAACTGCTCTGTGTTCTGTTAATTCATCTCCCAGAGTTACATCTTTCCCTTCAAGAAGCCTTTCGCTAAGGCTGTTCTTGTGGAATTGGCAAAGATATTTGGAAGCCCATAGAGGGCTATGGTGAAAAGGAAATATCTTCCGTTCAAAACTGGAAAGAAGCTTTCTGAGAAACTGCTCTGTGTTCTGTTAATTCATCTCCCAGAGTTACATCTTTCCTTCAAGAAGCCTTTCGCTAAGGCTGTTCTTGTGGAATTGCAAAGGATATTTGAAGCCCATAGAGGGCTATGGTGAAAAAATATCTTCCGTTCAAAACTGGAAAGAAGCTTTCTGAGAAACTGCTCTGTGTTCTGTTAATTCATCCCAGAGTTAAATCTTTCCCTTCAAGTAGCCTTTCGCTAAGGCTGTTCTTGTGGAATTGGCAAAGGGATATTTGGAAGCCCATAGAGGGCTATGGTGATAAAGGAAATATCTTCATTTCGAAACTGGAAAGAAGCTTTCTGAGAAACTGCTCTGTGTTCTGTTAATTCATCTCACAGAGTTACATCTTTCCCTTCCAGAAGTCTTTCGCTAAGGCTGTTCTTGTGGAATTGGCAAAGGGATATTTGGAAGCCCATAGAGGGCTATGGTGAAAAAGGAAATATCTTCCGTTCAAAACTGGAAAGAAGCTTTCTGAGAAACTGCTCTGTGTTCTCTTAATTCATCTCACAGAGTTACATCTTTCCCTTCAAGAAGCCTTTCGCTAAGGCTGTTCTTGTGGAATTGGCAAAGAGATATTTGGAAGCCCATAGAGGGCTATGGTGAAAAAGGAAATATCTTCCGTTCAAAACTGGAAAGAAGCTTTCTGAGAAACTGCTCTGTGTTCTGTTAATTCATCTCCCAGAGTTACATCTTTCCCTTCAAGAAGCCTTTCGCTAAGGCTGTTCTTGTGGAATTGGCAAAGAGATATTTGGAAGCCCATAGAGGGCTATGGTGAAAAAGGAAATATCTTCCGTTCAAAACTGGAAAGAAGCTTTCTGAGAAACTGCTCTGTGTTCTGTTTCATCTCCCAGAGTTACATCTTTCCTTCAAGAAGCCTTTCGCTAAGGCTGTTCTTGTGGAATTGGCAAATTGATATTTGGAAGCCCATAGAGGGCTATGGTGAAAAAGGAAATATCTTCCGTTCAAAACTGGAAGAAGCTTTCTGAGAAACTGCTCTGTGTTCTCTTAATTCATCTCACAGAGTTACATCTTTCCTTCAAGAAGCCTTCGCTAAGGCTGTTCTTGTTTAATTGGCAAAGAGATATTTGGAAGCCATAGAGGGCTATGGTGAAAAAGGAAATATCTTCCGTTCAAAACTGGAAAGAAGCTTTCTGAGAAACTGCTCTGTGTTCTGTTAATTCATCTCACAGAGTTACATCTTTCCTTCAAAGCCTTTCGCTAAGGCTGTTCTTGTGGAATTGGAAAGAGATATTTGGAAGCCCATAGAGGGCTATGGTGAAAAAGGAAATATCTTCCGTTCAAAACTGGAAAGAAGCTTTCTGAGAAACTGCTGTGTGTTCTGTTAATTCATCTCACAGAGTTACATCTTTCCTTCAAGAAGCCTTTCGCTAAGGCTGTTCTTGTGGAATTGGCAAAGAGATATTTGGAAGCCCATAGAGGGCTATGGTGAAAAAGGAAATATCTTCCGTTCAAAACTGGAAAGAAGCTTTCTGAGAAACTGCTCTGTGTTCTGTTAATTCATCTCACAGGTTACATCTTTCCCTTCAGAAGCCTTTCGCTAAGGCTGTTCTTGTGGAATTGGCAAAGATATTTGGAAGCCCATAGAGGGCTATGGTGAAAAGAAATATCTTCCGTTCAAAACTGGAAAGAAGCTTTCTGAGAAACTGCTCTGTGTTCTGTTAATTCATCTCACAGAGTTACATCTTTCCTTCAAAGCCTTTCGCTAAGGCTGTTCTTGTGGAATTGGCAAAGGATATTTGGAAGCCCATAGAGGGCTATGGTGAAAAAATATCTTCCGTTCAAAACTGGAAAGAAGCTTTCTGAAGAACTGCTCTGTGTTCTGTAATTCATCTCACAGAGTTACATCTTTCCTTCAAGAAGCCTTTCGCTAAGGCTGTTCTTGTGGAATTGGCAAGGGATATTTGGAAGCCCATAGAGGGCTATGGTGAAAAAGGAAATATCTTCCGTTCAAAACTGGAAAGAAGCTTTCTGAGAAACTGCTCTGTGTTCTGTTAATTCATCTCACAGAGTTACATCTTTCCTTCAAGAAGCCTTTCGCTAAGGCTGTTCTTGTGGAATTGGCAAAGGGATATTTGGAAGCCCATAGAGGCTATAGTGAAAAAGGAAATATCTTCCGTTCAAAACTGGAAAGAAGCTTTCTGAGAAACTGCTCTGTGTTCTGTTAATTCATCTCCCAGAGTTACATCTTTCCTTCAAGAAGCCTTTCGCTAAGGCTGTTCTTGTGTAACTTTCAAAGGGATATTTGGAAGCCCATAGGAGGCTATGGTGAAAAAGGAAATATCTTCCGTTCAAAACTGGAAAGAAGCTTTCTGAGAAACTGCTCTGTGTTCTGTTAATTCATCTCCCAGAGTTACATCTTTCCTTCAAGAAGCCTTTCGCTAAGGCTGTTCTTGTGAAATTGGCAAAGAGATATTTGGAAGCCCATAGGGCTATGGTGAAAAAATGTCTTCCGTTCAAAACTGGAAAGAAGCTTTCTGAGAAACTGCTCTGTGTTCTGTTAATTCATCTCCCAGAGTTACATCTTTCCTTCAAGAAGCCTTTCGCTAAGGCTGTTCTTGTGGAATTGGCAAAGGGATATTTGGAAGCCCATAGAGGGCTATGGTGAAAAAGGAAATATCTTCCGTTCAAAACTGGAAAGAAGCTTTCTGAGAAACTGCTCTGTGTTCTCTTAATTCATCTCCCAGAGTTAAATCTTTCCCTTCAAGAAGCCTTTCGCTAAGGCTGTTCTTGTGGAATTGGCAAAGGGATATTTGGAAGCCCATAGAGGGCTATGGTGAAAAAGGAAATATCTTCCGTTCAAAACTGGAAAGAAGCTTTCTGAGAAACTGCTCTGTGTTCTGTTAATTCATCTCACAGAGTTACATCTTTCCCTTCAAGAAGCGTTTCGCTAAGGCTGTTCTTGTGGAATTGGCAAAGGGATATTTGGAAGCCCATAGAGGGCTATGGTGAAAGAGGAAATATCTTCCGTTCAAAACTGGAAAGAAGCTTTCTGAGAAACTGCTCTGTGTTCTGTTAATTCATCTCACAGAGTTACATCTTTCTCTTCAAGAAGCCTTTCGCTAAGGCTGTTCTTGTGGAATTGCAAAGAGATATTTGGAAGCCCATAGAGGGCTATGGTGAAAAAATATCTTCCGTTCAAAACTGGAAAGAAGCTTTCTGAGAAACTGCTGTGTGTTCTGTTAATTCATCTCCCAGAGTTACATCTTTCCCTTCAAGAAGCCTTTCGCTAAGGCTGTTCTTGTGGAATTTGCAAAGAGATATTTGGAAGCCCATAGAGGGCTATGGTGAAAAAGGAAATATCTTCCGTTCAAAACTGGAAAGAAGCTTTCTGAGAAACTGCTCTGTGTTCTGTTAATTCATCTCACAGAGTTACATCTTTCCCTTCAAGAAGACTTCCGCTAAGGCTGTTCTTGGAATTGGCAAAGAGATATTTGGAAGCCCATAGGGCTATGGTGAAAAAGGAAATATCTTCCGTTCAAAACTGGAAAGAAGCTTTCTGAGAAACTGCTCTGTGTTCTGTTAATTCATCTCACAGAGTTACATCTTTCCTTCAAAAGCCTTTCGCTAAGGCTGTTCTTGTGGAATTGCAAAGAGATATTTGGAAGCCCATAGGGCTATGGTGAAATATCTTCCGTTCAAAACTGGAAAGAAGCTTTCTGAGAAACTGCTCTGTGTTCTGTTAATTCATCTCACAGAGTTACATCTTTCCTTCAAGAAGCCTTTCACTAAGGCTGTTCTTGTGGAATTCAAAGGATATTTGGAAGCCCATAGAGGCTATGGTGAAAAAGGAAATATCTTCCGTTCAAAACTGGAAAGAAGCTTTCTGAAACTGCTCTCTGTTCTGTTAATTCATCTCCCAGAGTTACATCTTTCCTTCAAGAAGCCTTTCACTAAGGCTGTTCTTGTGGAATTGGCAAAGAGATATTTGGAAGCCCATAGGGCTATGGTGAAATATCTTCCGTTCAAAACTGGAAAGAAGCCTTCTGAGAAACTGCTCTGTGTTCTGTTAATTCATCTCACAGAGTTACATCTTTTCTTCAAGAAGCCTTTCGCTAAGGCTGTTCTTGTGGAATTGGCAAAGGGATATTTGGAAGCCCATAGAGGGCTATGGTGAAAAAGGAAATATCTTCCGTTCAAAACTGGAAAGAAGCTTTCTGAGAAACTGCTCTGTGTTCTGTTCATTCATCTCACAGAGTTACATCATTCCCTTCAAGAAGCCTTTCGCTAAGGCTGTTCTTGTGGAATTGGCAAAGGATATTTGGAAGCCCATAGAGGGCTATGGTGAAAAATATCTTCCGTTCAAAACTGGAAAGAAGCTTTCTGAAACTGCTCTGTGTTCTCTTAATGCATCTCACAGAGTTACATCTTTCCTTCAAGAAGCCTTCGCTAAGGCTGTTCTTGTGGAATTGGCAAAGAGATATTTGGAAGCCCATAGAGGGCTATGGTGAAAAGGAAATATCTTCAGTTAAAAACTGGAAAGAAGCTTTCTGAGAAACTGCTCTGTGTTCTGTAAATTCATCTCAGAGTTACATCTTTCCTTCAAGCCTTTCGCTAAGGCTGTTCTTGTGGAATTGGCAAAGGGATATTTGGAAGCCCATAGAGGGCTATGGTGAAAAAGGAAATATCTTCCGTTCAAAACTGGAAAGAAGCTTTCTGAGAAACTGCTCAGTGTTCTGTTAATTCATCTAACAGAGTTACATCTTTCCCTTCAAGAAGCCTTTCGCTAAGGCTGTTCTTGTGGAATTGGCAAAGGGATATTTGGAAGCCCATAGAGGGCTATGGTGAAAAAGGAAATATCTTCCGTTCAAAACTGGAAAGAAGCTTTCTGAAGAACTGCTCTGTGTTCTGTTAATTCATCTCACAGAGTTACATCTTTCCCTTCAAGAAGCCTTTCGCTAAGGCTGTTCTTCTGGAATTGGCAAAGGGATATTTGGAAGCCCATAGAGGGCTATGGTGAAAAAGGAAATATCTTCCGTTCAAAACTGGAAAGAAGCTTTCTGAGAAACTGCTCTGTATTCTGTTAATTAATCTCACAGAGTTACATCTTTCCCTTCAAGAAGCCTATCGCTAAGGTTGTTCTTGTGGAATTGGCAAAGGGATATTTGGAAGCCCGTAGAGGGCTATAGTGAAAAAGGAAATATCTTCCGTTCAAAACTGGAAAGAAGCTTTCTGAGAAACTGCTCTGGGTTCTGTTAATTCATCTCCCAGAGTTACATCTTTCCCTTCAAGAAGCCTTTCGCTAAGGCTGTTCTCGTGGAATTTGCAAAGAGATATTTGGAAGCCCTTAGAGGGCTATGGTGAAAAAGGAAATCTTCCGTTCAAAACTGGAAGAAGCTTTCTGAGAAACTGCTCTGTGTTCTGTTAATTCATCTCACGGAGTTACATCTTTCCGTTCAAGAAGCCTTTCGCTAAGGCTGTTCTTCTGGAATTAGCAAAGGATATTTGGAAGCCCATAGAGGGCTATGGTGAAAAATATCTTCCGTTCAAAACTGGAAAGAAGCTTTCTGAGAAACTGCTCTGTGTTCTGTTAATTCATCTCACAGGTTACATCTTTCCCTTCAAGAAGCCTTTCGCTAAGGCTGTTCTTGTGGAATTGGCAAGAGATATTTGGAAGCCCATAGGGCTATGGTGAAAAAGGAAATCTTCCGTTCAAAACTGGAAAGAAGCTTTCTGAGAAACTGCTCTGTGTTCTGTTAATTCATCTCCCAGAGTTACATCTTTCCTTCAAGAAGCCTTCGCTAAGGCTGTTCTTGTGGAATTGGCAAAGATATTTGGAAGCCCATAGAGGGCTATGGTGAAAAAGGAAATATCTTCCGTTCAAAACTGGAAAGAAGCTTTCTGAGAAACTGCTCTGTGTTCTCTTAATTCATCTCCCAGAGTTAAATCTTTCCCTTCAAAAGCCTTTCGCTAAGGCTGTTCTTGTGGAATTGGCAAAGAGATATTTGGAAGCCCATAGAGGGCTATGGTGAAAAAGGAAATATCTTCCGTTCAAAACTGGAAAGAAGCTTTCTGAGAAACTGCTCTGTGTTCTGTTAATTCATCTCACAGAGTTACATCTTTCCCTTCAAGAAGCCTTTCGCTAAGGCTGTTCTTGTGGAATTGGCAAAGGGATATTTGGAAGCCCATAGAGGGCTATGGTGAAAAAGGAAATATCTTCCGTTCAAAACTGGAAAGAAGCTTTCTGAGAAACTGCTCTGTGTTCTGTTAATTCATCTCACAGAGTTACATCTTTCTCTTCAAGAAGCCTTTCGCTAAGGCTGTTCTTGTGGAATTGGCAAAGAGATATTTGGAAGCCCATAGAGGGCTATGGTGAAAAAGGAAATATCTTCCGTTCAAAACTGGAAAGAAGCTTTCTGAGAAACTGCTGTGTGTTCTGTTAATTCATCTCCCAGAGTTACATCTTTCCCTTCAAGAAGCCTTTCGCTAAGGCTGTTCTTGTGGAATTTGCAAAGAGATATTTGGAAGCCCATAGAGGGCTATGGTGAAAAAGGAAATATCTTCCGTTCAAAACTGGAAAGAAGCTTTCTGAGAAACTGCTCTGTGTTCTCTTAATTCATCTCACAGAGTTACATCTTTCCCTTCAAGAAGACTTCCGCTAAGGCTGTTCTTGGAATTGGCAAAGAGATATTTGGAAGCCCATAGAGGGCTATGGTGAAAAAGGAAATATCTTCCGTTCAAAACTGGAAAGAAGCTTTCTGAGACACTGCTCTGTGTTCTGTTAATTCATCTCCCAGAGTTACATCTTTCCCTTCAAGAGGCCTTTCGCTAAGGCTGTTCTTGTGGAATTGGCAAATTGATATTTGGAAGCCCATAGAGGGCTATGGTGAAAAAGGAAATATCTTCCGTTCAAAACTGGAAAGAAGCTTTCTGAGAAACTAGTCTGTGTTCTGTTAATTCATCTCACAGAGTTACATCTTTCCCTTCAAAAGCCTTTCACTAAGGCTGTTCTTGTGGAATTTCAAAGGGATATTTGGAAGCCCATAGAGGGCTATGGTGAAAAAGGAAATATCTTCCGTTGAAAGCTGGAAAGAAGCTTTCTAAGAAACTGCTCTCTGTTCTTTTAATTCATCTCCCAGAGTTACATCTTTCCCTTCAAGAAGCCTTTCACTAAGGCTGTTCTTGTGGAATTGGCAAAGAGATATTTGGAAGCCCATAGAGGGCTATGGTGAAAAAGGAAATATCTTCCGTTCAAAACTGGAAAGAAGCCTTCTGAGAAACTGCTCTGTGTTCTGTTAATTTATCTCACAGAGTTAAATCTTTTTCTTCAAGAAGCCTTTCGCTAAGGCTGTTCTTGTGGAATTGGCAAAGGGATATTTGGAAGCCCGTAGAGGGCTATAGTGAAAAACGAAATATCTTCCGTTCAAAACTGGAAAGAAGCTTTCTGAGAAACTGCTCTGTGTTCTGTTCATTCATCTCACAGAGTTACATCATTCCCTTCAAGACGCCTTTCGCTAAGGCTGTTCTTGTGGAATTAGCAAAGGGATATTTGGAAGCTCATAGAGGGCTATGGTGAAAAAGGAAATATCTTCCTGTGCGGTCTTGACCGGTTTGAGCCTGTCAAAACCGATTGGAACTGGTCTGTGCCAGTTTGAGTCCTGTTTGAGCCAGTCAAAACCGGTTTGAGCCGGTGAAAACCGGTTTGAGATGTTCTGGTCCGGTTTGAGACGGATTGAGCCGTTCTTGTCTGGTGTGAGCGGTTTGAGCAGTCTGTTCCTGTTTGAGCCGGTCTGTTCCTGTTTGAGTCTGGTTTGAGCCACTCAAAACCGGTTTGAGGCGGTCTCGTCCGGTTTGAGTCCGGTTTCAGCCGGTCAAAACCAGTTTGAGCCGGTCTGTTCCGGTTTGAGTCTTTTGAGCCAGTCAAAAC
>JAKFHT010004594.1:0-169935 GCA_023783455.1 Erythrocebus patas
TATGAATTTGCAAATTCCACAAGAACAGTCTTAGCGAAAGCCTTCTTGAGGGGAAAGCTATAACTCTGTGAGATGAATTAAAAGAACATTAAGCAGTTTCTCAGAAAAATTCTTTCCAGTTTTTAACTGAAGATATTTCCTTTTTTATCCATAGCCCTCAAAGGGATTCCAAACATCACTTTTCAAATTCCACAAGAACAGTCTTATCGAAAGGCTTCTTGAGGGGAAAGCTGTAACACTGTGAGACGAATTAGCAGAACACAACGCAGTTTCTCAGAAAGCTTCTTTCCAGTTTTTAATTGAAGATATTTCCTTTTTCACCATAGCCCACTATGGGCTTAGAAATATCACTTTGCGAATTCCACAAGAACAGTCTTAGCGAAAGGCTTCTTGAGGGGAAAGCTGTAACTCTGTGAGATGAATTAACAGAACACAAAGCAGTTTCTCAGAAGGCTTCTTTACAGTTTTTAACTGAAGATATTTCCTTTTTCACCATAGCCCTCTATGGCCTTCCAAATATCACATTGCAAATTGCACAAGAACAGTGTAATCGAAAGGCTTCTTGAGGGGAAAGCTGTAAATCTGTGAGAAGAATTAACGGAACACAACGCAGTTTCTCAGAAAGCTTTTTTCCCGTTGTTCACTGAAGATATTTCCTTTTTCAAATTGGCCCACAATGGGCTTCCAAACACCACTTTGCAAATTCCACAAGAACAGTCTTCACGAAAGGCTTCTTGAGGGGAAAGCTGTATCTCTGTGAGATGAATTAACAGAACACAAAGCAGTTTCTCAGAAAGCTTCTTTCTAGTTTTTAAAGAACGATATTTCCTTTTTCACCATAGCCCTCAATGGGCTTCCAAATATCACTGAGTAAATTCCAAGGGAAAAGTCTTATCGAAAGGCTTCTTGAGGGGAAAGCTGTAATTCTCTGAGATGAATTAACAGAACACAACCCAGTTTCTCAGAATGCTTCTTTCCAGATTTTAACGGAAGATATTTCCTTTTTCACCATAGCCCTCTGTGGGCTTCCAAAAATCGCTTTGCAAATTCCACAACAACAGTCTTATCGAAATACTTCTTTACGGGAAAGCTGTAACTCTGTGAGATGAACTAACAGAACACAAAGCACTTTCTCAGAAAGCTTCCTTCCAGTTTTTAGCGGAAGATATTTCCTTTTTCACCATAGCCCTCTATGGGCTACCAAATATCACTTTGCAAATTCCACAAGAACAGTCTTATCCAAAGGCTTCTTGAGAGGAAAGCTGTAACTCTGTGAGATGAATTAACAGAACACAAAGCAGTTTCTCAGAAGGCTTCTTTCAAGTTTTTAACGGAAGTCATTTCCTTTTTCACCATAGCCCTCTATGGGATTCCCAATATCACTTTGAAAATTCCACAAGAAGAGTCTTATCGAATGGTTTCCTGAGGGGAAAGCTGAACTTTGTGAGATGAATTAACAGAACACAACGCAGTTTCTCAGAAAGCTTGATTCCAGTTTTTAACTGAAAATATTTCCTTTTTGATTATATCCCTCTATGGGCTCCCAAATATCACTTTGCCAATTCCACAAGAACAGTCATAGCAAAAGGCTTCTTGAGGGGAAAGCTGTAACTTTGTGAGATGAATTAACAGAACACAACGCAGTTTCTCAGAAAGCTTCTTTCTAGTTTTTAATGGAAGATATTTCCTTTTTCACCATAGCCCTCTATGGGCTTCCAAATATCACTTTGCAAATTCCACAAGAACAGACTTAGCGAAAGGCTTCTGAGGAAAGCTGAACTTTGTGAGATGAATTAACAGAACACAACGCAGTTTCTCAGAAAGCTTGATTCCAGTTTTTAACTGAAAATATTTCCTTTTGATTATATCCCTCTATGGGCTTCCAAATATCAGTTTGCAAATTCCACAAGAAGAGTCCTAGCGAAAGGATTCTTGAGCGGAAAGCAGTAACTTTGTGAGATGAATTAACAGAACACAAAGCAGTTTCTCAGAAAGCTTCTTTCCAGGTTTTAACTGAAGATATTTCCTTTTTCACCACAGCACTCTATGGGCTTCCAAATATTACTTTCCAAATTCCACAAGAACAGCATTATCGAAAGGCTGCTTGAAGGGAAAGCTGTACCTTTCTGATATGAATTAACAGAACACAAAGCAGTTTCTGAGAAAGCTTCTTTGCAGTTTTTAACTGAGGATATTTCCTTTTTCACCATAGCGTTCTATGGACTTAAAATTATCACTTTCCAAATTCCACAAGAATAGCCTTAGCGAAAGGCTAATTGAGGGGAAAGCTGAACTCTGTGAGATGAATTAACAGAACACAAAGCAGTTTCTCAGAAAACACCTTTCAGGTTTTTAAGGGAAGATATTTCCATTTTCACCTTAACCCTCTATGGTCTCTAAAATATCACTTTGCAAATTTCACAAGAACGGTCTTATCGAAAAGCTTCTTGAGGGTATAGCTGTAACTCTCTGAGATGAATTAACAGAAGACAAAGCCGTTTCTCAGACAGCTTCTTTCCAGTTTTAACGGAAGAGATTTCCTTTTTCACCAGAGCCCTCTAAGTGCTTCCAAATATCACTTTACAAATTCCACAAGAACAGTCTAAGCGAAAGGCTTCTTGAAGGGAAAGATGTAACTCTGTGAGATGAATTAACAGAACACAAAGCAGTTTCTCAGACAGCTTCATTCCAGTTTTAAACTGAAGATATTTCCGTTTTCACCATAGCCCTCTGTGGTCGTCCAAATATCACGTTGAAAATTCCACAAGAAGAGTCTTAGCGAAAGGATTATTTAGAGGAAAGCTGTAACTCTGTGAGATGAATTAACAGAACGCAAAGCAGTTTCTCCGACAGCTTTTTTCCAGTTTTTAACGGAAGATATTTCCTTTTTCACCTTAGCCCTCTATGGGATTCCAAATATCACTTTTCAGATTCCACAAGAACAGTATTAGCGAAAGGCTTCTTGAGGGGAAAGCTTTAACTCTGTGAGATGAATTAACAGAACAGAAAGCAGTTTCTCAGAAAGCTTCTTTCAAGTTTTTAACTGATGACATTTCCTTTTTCACCATAGCCTTCTACGGGCTTCCAAATATCACTTTGCAAAATCCACAAGAACAGTATTAGCCAAAGGCTTCTTGTGGGGAAAGCTGTAACTCTGTGAGATGAATTAACAGAACACAAAGTAGTTTCTCAGAAAGATTCTTTTCAGTTTTTATCTTAGGTTATTTCCTTTTTCACCGTAGCCCTCTATGGGCTTTCAAATATCACTTTAAAATTCCACAAGAATAGTCTTAGTGAATGGCTTCTTGAGGAGAAAGCTGTAACACTGTGAGACGAATTAACAGAACACAAAGCAGTTTCTCAGAAAGCTTCTTTCAAGTTTTTAACGGAAGATTTTAATTGTTCAACATAGCTCTCTATGGGCTTCCAAATATCACTTTGCAATTTGCACAAGAACAGTCTTAGCGAAAGGCATCTTGAGTTAAAAGCTGTAACTCTGTGAGATGAATTAACAGAACACAAAACAGTTTCTCAGACAGCGTCTTTTCAGTTTTCATCTTAGGATATTTCCTTTTTCACCATAGCCTTCTAAGGGCTTCCAAATATCACTTTGCAAATTCCACAGGAAAAGTCTTAGCGAAAGGCTTCTGGAGGGGACATCTGTCACTCTGTTAGATTAATTAACAGAACACAAAGCTGATTCTCAGAAATCTTCTTTCCATTTTTTAATGGAAAATATTTCCTTTTTCACCCTAGCCCTCTAGAGTCTTCCAAATATCACTTTGCAAATTCCACAAGAACAGACTTACCGAAAAGCTTCTTGAGAAGAAAGCTGTAACTCTGTGAGATGAATTACCAGAACACAAAGCAGTTTCTCAGAAAGTTTCTTTCCAGTTTTTAACTGAAGATATTTCGTTTTTCATCATGGCCCTCTATAGGCTTCCAAATATCACTTTGCAAATTGCACAAGAACAGTCTTAGAGAATGGCTTCCTGAGGGAAAATCTGTAACTCGGTGATACGAATTAGGAGAACAAAAACAGTTCCTCAGAAAGCTTCTTTTCAGTTTTTATCTTAGGATATTTCCTTTCTCAAAATAGCTCTCTTTGAGCTTCCAAATATCATTTTGCAAATTCCACAAGAACAGTCTTAGAAAAAGGCTTCTGGAGGCGAAACTTTTAACTCTGTGAGATGAATTAACAGAACACAAAGCAGTTTCTCAGAAATCTTCTTTCCAGTTTTTAACGGAAGATATGTCCTTTTTCACCATAGCCCTCTATGGGCTTCCAATATCACTTTGCAAATTCCACAAGAACAGTCTTACCGAAAGGCTTCTTGAGAAGAAAGCTGTAACTCTGTGAGATGAATTAACAGAACACAAAGCAGTTTCTCAGAAAATTTACTTCCAGTTTTTAATGGAAGATATGCCCTTTTTCAGCATAGCACTCTATGGCCTTCCAAATATCACTTTGCAAATTCCACAAGAACAGTCTTAGCGAAAGGCTTCTGGAGGGGAAACCTGTAATTCAGTGAGATGAATTAACAGAACACAAAGCAGTTTCTCAGAAAGCTACTTTCCAGTTTTTAACGGAAGATATTTCCTTTTTCACCATAGCGCTCTAAGGGCTTCCAAATATCACATTGCAAATCCCACAAGAACAGTCTTAGCGAAAGGCTTCTTGAGGGGAAAGCTATAACTCGGTTAGATGTATTAACAGAACACACGGCAGTATCTCAGAATGCTTCTTTCCAGTTTTTAACGGAAGATATTTCCTTTTTCACCACAGACATCTAAGGGCTTCCAAATATCACTTTGCAAATTCCACAAGAGCAGTCTTAGCGAAAGGCTTCTAGAGCGGAAAGCTGTAACTCTCTAAAATGAATTAACTGAACACAGAGCTGTTTCTCAGAAAGCTTCTTTCCAGTTTTTAACGAAGATATTTCCTTTTTCCCCATAGCCCTCTATGGGCTTCCAAATATCACTGAAAATTCCACAAGAACAGTCTTATGAAAGGCTTCTTGAGGGAAAATCTGTAACTCTGTGAGATGTATTTAACAGAACACAAAGCAGTTTATCTGAAAGCTTCTTTCCAGTGTTTAACTGAAGACTATTTCCTTTTCACCATAGCCCTCTTGGGCTTCCAAATTATCACTTTGCAAATTCCACAAGTCTTAGTGAAAGGCTTCTTGAGGAATAGCTGTAACTCTTGTATGAATTAAGAGAACACAAAGCAGTTTCTCAAAGCTTCTTTCCAGTTTTTAACTGAAGATATTTCCTTTTCACCATAGCCCTCTATGGGCTTCCAAATATCACTTTGCAAATTCTACGAGAACAGTCTTAGCGAAAGGCTTCTTGATGGGAAAGCTGTAACTCTGTGAGATGAATTAACAGAACACAAAGCACTTTCTCAGAAAGCTTCTTTCCAATTTTTAACGAAAGATATTTCCTTTTCACCAGAGCCTCTATGGGCTTCCAAATATCACTTTGCAAATTCCACAAGAACAGTCTTAGCGAAAGGCTTCTTGAGAAAGCTGTAACTCTGTGAGATGAATTAACAGAACACAAAGCAGTTTCTCAGAAAGCTTCTTTCCAGTTTTTAACTGAGGATATTTCCTTTTCACCATAGCCCTCTATGGGCTTCCAAATATCACTTTGCAAATTCCACAAGAACAGTCTTAGCGAAAGGCTTCTTGATGAAAGCTGTAACTCTGTGAGATGAATTAACAGAACACAAACCAGTTTCTCAGAAAGCTTCTTTCCAGTTTTTAACTGAGGATATTTCCTTTTCACCATAGAACTCTATGGGCTTCCAAATATCACTTTGCAAATTCCACAAGAACAGTCTTGAGGGCTTCTTGAAGGGAAAGCTGTAACTCTGAGATGAATTAACAGAACACAAAGCAGTTTCTCAGAAATCTTCTTTCCAGTTTTTAACTGAAGATATTTCCTTTTCACCATAGCCCTCTATGGGCTTCCAAATATCACTTTGCAAATTCCACAAGAACAGCCTTAGCGAAAGGCTTCTTGAGGGAAAGCTGTAACTCTGTGAGATAAATTAACAGACACAAAGCAGTTTCTCAGAAAGCTTCTTTCCAGTTTTTAACAGAAGATATTTCTTTTCACCATAGCCCTCTATAGGCTTCCAAATATCACTTTGCAAATTCCACAAGAACAGTCTTAGCGAAAGGCTTCTTGAGAAAGCTGTAACTCTGTGAGATGAATTAACAGAACACAAAGCAGTTTCTCAGAAAGCTTCTTTCCAGTTTTTAAGGAAGATATTTCCTTTTCACCATAGCCCTCTATGGCTTCCAAATATCACTTTGCAAATTCCACAAGAACAGTCTTAGCGAAGGCTTCTTGAGGAAAGCTGTAACTCTGTGAGATGAATTAACAGAACACAAGCAGTTTCTCAGAAAGCTTCTTTCCAGTTTTTAACTGAAGATATTTCCTTTTCACCAGCCCTCTATGGGCTTCCAAATATCACTTTGCAAATTCCACAAGAACAGTCTTAGCGAAAGGCTTCTTGAGGAAAGCTGTAACTCTGTGAGATGAATTAACAGAACACAAAGCAGTTTCTCAGAAAGCTTCTTTCCAGTTTTAACGGAAGATATTTCCTTTTCACCATAGCCCTCTATGGGCTTCCAAATATCACTTTGCAAATTCCACAAGAACAGTCTTAGCGAAAGGCTTCTTGAGGGAAAGCTGTAACTCTGTGAGATGAATTAACAGAACACAAAGCAGTTTCTCAGAAAGCTTCTTTCCAGTTTTTAACTGAAGATATTTCCTTTTCACCATAGCCCTCTATGGGCTTCCAAATATCACTTTGCAAATTCCACAAGAACAGTCTTAGCGAAAGGCTTCTTGAGGAAAGCTGTAACTGTGAGATGAATTAACAGAACACAAAGCAGTTTCTCAGAAAGCTTCTTTCCAGTTTTAACGGAATATTTCCTTTTCACCATAGCCCTCTATGGGCTTCCAAATATCACTTTGCAAATTCCACAAGAACAGTCTTAGCGAAAGGCTTCTTGAGGGAAAGCTGTAACTCTGTGAGATGAATTAACAGAACACAAAGCAGTTTCTCAGAAAGCTTCTTTCCAGTTTTAACGGAAGATATTTCCTTTTCACCATAGCCCTCTATGGGCTTCCAAATATCACTTGCAAATTCCACAAGAACAGTCTTAGCGAAGGCTTCTTGAGGAGAAAGCTGTAACTCTGTGAGATGAATTAACAGAACACAAGCAGTTTCTCAAAGCTTCTTTCCAGTTTTTAACTGAAGATATTTCCTTTTCACCATAGCCCTCTATGGGCTTCCAAATATCACTTTGCAAATTCCACAAGAACAGCCTTAGCGAAAGGCTTCTTGAGGGAAAGCTGTAACTCTGTGAGATGAATTAACAGAACACAAAGCAGTTTCTCAGAAAGCTTCTTTCCAGTTTTTAACTGAAGATATTTCCTTTTTCACCATAGCCTCTATGGGCTTCCAAATATCACTTTGCAAATTCCACAAGAACAGTCTTAGCGAAAGGCTTCTTGAGAGGAAAGCTGTAACTCTGTGAGATGAATTAACAGAACACAAAGCAGTTTCTCAGAAAGCTTCTTTCCAGTTTTTAACTGAAGATATTTCCTTTTCACCATAGCCCTCATGGCTTCCAAATATCACTTTTTCAAATTCCACAAGAACAGTCTTCGAAAGGTTTCTTGAGAAAGCTCTGTGAGATGAATTAACAGAACACAAAGCAGTTTCTCAGAAAGCTTCTTTCCAGTTTTTTTAACTGAGATATTTCCTTTTCACCATAGCCCTCTATGGGCTTCCAAATATCACTTTGCAAATTCCACAAGAACAGTCTTAGCGAAAGGCTTCTTGAGGGAAAGCTGTAACTCTGTGAGATGAATTAACAGAACACAAAGCAGTTTCTCAGAAAGCTTCTTTCAGTTTTAACTGAAGATATTTCCTTTTCACCATAGCCCTCTGGCTTCCAAATATCACTTTGCAAATTCCACAAGAACAGTCTTAGCGAAGGCTTCTTGAGGGAAAGCTGTAACTCTGTGAGATGAATTAACAGAACACAAAGCAGTTTCTCAGAAAGCTTCTTTCAGTTTTTACTGAAGATATTTCCTTTTCACCATAGCCCTCTATGGGCTTCCAAATATCACTTTGCAAATTCCACAAGAACAGTCTTAGCGAAAGGCTTCTTGAGGAAACCTGTAACTCTGTGAGATGAATTAACAGAACACAAAGCAGTTTCTCAGAAAGCTTCTTTACAGTTTTTAAGAAGATATTTCCTTTTTCACCATAGCCCTCTATGGGCTTCCAAATATCACTTTGCAAATTCCACAAGAACAGTCTTAGCGAAAGGCTTCTTGAGGGAAAGCTGTAACTCTGAGATGAATTAACAGAACACAAACAGTTTCTCAGAAAGCTTCTTTCCAGTTTTAACGGAAGATATTTCCTTTTCACCATAGCCCTCTATGGGCTTCCTAATATCACTTTGCAAATTCCACAAGAACAGTCTTATGAAAGGCTTCTTGAGAGGAAAGCTGTAACTCTGTGAGATGAATTAACAGAACACAAAGCAGTTTCTCAGAAAGCTTCTTTCCAGTTTTAACGGAAGATATTTCCTTTTTCACCATAGCCCTCTATGGGCTTCCAAATATCACTTTGCAAATTCCACAAGAACAGTCTTAGCGAAAGGCTTCTTGAGAGGAGCTGTAACTCTGTGAGATGAATTAACAGAACACAAAGCAGTTTCTCAGAAGCTTCTTTCCAGTTTTTAACTGAAGATATTTCCTTTTCACCATAGCCCTCTATGGGCTTCCAAATATCACTTTGCAAATTCCACAAGAACAGTCTTAGCGAAAGGCTTCTTGAGGGAAAGCTGTAACTCTGTGAGATGAATTAACAGAACACAAAGCAGTTTCTCAGAAAGCTTCTTTCCAGTTTTTAACTGAAGATATTTCCTTTTTCACCATATCCTCTATGGGCTTCCAAATATCACTTTGCAAATTCCACAAGAACAGCCTTAGCGAAAGGCTTCTTGAGGGAAAGCTGTAACTCTGTGAGATGAATTAACAGAACACAACAGTTTCTCAGAAAGCTTCTTTCAGTTTTAACTGAAGATATTTCCTTTTCACCATAGCCCTCTATGGGCTTCCAAATATCACTTTCAAATTCCACAAGAACAGTCTTAGCGAAAGGCTTCTTGAGGGAAAGCTGTAACTCTGTGAGATGAATTAACAGAACACAAAGCAGTTTCTCAAGACAGCTTCTTTCCAGTTTTTAACTGAAGATATTTCCTTTTCACCATAGCCCTATGGGCTTCCAAATATCACTTTGCAAATTCCACAAGAACAGTCTTAGCGAAAGGCTTCTTGAGGAAAGCTGTAACTCTGTGAGATGAATTAACAGAACACAAAGCAGTTTCTCAGAAAGCTTCTTTCCAGTTTTTAACGGAAGATATTTCCTTTTTCACCATAGCCCTCTATGGGCTTCCAAATATCACTTTGCAAATTCACAAGAACAGTCTTAGAAAGGCTTCTTGAGGGAAAGCTGTAACTCTGTGAGATGAATTAACAGAACACAAAGCAGTTTCTCAGAAGCTTCTTTCCAGTTTTTAACTGGATATTTCCTTTTTCACCATAGCCCTATGGCTTCCAAATATCACTTTGCAAATTCCACAAGAACAGTCTTAGCGAAAACTTCTTGAGGGAAAGCTGTAACTCTGTGAGATGAATTAACAGAACACAAAGCAGTTTCTCAGAAAGCTTCTTTCCAGTTTTTAACGGAAGATATTTCCTTTTCACCATAGCCCTCTATGGGCTTCCAAATATCACTTTGCAAATTCACAAGAACAGTCTTAGCGAAAGGCTTCTTGAGGGAAAGCTGTAACTCTGAGATGAATTAACAGAACACAAAGCAGTTTCTCAGAAGCTTCTTTCCAGTTTTTAACGGAAGATATTTCCTTTTCACCATAGCCCTCTATGGGCTTCCAAATATCACTTTGCAAATTCCACAAGAACAGTCTTAGCGAAGGCTTCTTGAAGGAAAGCTGTAACTCTGTGAGATGAATTAACAGAACACAAAGCAGTTTCTCAGAAAGCTTCTTTCCAGTTTTTAACTGAAGATATTTCCTTTTCACCATAGCCTCTATGGGCTTCCAAATATCACTTTGCAAATTCCACAAGAACAGTCTTAGAAAGGCTTCTTGAGGAAGCTGTAACTCTGTGAGATGAATTAACAGAACACAAAGCAGTTTCTCAGAAGCTTCTTTCCAGTTTTTAACGGAAGATATTTCCTTTTCACCATAGCCTCTATGGGCTTCCAAATATCACTTTGCAAATTCCACAAGAACAGTCTTAGCGAAAGGCTTCTTGAGGAAAGCTGTAACTCTGTGAGATGAATTAACAGAACACAAAACAGTTTCTCAGCTTCTTTCAGTTTTTAACTGAAGATATTTCCTTTTCACCATAGCCCTCATGGGCTTCCAAATATCACTTTGCAAATTCCACAAGAACAGTCTTAGCGAAAGGCTTCTTGAGGAAGCTGTAACTCTGTGAGATGAATTAACAGAACACAAAACAGTTTCTCAGAAAGCTTCTTTCCAGTTTTAACGGAAGATATTTCCTTTTCACCATAGCCCTCTATGGGCTTCCAAATATCACTTTGCAAATTCCACAAGAACAGTCTTAGCGAAAGGCTTCTTGAGGAAAGCTGTAACTCTGTGAGATGAATTAACAGAACACAAAACAGTTTCTCAGAAAGCTTCTTTCCAGTTTTAACGGAAGATATTTCCTTTTTCACCATAGCCCTCTATGGGCTTCCAAATATCACTTTGCAAATTCCACAAGAACAGTCTTAGCGAAAACTTCTTGAGGAAAGCTGTAACTCTGTGAGATGAATTAACAGAACACAAAGCAGTTTCTCAGAAGCTTCTTTCCAGTTTTTAACGAAGATATTTCCTTTTCACCATAGCCCTCTATGGGCTTCCAAATATCACTTTGCAAATTCCACAAGAACAGTCTTAGCGAAAGGCTTCTTGAGGAAAGCTGTAACTCTGTGAGATGAATTAACAGAACACAAAGCAGTTTCTCAGAAAGCTTCTTTCCAGTTTTTAACGGAAGATATTTCCTTTTTCACCATAGCCCTCTATTGGCTTCCAAATATCACTTTGCAAATTCCACAAGAACAGTCTTAGCGAAAGGCTTCTTGAGGGGAAAGCTGTAACTCTCTGAGATGAATTAACAGAACACAAAGCAGTTTCTCAGAAAGCTTCTTTCTAGTTTTTAACGGAAGATATTTCCTTTTTCACCATAGCGCTATATGGGCTACCAAATATCACTTTGTAAATTCCACAAGAACAGTCTTAGCGAAAGGACTCTTAAGGGGAAAGCTGTAACTCTGTGAGTTGAATTAACAGAACACAAACCAGTTTCTGGGAAAGCTTCTTTCCAGTTTTTAACGGAAGATATTTCCTTTTTCACCATAGCCCTCCATGGGCTTCCAAATATCACTTGGTAAATTCCACAAGAACAGCCTTAGAGAAAGGCTTCTTGAAGGGAAAGATGTAACTCTGTAAGATGAAATAACAGACTTCACAGCAGTTTCTCAGAAAGTTTCTTTCCAGTTTTTAACGGAAGATATTTCTTTTTTCACCATAGCATCTATGGGCTTCCAAATATCACATTGCAAATTCCACAAGAACAGTCTTAGCGAAAGTCTTCTTGAGGAGAAAGCTGTAACTCTGTGAGATGAATTAACAGAACAGAAAGCAGTTTCTCAGGCAGCTTCTTTCCAGTTTTATACTGAAGATATTTCCTTTTTCACCATAGCCCTCTATGGCTTCCAAATATCACTTTGCAAATTCCACAAGCACAGCCTTTGCGAAAGGCTTCTTGAAGAGAAAGCTGTAACTCTGTAAGATGAATTAACAGACCTCAAAGCAGTTTCTCAGAAAGCTTCTTTCCAGTTTTTAACGGAAGATATTTTCTTTTTCACCATAGCCCCCTATGGGCTTCCAAATATCACTTTGCAAATTCCACAAGAACAGTCTTAGCGAAAGGACTCTTGAGGGGAAAGCTGTAACTCTGTGAGATGAATTAACAGAACACAAAGCAGTTTCTCAGACTGCTTCTTTCCAGTTTTTAACGGAAGACATTTCCTTTTTCACCATACACCTCTATGGGCTTCCAAATATCACTTTCCAAATTCCACAAGAACAGCCTTAGCGAAAGGCTTCTTGAAGGGAAAGCTGTAACTCTGTGAGATGAATTAACAGAACACAAAGCAGTTTCTCAGAAAGCTTCCTTGCAGTTTTTAACAGAAGATATTTCCTTTTTCACCATAGCCCTCTATGGGCTACCAAATATCACTTTGAAAATTCCACAAGAACAGTCTTAGCGAAAGGCTTCTTGAGGGGAAAGCTGTAACTCTGTGAGATGAATTAACAGAACACAAAGCAGTTTCTCAGAAAGCTTCTTTCCAGTTTTTAACGGAAGAGATTTCCTTTTTCACCATAGCCCTCTATGGGCTTCCAAATATCACGTTGCAGATTCCACAAGAACAGCCTTAGAGAAAGGCTTCTTGAAGGGAAAGATGTAACTCTGTAAGATGAAATAACAGACTTCACAGCAGTTTCTCAGAAAGCTTCTTTCCAGTTTTTAACGGAAGATATTTCTTTTTTCACCATAGCATCTATGGGCTTCCAAATATCGCATTGCAAATTCCACAAGAACAGTCTTAGCGAAAGTCTTCTTGAGGGGAAAGCTGTAACTCTGTGAGATGAATTAACAGAACAGAAAGCAGTTTCTCAGACAGCTTCTTTCCAGTTTTATACTGAAGATATTTCCTTTTTCACCATAGCCCTCTATGGCTTCCAAATATCACTTTGCAAATTCCACAAGCACAGCCTTTGCGAAAGGCTTCTTGAAGAGAAAGCTGTAACTCTGTAAGATGAATTAACAGACCTCAAAGCAGTTTCTCAGAAAGCTTCTTTCCAGTTTTTAACGGAAGGTATTTCCTTTTTCACCATAGCCCTGTATTTGCTTCCAAATATCACTTTGCAAATTCCTACAGAACAGTCTTATCCTAAGGCTTCTTGAGACGAAAGCTGTAACTCTGTGAGATGAATTAACAGAACACAAAGCACTCTTTCAGAAAGCTTCTTTCCAGTTTTTAAATGAAGATATTTCCTTTTTCACCATAGCCCTCTATGGGCTTTAAAATATCACTTTGCAAATTCCACAAGAACATTCTTAGCGAAAGGCTTATTGAGGGGAAAGCTGTATCTCTGTGAGATGAATTAACAGAACACAAAGCAGTTTCTCAGAAAGCTTCTTTCTAGTTTTTAAATTAAGGTATTTCCTTTTTCACCGTAGCCCTCTATGGGCTTTAAAATATCACTTTGCAAATTCCACAAGAACATTCTTAGCGAAAGGCTTCTTGAGGGGAAAGCTGTATCTCTGTGAGATGAATTAACAGAACACAAAGCAGTTTCTCACACAGCTTCCTTCCAGTTTTTAACGGAAGATATTTCCTTTTTCACCAAAGCCCTCTATTGCCTTCCAAATATCACTTTGCAAATTCCACAAGAACAGTCATAACGAAAGGCTTCTTGAGGGGAAAGCTGTAACTCTCTGAGATGAATTAACAGAACACAAAGCAGTTTCTCAGAAAGCTTCTTTCTAGTTTTTAACGGAAGATATTTCCTTTTTCACCATAGCGCTATATGGGCTACCAAATATCACTTTGTAAATTCCACAAGAACAGTCTTAGCGAAAGGACTCTTAAGGGGAAAGCTGTAACTCGGTGAGTTGAATTAACAGAACACAAACCAGTTTCTGGGAAAGCTTCTTTCCAGTTTTTAACGGAAGATATTTCCTTTTTCACCATAGCCCTCCATGGGCTTCCAAATATCACTTTGCAAATTCCACAAGAACAGCCTTAGAGAAAGGCTTCTTGAAGGGAAAGATGTAACTCTGTAAGATGAAATAACAGACTTCACAGCAGTTTCTCAGAAAGTTTCTTTCCACTTTTTAACGGAAGATATTTCTTTTTTCACCATAGCATCTATGGGCTTCCAAATATCACATTGCAAATTCCACAAGAACAGTCTTAGCGAAAGTCTTCTTGAGGAGAAAGCTGTAACTCTGTGAGATGAATTAACAGGACAGAAAGCAGTTTCTCAGGCAGCTTCTTTCCAGTTTTATACTGAAGATATTTCCTTTTTCACCATAGCCCTCTAGGGCTTCCAAATATCACTTTGCAAATTCCACAAGCACAGCTTTTGCGAAAGGCTTCTTGAAGAGAAAGCTGTAACTCTGTAAGATGAATTAACAGACCTCAAAGCAGTTTCTCAGAAAGCTTCTTTCCAGTTTTTAACGGAAGATATTTTCTTTTTCACCATAGCCCCCTATGGGCTTCCAAATATCACTTTGCAAATTCCACAAGAACAGTCTTAGCGAAAGGACTCTTGAGGGGAAAGCTGTAACTCTGTGAGATGAATTAACAGAACACAAAGCAGTTTCTCAGACTGCTTCTTTCCAGTTTTTAACGGAAGATATTTCCTTTTTCACCATACACCTCTATGGGCTTCCAAATATCACTTTCCAAATTCCACAAGAACAGCCTTAGCGAAAGGCTTCTTGAAGGGAAAGCTGTAACTCTGTGAGATGAATTAACAGAACACAAAGCAGTTTCTCAGAAAGCTTCTTTACAGTTTTTAACTGAAGATATTTCCTTTTTCACCATAGCCCTCTATGGGCTACCAAATATCACTTTGAAAATTCCACAAGAACAGTCTTAGCGAAAGGCTTCTTGAGGGGAAAGCTGTAACTCTGTGAGATGAATTAACAGAATACAAAGCAGTTTCTCAGAAAGCTTCTTTCCAGTTTTTAACGGAAGATATTTCCTTTTTCACCATAGCCCTCTATGGGCTTCCAAATATCACTTGGTAAATTCCACAAGAACAGCCTTAGAGAAAGGCTTCTTGAAGGGAAAGATGTAACTCTGTAAGATGAAATAACAGACTTCACAGCAGTTTCTCAGAAAGCTTCTTTCCAGTTTTTAACGGAAGATATTTCTTTTTTCACCATAGCATCTATGGGCTTCCAAATATCGCATTGCAAATTCCACAAGAACAGTCTTAGCGAAAGTCTTCTTGAGGGGAAAGCTGTAACTCTGTGAGATGAATTAACAGAACAGAAAGCAGTTTCTCAGACAGCTTCTTTCCAGTTTTATACTGAAGATATTTCCTTTTTCACCATAGCCCTCTATGGCTTCCAAATATCACTTTGCAAATTCCACAAGCACAGCCTTTGCGAAAGGCTTCTTGAAGAGAAAGCTGTAACTCTGTAAGATGAATTAACAGACCTCAAAGCAGTTTCTCAGAAAGCTTCTTTCCAGTTTTTAACGGAAGATATTTTCTTTTTCACCATAGCCCCCTATGGGCTTCCAAATATCACTTTGCAAATTCCACAAGAACAGCCTTATAGAAAGGCTTCTTGAAGGGAAAGCTGTATCTTTCTGAGATGAATCAACAGAACACAAAGCAGTTTCTCAGACAGCTTCTTTCCAGTTTTTAACTGAAGATATTTCCTTTTTCACCTTAGCCCTCTAAAGGCTTCCACATATCACTTTCCAAATTCCACAAGAATAGCCTTATCGAAAGGCTTCTTGAAGGGAAAGCTGTATCTTTCTGAGATGAATAAACAGAACACAATCAGTTTCTCAGACAGCTTCTTTCCAGTTTTTAACTGAGGATATTTCCTTTTCACCATAGCCCACTATGGGCTTCCAATTATCACATTCCAAATTCCACAAGAACACCCTTAGCGAAAGGTTTCTTGAGGGGAAAGCTGTAACTCTGTGAGATGAATTTACAGAACACAAAGCAGTTTCTCAGAAAACTTCTTTCCAGTTTTTAACGGAAGATATTTCCTTTTTCATCATAGCCCTCAATGGGCTTCCAAATATCACTTTTCAAATTTCACAAAAACAGTCTTCGCGAAATTCTTCTTGAGAGGAACGCAGTAACTCTGTCAGATTAATTAACAGAACACAAAGCAGTTTATCAGAAAGCTTCCTTTCAGTTTTTAACTGAAAATATTTCCTTTTTCACCATAGCCCTCTGTGGGCTTCCAAATATGACTTTCAAAATTCCACAAAAACAGCCTTAGCGAAAGGCTTCTTGAAGGGAAAGCTGTAACTCTGTGAGATGAATTAACAGAACACAAAGCAGTTTCTCAGAAAGCTTCTTTACAGTTTTTTACTGAAGATATTTCCTTTTTCACCATAGCCCTCTATAGGCTTCCAAATATCACTTTGCCAATTCCACAAGAACAGTCTTATCGAAAGTACTCTTGAGGGGAAAGCTGTAACTCTGTGGGATGAATTAGCAGAACACAAACCATATTCTCAGAAAGCTTCTTTACAGTTTTTAACGGAAGATATTTCCTTTTTCACCATAGCCCTCTATGGGCTTCCAAATATCACTTTGCCAATTCCACAAGAACAGCCTTAGCGAAAGGTTTCTTGAAGGGAAAGCTGTAACTCTGTGAGATGAATTAACAGAACACAAAGCAGTTTCTCAGAAAGCTTCTTTCCAGTTTTTAACGGAAGATATTTCCTTTTTCACCATAGCCCTCTATTGGCTTCCAAATATCACTTTGCAAATTCCACAAAAACAGTCTTAGCGAAAGGCTTCTTAAGGGGAAAGCTGTAACTCTGTGAGATGAATTAACAGAACACAAAGCAGTTTCTCAGACTGCTTCTTTCCAGTTTTTAACGGAAGACATTTCCTTTTTCACCATACCCCTCTATGGGCTTCCAAATATCACTTTCCAAATTCCACAAGAACAGCCTTAGCGAAAGGCTTCTTGAAGGGAAAGCTGTAATTCTGTGAGATGAATTAACAGAACACAACGCAGTTTCTCAGAAAGCTTCTTTCTAGTTTTTTAATGAAGATATTTCTTTTTTCACCATATCCCTCTATGGGCTTCCGAATCTCACTTTGCAATTTCCACAAGAACATTCTTAGCGAGAGGCTTATTGAGGGGAAAGCTGTATCTCTGTGACATGAATTAACAGAACACAACGCAGTTTCTCAGAGAGCTTCTTTCCAGTTTTTAACTGAAGATATTTCCTTTTTCACGGTAGCCCTCTATGGGCTTCCAAATATCACTTTGCAAATTCCACAAGAATAGTCTCAGCGAAAGGCTTCATGAGGGAAAAGCTGTACCTCTGTGAGATGAATTAGCAGACCACAAAGCAGTTTCTCAGAAAGCTTCTTTCCAGTTTTTAATGGAAGATATTTCCTTTTTCACCATAGCCCTCTATGGCCTTCCAAATATCACTTTGTAAATTCCACAAGAACATTCTTAGCGAAAGGGTTCTTGAGGGGAAAAATGAAGTTCTGTGAGATGAATGAACAGAACACAACGCAGTTTCTCAGAAAGCTTCTTTCCAGTTTTTAACTGAAGATATTTCCTTTTTCACCATAGTCTTCTATGGGCTTCCAAATATCACTTTGCAAATTCCACAAGAACAGTCTTAGGGAAAGGCTTCTTGATGGGAAAGCTGTAACTCAGTGAGATGAATTAACAGAACACAAAGCAGATTCTCAGAAAGCTTCTTTACAGTTTTTAACGGAAGACATTTCCTTTTTCACCCCAGCACTCTATGGGCTTCCAAATATCACTTTGCAAATTCAACAAGAACATTCTTATCGAAAGGCGTCTTGAGGGGAAAGCTGTAACTCTGTGACATGAATTAACAGAACACAAAGCAGATTCTCAGAAAGCTTCCTTCCAGTTTTTAGCGGAAGATATTTCCTTTTTCTCCATAGCCCTCTGAGGTCTTCCAAATATCACTTTGCGAATTCAACAAGAACAGTCTTAGAGAAAGGCTTCTTGAGAGAAAAGCTGTAAATCTGTGAGATGAATTAACAGAACACAAAGCACTTTCTCAGAAAGCTTCTTGCCAGTTGTTAAAGGAAAATATTGCCTTTTTCACCATAGCCCTCTATGGGCTTCCAAATATCACTTTTCAAATTCCACAAGAACAGTCTAAGCGAAAGGCTTCTTGAGCGAAAAGCTGTAACTCTGTGAGATGAATTAACAGAACACAAAGCAGTTTCTCAGAATGCTTCTTTCCAGTATTTAACGGAAGATATTTCCTTTTTCACCATGGCTCTCTTTGGGCTTCCAAATATCACTTTGGAAATTCCACAAGAACAGTCTTATCGAAAGGCTTCTTGAAGGGAAAGCTGTAATTCTGTGAGACGAATTAACAGAACACAACGCAGTTTCTCTGAGAGCTTCTTTCTAATTTTTAACTGAAGATATTTCCTTTTTCACCGTAGCCCTCCATGGGCTTCCAAATATCACTTTGCAAATTCCACAAGAATAGTCTCAGCGAAAGGCTTCTTGAGGGGAAAGCTGTAACTCTGTGAGATGAAGTAGGAGACCACAAACCAGTTTCTCAGAAAGCTTCTTTCCAGTTTTTAACGGAAGGTATTTCCTTTTTCACCATAGCCCTGTATTTGCTTCCAAATATCACTTTGCAAATTCCTACAGAACAGTCTTATCCTAAGGCTTCTTGAGACGAAAGCTGTAACTCTGTGAGATGAATTAACAGAACACAAAGCAGTTTCTCAGAAAGCTTCTTTCCAGTTTTTAAATGAAGATATTTCCTTTTTCACCATAGCCCTCTATGGGCTTTAAAATATCACTTTGCAAATTCCACAAGAACATTCTTAGCGAAAGGCTTATTGAGGGGAAAGCTGTATCTCTGTGAGATGAATTAACAGAACACAAAGCAGTTTCTCAGAAAGCTTCTTTCCAGTTTTTAAATGAAGATATTTCCTTTTCACCGTAGCCCTCTATGGGCTTTAAAATATCACTTTGCAAATTCCACAAGAACATTCTTAGCGAAAGGCTTCTTGAGGGGAAAGCTGTATCTCTGTGAGATGAATTAACAGAACACAAAGCAGTTTCTCACACAGCTTCCTTCCAGTTTTTAACGGAAGATATTTCCTTTTTCACCAAAGCCCTCTATTGCCTTCCAAATATCACTTTGCAAATTCCACAAGAACAGTCATAACGAAAGGCTTCTTGAGGGGAAAGCTGTAACTCTCTGAGATGAATTAACAGAACACAAAGCAGTTTCTCAGAAAGCTTCTTTCTAGTTTTTAACGGAAGATATTTCCTTTTTCACCATAGCGCTATATGGGCTACCAAATATCACTTTGTAAATTCCACAAGAACAGTCTTAGCGAAAGGACTCTTAAGTGGAAAGCTGTAACTCTGTGAGTTGAATTAACAGAACACAAACCAGTTTCTGGGAAAGCTTCTTTCCAGTTTTTAACGGAAGATATTTCCTTTTTCACCATAGCCCTCTATGGTCTTCCAAATATCACTTTGCAAATTCCACAAGAACAGTCATAGCGAAAGGCTTCTTAAGGGGATAGCTGTAACTCTGAGAGATGAATTAACAGAACACAAAGTCGTTTCTCAGACAGCTTCTTTCCAGTTTTTAACGGAAGATATTTCCTTCTTCACCATAGCCCTCTATGGGCTTCCAAATATCACTTTACAAATTAAACAAGAACAGTCTTAGCGAAAGGCTTCTTTAGGGGAAAGCTGTAACTCTCTGAGATGAATTAATAGAACGCAAAGCAGTTTCTCAGGAAGCTTCTTTCCAGTTTTTACCTGAAGATATTTCCTTTTTCACCATAGACCTCTATGGGCTTCCAAATATCACTTTGCAAATTCCACACGAATAGCCTTAGCGAAAGGCTTCTTGACGGGAAAGATGTAACTCTGTGAGATGAATTAACAGAACAGAAAGCAGTTTCTCAGACAGCTTCTTTCCAGTTTTTAACTGAAGATATTTCCTTTTTCACCATAGCCCTCCATGGGCTTCCAAATATCACTTGGTAAATTCCACAAGAACAGCCTTAGAGAAAGGCTTCTTGAAGGGAAAGATGTAACTCTGTAAGATGAATTAACAGAACACAAAGCAGTTTCTCAGAAAGTTTCTTTCCAGTTTTTAACGGAAGATATTTCGTTTTTCACCATAGCATCTATGGGCTTCCAAATATCACATTGCAAATTCCACAAGAACAGTCTTAGCGAAAGTCTTCTTGAGGAGAAAGCTGTAACTCTGTGAGATGAATTAACAGAACACAAAGCAGTTTCTCAGACAGCTTCTTTCCAGTTTTTAACTGAAGATATTTCCTTTTTCACCATAGCCCTCTATGGGCTTCCAAATATCACTTTGCAAATTCCACAAGAACAGCCTTAGCGAAAGGCTTCATGAAGCGAAAGCTGTAACTTTGTGAGATGAATTAACAGAACACAAAGCAGTTTCTCAGAAAGCTTCTTTCCAGTTTTTAACGGAAGATATTTCCTATTTCACCATAGCCCCTATGGGCTTCCAAATATCACTTTGCAAATTCCACAAGAACAGCCTTAGCGAAAGGCTTCTTGAGGGGAAAGCTGTAACTCTGTGAGATGAATTAACAGAACACAAAGCAGTTTCTCAGAAAGCTTCTTTCCAGTTTTTAACGGAAGATATTTCCTTTTTCACCATAGCCCTCTATGGGCTTCCAAATATCACTTTCCAAATTCCACAAGAACAGCCTTAGCGAAAGGCTTCTTGAAGGAAAGCTGTAACTCTGTGAGATGAATTAACAGAACACAAAGCAGTTTCTCAGAAAGCTTCTTTCAGTTTTTAACTGAAGATATTTCCTTTTCACCATAGCCCTCTATGGCTTCCAAATATCACTTTGCAAATTCCACAAGAACAGTCTTAGCGAAGGCTTCTTGAGGGAAAGCTGTAACTCTGTGAGATGAATTAACAGAACACAAAGCAGTTTCTCAGAAAGCTTCTTTCCAGTTTTTAACGGAAGATATTTCCTTTTTCACCATAGCCCTCTATGGGCTTCCAAATATCACTTTGCCAATTCCACAAGAACAGCCTTAGCGAAAGGCTTCTTGAAGGAAAGCTGTAACTCTGTGAGATGAATTAACAGAACACAAAGCAGTTTCTCAGAAAGCTTCTTTCCAGTTTTTAACGGAAGATATTTCCTTTTCACCATAGCCTCTATGGGCTTCCAAATATCACTTTGCAAATTCCACAAGAACAGTCTTAGCGAAAGGCTTCTTGAGGGAAAGCTATAACTCTGTAAGATGAATTAGCAGAACACAAAGCAGTTTCTCAGAAAGCTTCTTTCCAGTTTTTAACTGAAGATATTTCCTTTTCACCATAGCCCTCTATGGGCTTCCAAATATCACTTTGCAAATTCCACAAGAACAGCCTTATAGAAAGGCTTCTTGAAGGAAAGCTGTAACTCTGTGAGATGAATTAACAGAACACAAAGCAGTTTCTCAGAAAGCTTCTTTCCAGTTTTTAACGGAAGATATTTCCTTTTTCACCATAGCCCTCTATGGGCTTCCAAATATCACTTTGCAAATTCCACAAGAACATTCTTAGCGAAAGGTTCTTGAGGGAAAGCTGTAACTCTGTGAGATGAATTAACAGAACACAAAGCAGTTTCTCAGAAAGCTTCTTTCCAGTTTTTAACTGAAGATATTTCCTTTTTCACCATAGCCTCTATGGGCTTCCAAATATCACTTTGCAAATTCCACAAGAACAGTCTTAGCGAAGGCTTCTTGAGGGAAAGCTGTAACTCTGTGAGATGAATTAACAGAACACAAAGCAGTTTCTCAGAAAGCTTCTTTCCAGTTTTTAACTGAAGATATTTCCTTTTTCACCATAGCCCTCTATGGGCTTCCAAATATCACTTTGCAAATTCCACAAGAACAGCCTTAGCGAAAGGCTTCTTGAGGGAAAGCTGTAACTCTGTGAGATGAATTAACAGAACACAAAGCAGTTTCTCAGAAAGCTTCTTTCCAGTTTTTAACTGAAGATATTTCCTTTTTCACCATAGCCCTCTATGGGCTTAAATATCACTTTGCCAATTCCACAAGAACAGTCTTAGCGAAAGGCTTCTTGAGGGAAAGCTGTAACTCTGTGAGATGAATTAACAGAACACAAAGCAGTTTCTCAGAAAGCTTCTTTCCAGTTTTTAACGGAAGATATTTCCTTTTTCACCATAGCCTCTATGGGCTTCCAAATATCACTTTGCAAATTCACAAGAACAGTCTTATCGAAAGGCTTCTTGAGGAAAGCTGTAACTCTGTGAGATGAATTAACAGAACACAAAGCAGTTTCTCAGAAAGCTTCTTTCCAGTTTTTAACTGAAGATATTTCCTTTTTCACCATAGCCCTCTATGGGCTTCCAAATATCACTTTGCAAATTCCACAAGAACAGTCTTAGCGAAAGGCTTCTTGAGAGGAAAGCTGTAACTCTGTGAGATGAATTAACAGAACACAAAGCAGTTTCTCAGAAAGCTTCTTTCCAGTTTTTAACGGAAGATATTTCCTTTTTCACCATAGCCCTCTATGGGCTTCCAAATATCACTTTGCAAATTCCACAAGAACAGTCTTAGCGAAAGGCTTCTTGAGGAAAGCTGTAACTCTGTGAGATGAATTAACAGAACACAAAGCAGTTTATCAGAAGCTTCTTTCCAGTTTTTAACGGAAGATATTTCCTTTTTCACCATAGCCCTCTATGGGCTTCCAAATATCACTTTGCAAATTCCACAAGAACAGTCTTAGCGAAAGGCTTCTTGAGGGAAAGCTGTAACTCTGTGAGATGAATTAACAGAACACAAAGCAGTTTCTCAGAGAGCTTCTTTCCAGTTTTTAACTGAAGATATTTCCTTTTTCACCATAGTCCCCTGTGGGCTTCCAAATATCACTTTGCAAATGCCACAAGAATAGTCTCAGCGAAAGGCTTCATGAGGGAACAGCTGTAACTCTGTGAGATGAATGAACAGAACACAACGCAGTTTCTCAGAAAGCTTCTTTCCAGTTTTTAATGGAAGATATTTCCTTTTTCACCATAGCCCTCTATGGGCTTCCAAATATCACTTTGCAAATTCCACAAGAACAGTCTTAGCGAAAGGCTTCTTGAGGGGAAAGCTGTAACTCTGTGAGATGAATTAACAGAACACAAAGCAGTTTCTCAGAAAGCTTCTTTCCAGTTTTTAACTGAAGATATTTCCTTTTTCACCATAGCCCTCTATGGGCTTCCAAATATCACTTTGCAAATTCCACAAGAACATTCTTAGCGAAAGGCTTCTTGAGGAGAAAGCTGTAACTCTGTGAGATGAATTAACAGAACACAAAGCAGTTTCTCAGAAAGCTTCTTTCCAGTTTTTAACTGAAGATATTTCCTTTTTCACCATAGCCCTCTATGGGCTTCCAAATATCACTTTGCAAATTCCACAAGAACATTCTTAGCGAAAGGCTTCTTGAGGGAAAGCTGTAACTCTGTGAGATGAATTAACAGAACACAAAGCAGTTTCTCAGAAAGCTTCTTCCAGTTTTTAACGGAAGATATTTCCTTTTCACCATAGCCCTCTATGGGCTTCCAAATATCACTTTGCAAATTCCACAAGAACAGTCTTAGCGAAAGGCTTCTTGAGGGAAAGCTGTAACTCTGTGAGATGAATTAACAGAACACAAAGCAGTTTCTCAGAAAGCTTCTTTCCAGTTTTTAACGGAAGATATTTCCTTTTTCACCATAGCCCTCTATGGGCTTCCAAATATCACTTTGTAAATTCCACAAGAACAGTCTTAGCGAAAGGCTTCTTGAGGGAAAGCTGTAACTCTGTGAGATGAATTAACAGAACACAAACCAGTTTCTCAGAAAGCTTCTTTCCAGTTTTTAACGGAAGATATTTCCTTTTTCACCATAGCCCTCTATGGGCTTCCAAATATCACTTTGCAATTCCACAAGAACAGCCTTAGCGAAAGGCTTCTTGAAGGAAAGCTGTAACTCTGTGAGATGAATTAACAGAACACAAAGCAGTTTCTCAGAAAGCTTCTTTCCAGTTTTTAACGGAAGATATTTCCTTTTTCACCATAGCCCTCTATGGGCTTCCAAATATCACTTTGCAAATTCCACAAGAACAGTCTTAGCGAAAGGCTTCTTGAGGGAAAGCTGTAACTCTGTGAGATGAATTAACAGAACACAAAGCAGTTTCTCAGAAAGCTTCTTTCCAGTTTTTAACTGAAGATATTTCCTTTTCACCATAGCCTCTATGGGCTTCCAAATATCACTTTGCAAATTCCACAAGAACAGTCTTAGCGAAAGGCTTCTTGAGGAAAGCTGTAACTCTGTGAGATGAATTAACAGAACACAAAGCAGTTTCTCAGAAAGCTTCTTTCCAGTTTTTAACGGAAGATATTTCCTTTTCACCATAGCCCTCTATGGGCTTCCAAATATCACTTTGCAAATTCCACAAGAACAGTCTTAGCGAAAGGCTTCTTGAGGGAAAGCTGTAACTCTGTGAGATGAATTAACAGAACACAAAGCAGTTTCTCAGAAAGCTTCTTTCCAGTTTTTAACGGAAGATATTTCCTTTTCACCATAGCCCTCTATGGGCTTCCAAATATCACTTTCAAATTCCACAAGAACAGTCTTAGCGAAAGGCTTCTTGAGGAAAGCTGTAACTCTGTGAGATGAATTAACAGAACACAAAGCAGTTTCTCAGAAAGCTTCTTTCCAGTTTTTAACGGAAGATATTTCCTTTTCACCATAGCCCTCTATGGGCTTCCAAATATCACTTTGCAAATTCCACAAGAACAGTCTTAGCGAAAGGCTTCTTGAGGGAAAGCTGTAACTCTGTGAGATGAATTAACAGAACACAAAGCAGTTTCTCAGAAAGCTTCTTTCCAGTTTTTAACGGAAGATATTTCCTTTTCACCATAGCCCTCTATGGGCTTCCAAATATCACTTTGCAAATTCCACAAGAACAGTCTTAGCGAAAGGCTTCTTGAAGGAAAGCTGTAACTCTGTGAGATGAATTAACAGAACACAAAGCAGTTTCTCAGAAAGCTTCTTTCCAGTTTTTAACGGAAGATATTTCCTTTTCACCATAGCATCTATGGGCTTCCAAATATCACTTTGCAAATTCCACAAGAACAGTCTTAGCGAAAGGCTTCTTGAGGGAAAGCTGTAACTCTGTGAGATGAATTAACAGAACACAAAGCAGTTTCTCAGAAAGCTTCTTTCCAGTTTTTAACTGAAGATATTTCCTTTTCACCATAGCCCTCTATGGGCTTCCAAATATCACTTTGCAAATTCCACAAGAACAGTCTTAGCGAAAGGCTTCTTGAAGGGAAAGCTGTAACTCTGTGAGGTGAATTAACAGAACACAAAGCAGTTTCTCAGAAAGCTTCTTTCCAGTTTTTAACGGAAGATATTTCTTTTTCACCATAGCCCTCTATGGGCTTCCAAATATCACTTTGCAAATTCCACAAGAACAGCCTTAGCGAAAGGCTTCTTGAAGGAAAGCTGTAACTCTGAGATGAATTAACAGAACACAAAGCAGTTTCTCAGACAGCTTCTTTCCAGTTTTTAACTGAAGATATTTCCTTTTCACCATAGCCCTCTATGGGCTTCCAAATATCACTTTCCAAATTCCACAAGAACAGCCTTAGCGAAAGGCTTCTTGAAGGAAAGCTGTAACTCTGTGAGATGAATTAACAGAACACAAAGCAGTTTCTCAGACAGCTTCTTTCCAGTTTTTAACTGAAGATATTTCCTTTTTCACCATAGCCCTCTATGGGCTTCCAAATATCACTTTGCAAATTCCACAAGAACAGCCTTAGCGAAAGGCTTCTTGAGGGAAAGCTGTAACTCTGTGAGATGAATTAACAGAACACAAAGCAGTTTCTCAGAAAGCTTCTTTCCAGTTTTTAACGGAAGATATTTCCTTTTCACCATAGCCCTCTATGGGCTTCCAAATATCACTTTGCAAATTCCACAAGAACAGTCTTAGAGAAAGGCTTCTTGAGGAAAGCTGTAACTCTGTGAGATGAATTAACAGAACACAAAGCAGTTTCTCAGAAAGCTTCTTTCAGTTTTTAACTGAAGATATTTCCTTTTTCACCATAGCCCTCTATGGGCTTCCAAATATCACTTTCAAATTCCACAAGAACAGCCTTAGCGAAAGGCTTCTTGAGGGAAAGCTGTAACTCTGTGAGATGAATTAACAGAACACAAAGCAGTTTCTCAGAGCTTCTTTCCAGTTTTTAATGAAGATATTTCCTTTTCACCATAGCCCTCTATGGGCTTCCAAATATCACTTTGCAAATTCCACAAGAACAGTCTTAGAAAGGCTTCTTGAGAAAGCTGTAACTCTGTGAGATGAATTAACAGAACACAAAGCAGTTTCTCAGAAAGCTTCTTTCCAGTTTTTAACGGAAGATATTTCCTTTTCACCATAGCCCTCTATGGGCTTCCAAATATCACTTTGCCAATTCCACAAGAACAGCCTTAGCGAAAGGTTTCTTGAAGGAAAGCTGTAACTCTGTGAGATGAATTAACAGAACACAAAGCAGTTTCTCAGAAAGCTTCTTTCCAGTTTTTAACGGAAGATATTTCCTTTTTCACCATAGCCTCTATGGGCTTCCAAATATCACTTTGCAAATTCCACAAGAACAGTCTTAGCGAAAGGCTTCTTGAGGGAAAGCTGTAACTCTGTGAGATGAATTAACAGAACACAAAGCAGTTTCTCAGAGCTTCTTTCCAGTTTTTAACGGAAGATATTTCCTTTTCACCATAGCCCTCTATGGGCTTCCAAATATCACTTTCCAAATTCCACAAGAACAGCCTTAGCGAAAGGCTTCTTGAAGGAAAGCTGTAACTCTGTGAGATGAATTAACAGAACACAAAGCAGTTTCTCAGAAAGCTTCTTTCCAGTTTTTAATGAAGATATTTCCTTTTCACCATAGCCCTCTATGGGCTTCCAAATATCACTTTGCAATTCCACAAGAACATTCTTAGCGAAAGGCTTCTTGAGGAAAGCTGTAACTCTGTGAGATGAATTAACAGAACACAAAGCAGTTTCTCAGAAAGCTTCTTTCCAGTTTTTAACTGAAGATATTTCCTTTTTCACATAGCCCTCTATGTGCTTCCAAATATCACTTTGCAAATTCCACAAGAACAGTCTTAGCGATAGGCTTCTGGTGAGGAAAGCTCTAACTCTGTGAGATGAATTAACAGAACACAAAGCACTTTCTCAGAAAGCTTCTTTCCAGTTTTTAACGGAAGATATTTCCTTTTTCACCATAGCCCTCTATGGCCTTCCAAATATCACTTTGTAAATTCCACAAGAACATTCTTAGCGAAAGGCTTCTTAAGGGGAAAAATGTAACTCTGTGAGATGAATTAACAGAACACAACGCAGTTTCTCAGAAAGCTTCTTTCCAGTTTTTAACTGAAGATATTTCCTTTTCACCATAGCCCTATGGGCTTCCAAATATCACTTTGCAAATTCCACAAGAACAGTCTTAGCGAAAGGCTTCTTGAGGGAAAGCTGTAACTCTGTGAGATGAATTAACAGAACACAACGCAGTTTCTCAGAAAGCTTCTTTCCAGTTTTTAACTGAAGATATTTCCTTTCTCACCATAGCCTTCTATGGGCTTCCAAATATCACTTTGCCAATTCCACAAGAACAGTCTTATCGAAAGGCTTCCTGAGGGGAAAGCTGTAACTCTGTGAGATGAATTAACAGAGCCCCAAGCAGTTTCTCAGAAAGCTTCTTTCCAGTTTTTAACGGAAGATATTTCCTTTTTCACCATAGCCCTCTATGGCTTCCAAATATCACTTTGCAATTCCACAAGAACAGTCTTAGAGAAAGGCTTCTTGAGGGAAAGCTGTAACTCTGTGAGATGAATTAACAGAACACAAAGCAGTTTCTCAGAAAGCTTCTTTCCAGTTTTTAACGAAGATATTTCCTTTTCACCATAGCCCTCTATGGGCTTCCAAATATCACTTTGCAAATTCCACAAGAACAGTCTTAGCGAAAGGCTTCTTGAGGAAAGCTGTAACTCTGTGAGATGAATTAACAGAACACAAAGCAGTTTCTCAGAAAGCTTCTTTCCAGTTTTTAACGGAAGATATTTCCTTTTCACCATAGCCCTCTATGGGCTTCCAAATATCACTTTGCAAATTCCACAAGAACAGTCTTATCGAAAGGCTTCTTGAAGGAAAGCTGTAACTCTGTGAGATGAATTAACAGAACACAAGCAGTTTCTCAGAGCTTCTTTCCAGTTTTTAACTGAAGATATTTCCTTTTCACCATAGCCCTCTATGGGCTTCCAAATATCACTTTGCAAATTCCACAAGAACAGTCTTAGCGAAAGGCTTCTTGAGGGAAAGCTGTAACTCTGTGAGATGAATTAACAGAACACAAACCAGTTTCTCAGAAAGCTTCTTTCCAGTTTTTAACGGAAGATATTTCCTTTTTCACCATAGCCCTATGGGCTTCCAAATATCACTTTGCAAATTCCACAAGAACAGTCTTATCGAAAGGCTTCTTGAGGAAAGCTGTAACTCTGTGAGATGAATTAACAGAACACAAAGCAGTTTCTCAGAAAGCTTCTTTCCAGTTTTTAATGAAGATATTTCCTTTTTCACCATAGCCCTCTATGGGCTTCCAAATATCACTTTGCAAATTCCACAAGAACAGTCTTAGCGAAAGGCTTCTTGAGGGAAAGCTGTAACTCTGTGAGATGAATTAACAGAACACAAAGCAGTTTCTCAGAAAGCTTCTTTCCAGTTTTTAATGAAGATATTTCCTTTTTCACCATAGCCCTCTATGGGCTTCCAAATATCACTTTGCAAATTCCACAAGAACAGTCTTAGCGAAAGGCTTCTTGAAAGGAAAGCTGTAACACTGTGAGATGAATTAACAGAACCCAAAGCAGTTTCTCAAAAACTTCTTTTCAGTTTTTATATTAGGATATTTCATTTTTCACCATAAACCTCTATGGGCTTCGAAATATCACTTTGCAAATTCCTCAAGAACAGTCTTAACGGAATTCTTCTTGTTGGGAATGAGGTAACTCTGTGAGACGAATTAACAGAGCACAAAGCAGTTTCTCAGAAAGCTTCTTTTCAGGTTTTATCTTAGAATATTTCCTTTTTCACCATAGCCCTCTATGGGCTTCCAAATATCACTTTCAAATTCCACAAGAACAGTCTTAGCGAAAGGCTTTTGAGGGAAAGCTGTAACTGTGAGATGAATTAACAGAACACAAAGCAGTTTCTCAGAAAGCTTCTTTCCAGTTTTTAACGGAAGATATTTCCTTTTCACCATAGCCCTCTATGGGCTTCCAAATATCACTTGCAAATTCCACAAGAACAGCCTTAGCGAAAGGCTTCTTGAGGAAAGCTGTAACTCTGTGAGATGAATTAACAGAACACAGCAGTTTCTCAGAAAGCTTCTTTCCAGTTTTTAACGGAAGATATTTCCTTTTCACCATAGCTCTATGGGCTTCCAAATATCACTTTGCAAATTCCACAAGAACAGTCTTAGCGAAAGTCTTCTTGAGGGAAAGCTGTAACTCTGTGAGATGAATTAACAGAACACAAAGCAGTTTCTCAGAAAGCTTCTTTCCAGTTTTTAATGAAGATATTTCCTTTTCACCATAGCCCTCTATGGGCTTCCAAATATCACTTTGCAAATTCCACAAGAACAGCCTTAGCGAAAGGCTTCTTGAAGGAAAGCTGTAACTCTGTGAGATGAATTAACAGAACACAAAGCAGTTTCTCAGAAAGCTTCTTTCCAGTTTTTAACGGAAGATATTTCCTTTTCACCATAGCCTCTATGGGCTTCCAAATATCACTTTGCAAATTCCACAAGAACAGTCTTAGCGAAAGGCTTCTTGAGGGAAAGCTGTAACTCTGTGAGATGAATTAACAGAACACAAAGCAGTTTCTCAGAAAGCTTCTTTCCAGTTTTTAACGGAAGATATTTCCTTTTTCACCATAGCCTCTATGGGCTTCCAAATATCACTTTCAAATTCCACAAGAACAGTCTTAGCGAAAGGCTTCTTGAGGAAAGCTGTAACTCTGTGAGATGAATTAACAGAACACAAAGCAGTTTCTCAGAAAGCTTCTTTCCAGTTTTTAACTGAAGATATTTCCTTTTTCACCATAGCCTCTATGGGCTTCCAAATATCACTTTGCAAATTCCACAAGAACAGTCTTAGCGAAAGGCTTCTTGAAGGAAAGCTGTAACTCTGTGAGATGAATTAACAGAACACAAAGCAGTTTCTCAGAAAGCTTCTTTCCAGTTTTTAACGGAAGATATTTCCTTTTCACCATAGCCCTCTATGGGCTTCCAAATATCACTTTGCAAATTCCACAAGAACAGCCTTAGCGAAAGGCTTCTTGAGGAAAGCTGTAACTCTGTAAGATGAATTAACAGAACACAAAGCAGTTTCTCAGAAAGCTTCTTTCCAGTTTTTAACGGAAGATATTTCCTTTTCACCATAGCCCTCTATGGGCTTCCAAATATCACTTTGCAAATTCCACAAGAACAGTCTTAGCGAAAGGCTTCTTGAGGAAAGCTGTAACTGTGAGATGAATTAACAGAACACAAAGCAGTTTCTCAGAAAGCTTCTTTCCAGTTTTATACTGAAGATATTTCCTTTTTCACCATAGCCCTCTATGGCTTCCAAATATCACTTTGCAAATTCCACAAGAACAGCCTTAGCGAAAGGCTTCTTGAGGGAAAGCTGTAACTCTGTGAGATGAATTAACAGAACACAAAGCAGTTTCTCAGAAAGCTTCTTTCCAGTTTTTAACGGAAGATATTTCCTTTTCACCATAGCCCTCTATGGGCTTCCAAATATCACTTTGCAAATTCCACAAGAACAGCCTTAGCGAAAGGCTTCTTGAAGGAAAGCTGTAACTCTGTGAGATGAATTAACAGAACACAAAGCAGTTTCTCAGAAGCTTCTTTCCAGTTTTTAACGGAAGATATTTCCTTTTCACCATAGCCCTCTATGGGCTTCCAAATATCACTTTCAAATTCCACAAGAACAGTCTTAGCGAAAGGCTTCTTGAAGGAAAGCTGTAACTCTGTGAGATGAATTAACAGAACACAAAGCAGTTTCTCAGACAGCTTCTTTCCAGTTTTTAACTGAAGATATTTCCTTTTCACCATAGCCCTCTATGGGCTTCCAAATATCACTTTGCAAATTCCACAAGAACAGTCTTAGCGAAAGGTTTCTTGAGGGAAAGCTGTAACTCTGTGAGATGAATTAACAGAACACAAAGCAGTTTCTCAGAAAGCTTCTTTCCAGTTTTTAACGGAAGATATTTCCTTTTCACCATAGCCCTCTATGGGCTTCCAAATATCACTTTGCAAATTCCACAAGAACAGTCTTAGCGAAGGCTTCTTGAGGAAAGCTGTAACTCTGTAAGATGAATTAACAGAACACAAAGCAGTTTCTCAGAAAGCTTCTTTCCAGTTTTTAACTGAAGATATTTCCTTTTCACCATAGCCCTCTATGGGCTTCCAAATATCACTTTCAAATTCCACAAGAACAGCCTTAGCGAAAGGCTTCTTGAAGGAAAGCTGTAACTCTGTGAGATGAATTAACAGAACACAAAGCAGTTTCTCAGAAAGCTTCTTTCCAGTTTTTAACTGAAGATATTTCCTTTTCACCATAGCCCTCTATGGGCTTCCAAATATCACTTTGCCAATTCCACAAGAACAGTCTTATCGAAAGGCTTCTTGAAGGAAAGCTGTAACTCTGTGAGATGAATTAACAGAACACAAAGCAGTTTCTCAGAAAGCTTCTTTCCAGTTTTTAACGGAAGATATTTCCTTTTCACCATAGCCCTCTATGGGCTTCCAAATATCACTTTGCAAATTCCACAAGAACAGTCTTAGCGAAAGGCTTCTTGAAGGAAAGCTGTAACTCTGTGAGATGAATTAACAGAACACAAAGCAGTTTCTCAGAAAGCTTCTTTCCAGTTTTTAACGGAAGATATTTTTTTTCACCATAGCCCTCTATGGGCTTCCAAATATCACTTTCCAAATTCCACAAGAACAGTCTTAGCGAAAGGCTTCTTGAGGGAAAGCTGTAACTCTGTGAGATGAATTAACAGAACACAAAGCAGTTTCTCAGAAAGCTTCTTTCCAGTTTTTAACTGAAGATATTTCCTTTTCACCATAGCCTCTATGGGCTTCCAAATATCACTTTGCAATTCCACAAGAACAGTCTTAGCGAAAGGCTTCTTGAGGGAAAGCTGTAACTCTGTGAGATGAATTAACAGAACACAAAGCAGTTTCTCAGAAAGCTTCTTTCCAGTTTTTAACGGAAGATATTTCCTTTTCACCATAGCCCTATGGGCTTCCAAATATCACTTTGCAAATTCCACAAGAACAGTCTTAGCGAAGGCTTCTTGAGGGAAAGCTGTAACTCTGTGAGATGAATTAACAGAACACAAAGCAGTTTCTCAGAAAGCTTCTTTCCAGTTTTTAACTGAAGATATTTCCTTTTCACCATAGCCCTCTATGGGCTTCCAAATATCACTTTGCAAATTCCACAAGAACAGTCTTAGCGAAAGGCTTCTTGAGGGAAAGCTGTAACTCTGTGAGATGAATTAACAGAACACAAAGCAGTTTCTCAGAAGCTTCTTTCCAGTTTTTAACGGAAGATATTTCCTTTTCACCATAGCCTCTATGGGCTTCCAAATATCACTTTGCAAATTCCACAAGAACAGTCTTAGCGAAAGGCTTCTTGAGGGAAAGCTGTAACTCTGTGAGATGAATTAACAGAACACAAAGCAGTTTCTCAGAAAGCTTCTTTCCAGTTTTTAATGAAGATATTTCCTTTTCACCATAGCCCTCTATGGGCTTCCAAATATCACTTTGCAAATTCCACAAGAACAGTCTTAGAAAGGCTTCTTGAGAAAGCTGTAACTCTGTGAGATGAATTAACAGAACACAAAGCAGTTTCTCAGAAAGCTTCTTTCCAGTTTTTAACGGAAGATATTTCCTTTTTCACCATAGCCCTCTATGGGCTTCCAAATATCACTTTCAAATTCCACAAGAACAGTCTTAGCGAAGGCTTCTTGAGGAAAGCTGTAACTCTGTGAGATGAATTAACAGAACACAAAGCAGTTTCTCAGAAAGCTTCTTTCCAGTTTTTAACGGAAGATATTTCCTTTTCACCATAGCCCTCTATGGGCTTCCAAATATCACTTTGCAAATTCCACAAGAACAGTCTTAGCGAAGGCTTCTTGAGGGAAAGCTGTAATTCTGTGAGATGAATTAACAGAACACAACGCAGTTTCTCAGAAAGCTTCTTTCCAGTTTTTAACTGAAGATATTTCCTTTTTCACCCTAGCCCTCTATGGGCTTCCAAATATCACTTTGCAAATTCCACAAGAATAGTCTCAGCGAAAGGCTTCTTGAAGGGAAAGCTGTAACTCTGTGAGATGAATTAACAGAACACAAAGCAGTTTCTCAGAAAGCTTCTTTACAGTTTTTAACGGAAGATATTTCCTTTTTCACCATAGCCCTCTATGGGCTTCCAAATATCACTTTGCAAATTCCACAAGAACATTCTTAGCGAAAGGCTTCTTGAGGGAAAGCTGTAACTCTGTGAGATGAATTAACAGAACACAAAGCAGTTTCTCAGAAAGCTTCTTTCCAGTTTTTAACGGAAGATATTTCCTTTTTCACCATAGCCCTCTATGGGCTTCCAAATATCACTTTGCAAATTCCACAAGAACAGTCTTAGAGAAAGGCTTCTTGAGGGAAAGCTGTAACTCTGTGAGATGAATTAACAGAACACAAAGCAGTTTCTCAGAAAGCTTCTTTCCAGTTTTTAACGGAAGATATTTCCTTTTTCACCATAGCCCTCTATGGGCTTCCAAATATCACTTTTCAAATTCCACAAGAACAGTCTAAGCGAAAGGCTTCTTGAGCGAAAAGCTGTAACTCTGTGAGATGAATTAACAGAACACAAAGCAGTTTCTCAGAATGCTTCTTTCCAGTATTTAACGGAAGATATTTCCTTTTTCACCATGGCTCTCTTTGGGCTTCCAAATATCACTTTGGAAATTCCACAAGAACAGTCTTATCGAAAGGCTTCTTGAAGGGAAAGCTGTAATTCTGTGAGACGAATTAACAGAACACAACGCAGTTTCTCAGAGAGCTTCTTTTCAGTTTTTAACTGAAGATATTTCCTTTTTCACCGTAGCCCTCTATGGGCTTCCAAATATCACTTTGCAAATTCCACAAGAATAGTCTCAGCGAAAGGCTTCTTGAGGGGAAAGCTGTAACTCTGTGAGATGAATTAACAGAACACAAACCAGTTTCTCAGAAAGCTTCTTTCCAGTTTTTAACGGAAGATATTTCCTTTTTCACCATAGCCCTCTATGGGCTTCCAAATATCACTTTGCAAATTCCACAAGAACAGTCTTATCGAAAGGCTTCTTGAGGGAAAGCTGTAACTCTGTGAGATGAATTAACAGAACACAAAGCAGTTTCTCAGAAAGCTTCTTTCCAGTTTTTAGTGAAGATATTTCCTTTTTCACCATAGCCCTCTATGGGCTTCCAAATATCACTTTGCAAATTCCACAAGAACAGTCTTAGCGAAAGGCTTCTTGAGGGGAAGCTGTAACTCTGTGAGATGAATTAACAGAACACAAAGCAGTTTCTCAGAAAGCTTCTTTTCAGTTTTTAACGGAAGATATTTCCTTTTTCACCACAGCCCTCTATGGGCTTCCAAATATCACTTTGCAAATTCCACAAGAACAGTCTTAGCGAAAGGCTTCTTGAGAAAGCTGTAACTCTGTGAGATGAATTAACAGAACACAAAGCAGTTTCTCAGAAAGCTTCTTTCCAGTTTTTAACTGAAGATATTTCCTTTTTCACCATAGCACTCTATGGGCTTCCAAATATCACTTTGCAAATTCCACAAGAACAGTCTTATCGAAAGGCTTCTTGAAGGGAAAGCTGTAACTCTGTGAGATGAATTAACAGAACACAAAGCAGTTTCTCAGAAAGCTTCTTTCCAGTTTTTAACTGAAGATATTTCCTTTTTCACCATAGCCCTCTATGGGCTTCCAAATATCACTTTGCAAATTCCACAAGAACAGTCTTAGCGAAAGGCTTCTTGAGGGATAGCTGTAACTCTGTGAGATGAATTAACAGAACACAAAGCAGTTTCTCAGAAAGCTTCTTTCCAGTTTTTAACGGAAGATATTTCCTTTTTCACCATAGCCCTCTATGGGCTTCCAAATATCACTTTGCAAATTCCACAAGAACAGTCTTAGCAAAAGGCTTCTTGAGGGAAAGCTGTAACTCTGTGAGATGAATTAACAGAACACAAAGCAGTTTCTCAGAAAGCTTCTTTCCAGTTTTTAATGAAGATATTTCCTTTTCACCATAGCCCTCTATGGGCTTCCAAATATCACTTTGCAAATTCCACAAGAACAGTCTTAGCGAAAGGCTTCTTGAGGAAAGCTGTAACTCTGTGAGATGAATTAACAGAACACAAAGCAGTTTCTCAGAAAGCTTCTTTCCAGTTTTTAACTGAAGATATTTCCTTTTCACCATAGCCCTCTATGGGCTTCCAAATATCACTTTGCAAATTCCACAAGAACAGTCTTAGCGAAAGGCTTCTTGAGGAAAGCTGTAACTCTGTGAGATGAATTAACAGAACACAAAGCAGTTTCTCAGAAAGCTTCTTTCCAGTTTTTAACTGAAGATATTTCCTTTTTCACCATAGCCTCTATGGGCTTCCAAATATCACTTTGCAAATTCCACAAGAACAGTCTTAGCGAAAGGCTTCTTGAGGGAAAGCTGTAACTCTGTGAGATGAATTAACAGAACACAAAGCAGTTTCTCAGAAAGCTTCTTTCCAGTTTTTAACTGAAGATATTTCCTTTTCACCATAGCTCTATGGGCTTCCAAATATCACTTTGCAAATTCCACAAGAACAGTCTTAGAAAGGCTTCTTGAAGGGAAAGCTGTAACTCTGTGAGATGAATTAACAGAACACAAAGCAGTTTCTCAGAAAGCTTCTTTCCAGTTTTTAACGGAAGATATTTCCTTTTCACCATAGCCCTCTATGGGCTTCCAAATATCACTTTGCAAATTCCACAAGAACAGTCTTAGCGAAAGGCTTCTTGAGGGAAAGCTGTAACTCTGTGAGATGAATTAACAGAACACAAAGCAGTTTCTCAGAAAGCTTCTTTCCAGTTTTTAACGGAAGATATTTCCTTTTCACCATAGCCTCTATGGGCTTCCAAATATCACTTTGCAAATTCCACAAGAACAGTCTTAGCGAAAGGCTTCTTGAGGAAAGCTGTAACTCTGTGAGATGAATTAACAGAACACAAAGCAGTTTCTCAGAAAGCTTCTTTCCAGTTTTTAACTGAAGATATTTCCTTTTTCACCATAGCCCTCTATGGGCTTCCAAATATCACTTTGCAAATTCCACAAGAACAGTCTTAGCGAAAGGCTTCTTGAGGGAAAGCTGTAACTCTGTGAGATGAATTAACAGAACACAAAGCAGTTTCTCAGAAGCTTCTTTCCAGTTTTTAACGGAAGATATTTCCTTTTTCACCATAGCCCTCTATGGCTTCCAAATATCACTTTGCAATTCCACAAGAACAGTCTTAGCGAAAGGCTTCTTGAAGGAAAGCTGTAACTCTGTGAGATGAATTAACAGAACACAAAGCAGTTTCTCAGAAAGCTTCTTTCCAGTTTTTAACTGAAGATATTTCCTTTTCACCATAGCCCTCTATGGGCTTCCAAATATCACTTTGCAAATTCCACAAGAACAGTCTTAGCGAAAGGCTTCTTGAGGAAAGCTGTAACTCTGTGAGATGAATTAACAGAACACAAAGCAGTTTCTCAGAAAGCTTCTTTCCAGTTTTTAACGGAAGATATTTCCTTTTCACCATAGCCCTCTATGGGCTTCCAAATATCACTTTGCAAATTCCACAAGAACAGTCTTAGAAAGGCTTCTTGAGGGAAAGCTGTAACTCTGTGAGATGAATTAACAGAACACAAAGCAGTTTCTCAGAAAGCTTCTTTCCAGTTTTTAACGGAAGATATTTCCTTTTTCACCATAGCCCTCTAAGGGCTTCCAAATATCACTTTGCAAATTCCACAAGAACATTCTTAGCGAAAGGTTAATTGAGCGGAAAGGTGGAACTCTGTGAGATGAATTAACAGAACACAAAGCAGGTTCTCCGACTGCTTCTTTTTAGTTTTTAACTTAGGATATTTCCATATTCACCATAGCCCTCTATGGGCTTCCAAATATCACTTTGCAAATTCCACAAGAACAGTCTTAGCGAAAGGCTTCTTGAGGGGAAAGTTGTAACTCTGTGAGATGAATTAACAGAACACAAAGCAGTTTCTCAGAAAGCTTCTTTCCAGTTTTTAACGGAAGATATTTCCTTCTTCACCATAGCCCTCTATGGGCTTCCAAATATCACTTTGCAAATTCCACAAGAACAGTCTTATCGAAAGGCTTCTTGAGGGGAAAGCTGTAACTCTGTGAGATGAATTAACAGAACACAAAGCAGTTTCTCAGAGCTTCTTTCCAGTTTTTAACGGAAGATATTTCCTTTTTCACCATAGCCCTCTATGGGCTTCCAAATATCACTTTGCAAATTCCACAAGAACAGTCTTAGCGAAAGGCTTCTTGAGAGGAAAGCTGTAACTCTGTGAGATGAATTAACAGAACACAAAGCAGTTTCTCAGAAAGCTTCTTTCCAGTTTTTAACTGAAGATATTTCCTTTTTCACCATTGCCACTTAGGGGCTTCCAAATATCACTTTTCAAATTCCACAAGAACAGTCTTAGCGAAAGGCTTCTTGACGGGAAAGCTGTAACTCTGTGAGATGAATTAACAGAACACAAAGCAGTTTCTCAGAAAGCTTCTTTCCAGTTTTTAACGGAAGATATTTCCTTTTTCACCATAGCCTCTATGGGCTTCCAAATATCACTTTGCAAATTCCACAAGAACAGTCTTAGAAAGGCTTCTTGAGGGAAAGCTGTAACTCTGTGAGATGAATTAACAGAACACAAAGCAGTTTCTCAGAAAGCTTCTTTCAGTTTTTAACTGAAGATGTTTCATTTTTCACCATTGCCCTCTATGGGCTTCCAAATATCGCTTTGCAAATTCCACAAGAACAGTCTTAGCGAAATGCTTCTTGAGGGAAAGCTGTAACTCTGTGAGATGAATTAACAGAACACAAAGCAGTTTCTCAGAAAGCTTCTTTCCAGTTTTTAACGGAAGATATTTCCTTTTCACCATAGCCCTCTATGGGCTTCCAAATATCACTTTGCAAATTCCACAAGAACAGTCTTAGCGAAAGGCTTCTTGAGGGAAAGCTGTAACTCTGTGAGATGAATTAACAGAACACAAAGCAGTTTCTCAGAAAGCTTCTTTCCAGTTTTTAACGGAAGATATTTCCTTTTCACCATAGCCCTCTATGGGCTTCCAAATATCACTTTGCAAATTCCACAAGAACAGTCTTAGGAAAGGCTTCTTGAGAGGAAAGCTGTAACTCTGTGAGATGAATTAACAGAACACAAAGCAGTTTCTCAGAAAGCTTCTTTCCAGTTTTTAACGGAAGATATTTCCTTTTCACCATAGCCTCTATGGGCTTCCAAATATCACTTTGCAAATTCCACAAGAACAGTCTTAGCGAAGGCTTCTTGAGGGAAAGCTGTAACTCTGTGAGATGAATTAACAGAACACAAAGCAGTTTCTCAGAAAGCTTCTTTCCAGTTTTTAACTGAAGATATTTCCTTTTCACCATAGCCCTATGGGCTTCCAAATATCACTTTGCAAATTCCACAAGAACAGTCTTAGCGAAAGGCTTCTTGAGGGAAAGCTGTAACTCTGTGAGATGAATTAACAGAACACAAAGCAGTTTCTCAGAAAGCTTCTTTCCAGTTTTTAACTGAAGATATTTCCTTTTTCACCATAGCCCTCTATGGCTTCCAAATATCACTTTGCAAATTCCACAAGAACAGTCTTAGCGAAAGGCTTCTTGAAGGAAAGCTGTAACTCTGTGAGATGAATTAACAGAACACAAAGCAGTTTCTCAGAAAGCTTCTTTCCAGTTTTTAACTGAAGATATTTCCTTTTTCACCATAGCCCTCTATGGGCTTCCAAATATCACTTTGCAAATTCCACAAGAACAGTCTTAGCGAAAGGTTTCTTGAGGGAAAGCTGTAACTCTGTGAGATGAATTAACAGAACACAAAGCAGTTTCTCAGAAAGCTTCTTTCCAGTTTTTAACTGAAGATATTTCCTTTTTCACCATAGCCCTCTATGGGCTTCCAAATATCACTTTGCAAATTCCACAAGAACAGTCTTAGCGAAAGGCTTCTTGAGGGGAAAGCTGTAACTCTGTGAGATGAATTAACAGAACACAAAGCAGTTTCTCAGAAAGCTTCTTTCCAGTTTTTAACGGAAGATATTTCCTTTTTCACCATAGCCCTCTATGGGCTTCCAAATATCACTTTGCAAATTCAACAAGAACATTCTTAGCGAAAGGCGTCTTGAGGGGAAAGCTGTAACTCTGTGAGATGAATTAACAGAACACAAAGCAGTTTCTCAGAAAGCTTCTTTCCAGTTTTTAACGGAAGATATTTCCTTTTTCACCATAGCCCTCTATGGGCTTCCAAATATCACTTTTCAAATTCCACAAGAACAGTCTTAGCGAAAGGCTTCTTGAGCGGAAAGCTGTAACTCTGTGAGATGAATTAACAGAACACAAAGCAGTTTCTCAGAAAGCTTCTTTCCAGTTTTTAACGGAAGATATTTCCTTTTTCACCATAGCCCTCTATGGGCTTCCAAATATCACTTTTCAAATTCCACAAGAACAGTCTTAGCGAAAGGCTTCTTGAGGAAAGCTGTAACTCTGTGAGATGAATTAACAGAACACAGCAGTTTCTCAGAAAGCTTCTTTCCAGTTTTTAACGGAAGATATTTCCTTTTTCACCATAGCCTCTATGGGCTTCCAAATATCACTTTGCAAATTCCACAAGAACAGTCTTAGCGAAAGGCTTCTTGAGGAAAGCTGTAACTCTGTGAGATGAATTAACAGAACACAAAGCAGTTTCTCAGAAAGCTTCTTTCAGTTTTAACGGAAGATATTTCCTTTTTCACCATAGCCCTCTATGGGCTTCCAAATATCACTTTGCAAATTCCACAAGAACAGTCTTAGCGAAAGGCTTCTTGAGGGAAAGCTGTAACTATGTGAGATGAATTAACAGAACACAAAGTAGTTTCTCAGAAAGCTTCTTTCCAGTTTTTAACGGAAGATATTTCCTTTTTCACCATAGCCCTCTATGGGCTTCCAAATATCACTTTGCAAATTCCACAAGAACAGCCTTAGAGAAAGGCTTCTTGAGGAAAGCTGTAACTCTGTGAGATGAATTAACAGAACACAAAGCAGTTTCTCAGAAAGCTTCTTTCCAGTTTTTAACGGAAGATATTTCTTTTTCACCATAGCATCTATGGGCTTCCAAATATCACTTTGCAAATTCCACAAGAACAGTCTTAGCGAAAGGCTTCTTGAGAAAGCTGTAACTCTGTGAGATGAATTAACAGAACACAAAGCAGTTTCTCAGAAAGCTTCTTTCCAGTTTTTAACTGAAGATATTTCCTTTTCACCATAGCCCTCTATGGGCTTCCAAATATCACTTTGCAAATTCCACAAGAACAGCCTTAGCGAAAGGTTTCTTGAGGGAAAGCTGTAACTCTGTGAGATGAATTAACAGAACACAAAGCAGTTTCTCAGAAAGCTTCTTTCCAGTTTTTAACTGAAGATATTTCCTTTTCACCATAGCCCTCTATGGGCTTCCAAATATCACTTTCAAATTCCACAAGAACAGCCTTAGCGAAAGGCTTCTTGAAGGAAAGCTGTAACTCTGTGAGATGAATTAACAGAACACAAAGCAGTTTCTCAGAAAGCTTCTTTCCAGTTTTTAACGGAAGATATTTCCTTTTCACCATAGCCCTCTATGGGCTTCCAAATATCACTTTGCAAATTCCACAAGAACAGTCTTAGCGAAAGGCTTCTTGAGGGAAAGCTGTAACTCTGTGAGATGAATTAACAGAACACAAAGCAGTTTCTCAGAAAGCTTCTTTCCAGTTTTTAACTGAAGATATTTCCTTTTCACCATAGCCCTCTATGGGCTTCCAAATATCACTTTGCAAATTCCACAAGAACAGTCTTAGCGAAAGGCTTCTTGAGGAAAGCTGTAACTCTGTGAGATGAATTAACAGAACACAAAGCAGTTTCTCAGAAAGCTTCTTTCCAGTTTTAACGGAAGATATTTCCTTTTCACCATAGCCCTCTATGGGCTTCCAAATATCACTTTTCAAATTCCACAAGAACAGTCTTAGCGAAAGGCTTCTTGAGGGAAAGCTGTAACTCTGTGAGATGAATTAACAGAACACAAAGCAGTTTCTCAGAAAGCTTCTTTCCAGTTTTAACTGAAGATATTTCCTTTTCACCATAGCCCTCTATGGGCTTCCAAATATCACTTTCCAAATTCCACAAGAACAGTCTTAGCGAAAGGCTTCTTGAAGGAAAGCTGTAACTCTGAGATGAATTAACAGAACACAAAGCAGTTTCTCAGAAAGCTTCTTTCCAGTTTTAACGGAAGATATTTCCTTTTCACCATAGCCCTCTATGGGCTTCCAAATATCACTTTCCAAATTCCACAAGAACAGTCTTAGCGAAAGGCTTCTTGAAGGAAAGCTGTAACTCTGTGAGATGAATTAACAGAACACAAGCAGTTTCTCAGAAAGCTTCTTTCCAGTTTTAACGGAAGATATTTCCTTTTCACCATAGCCCTCTATGGGCTTCCAAATATCACTTTGCAAATTCCACAAGAACAGTCTTAGCGAAAGGCTTCTTGAGGGAAAGCTGTAACTCTGTGAGATGAATTAACAGAACACAAGCAGTTTCTCAGAAAGCTTCTTTCCAGTTTTAACTGAAGATATTTCCTTTTCACCATAGCCCTCTATGGGCTTCCAAATATCACTTTGCAAATTCCACAAGAACAGTCTTAGCGAAAGGCTTCTTGAGGGAAAGCTGTAACTCTGTGAGATGAATTAACAGAACACAAAGCAGTTTCTCAGAAAGCTTCTTTCCAGTTTTAATGGAAGATATTTCCTTTTCACCATAGCCTCTATGGCTTCCAAATATCACTTTGCAAATTCCACAAGAACAGTCTTAGCGAAAGGTTCTTGAGGGAAAGCTGTAACTCTGTGAGATGAATTAACAGAACACAAAGCAGTTTCTCAGAAAGCTTCTTTCCAGTTTTTAACGGAAGATATTTCCTTTTCACCATAGCTATGGGCTTCCAAATATCACTTTGCAAATTCCACAAGAACAGTCTTAGGAAAGGCTTCTTGAGGAAAGCTGTAACTCTGTGAGATGAATTAACAGAACACAAAGCAGTTTCTCAGAAAGCTTCTTTCCAGTTTTTAACGGAAGATATTTCCTTTTTCACCAGCCCTCTATGGGCTTCCAAATATCACTTTGCAAATTCACAAGAACAGTCTTAGCGAAAGGCTTCTTGAAGGGAAAGCTGTAACTCTGTGAGATGAATTAACAGAACACAAAGCAGTTTCTCAAGCTTCTTTCCAGTTTTTAACGGAAGATATTTCCTTTTCACCATAGCCCTCTATGGCTTCCAAATATCACTTTGCAAATTCACAAGAACAGTCTTAGAAAGGCTTCTTGAGAGAAAGCTGTAACTCTGTGAGATGAATTAACAGAACACAAAGCAGTTTCTCAGAAAGCTTCTTTCAGTTTTACTGAAGATATTTCCTTTTTCACCATAGCCCTCTATGGGCTTCCAAATATCACTTTTCAAATTCCACAAGAACAGTCTTAGCGAAAGGCTTCTTGAGAAAGCTGTAACTCTGTGAGATGAATTAACAGAACACAAAGCAGTTTCTCAGAAGCTTCTTTCCAGTTTTAACGGAAGATATTTCCTTTTTCACCATAGCCCTCTATGGGCTTCCAAATATCACTTTGCAAATTCCACAAGAACAGTCTTAGCGAAGGCTTCTTGAAGGAAAGCTGTAACTCTGTGAGATGAATTAACAGAACACAAAGCAGTTTCTCAGAGCTTCTTTCCAGTTTTTAACTGAAGATATTTCCTTTTCACCATAGCCCTCTATGGGCTTCCAAATATCACTTTGCAAATTCCACAAGAACAGTCTTAGCGAAAGGCTTCTTGAGGAAAGCTGTAACTCTGTGAGATGAATTAACAGAACACAAAGCAGTTTCTCAGAAAGCTTCTTTCCAGTTTTTAACGGAAGATATTTCCTTTTCACCATAGCCCTCTATGGGCTTCCAAATATCACTTTGCAAATTCCACAAGAACAGCCTTAGCGAAAGGCTTCTTGAAGGGAAAGATGTAACTCTGTGAGATGAATTAACAGAACACAAAGCAGTTTCTCAGAAAGCTTCTTTCCAGTTTTTAACGGAAGATATTTCCTTTTCACCATAGCCCTCTATGGGCTTCCAAATATCACTTTGCAAATTCCACAAGAACAGTCTTAGCGAAAGGCTTCTTGAGGAAAGCTGTAACTCTGTGAGATGAATTAACAGAACACAAAGCAGTTTCTCAGAAAGCTTCTTTCCAGTTTTAACTGAAGATATTTCCTTTTCACCATAGCCCTCTATGGGCTTCCAAATATCACTTTGCAAATTCCACAAGAACAGCCTTAGCGAAAGGTTTCTTGAAGAAAGCTGTAACTCTGTGAGATGAATTAACAGAACACAAAGCAGTTTCTCAGAAAGCTTCTTTCCAGTTTTTAACGGAAGATATTTCCTTTTCACCATAGCCCTATGGGCTTCCAAATATCACTTTGCAAATTCCACAAGAACAGCCTTATAGAAAGGCTTCTTGAGAGGAAAGCTGTATCTTTCTGAGATGAATTAACAGAACACAAAGCAGTTTCTCAGACAGCTTCTTTCCAGTTTTAACTGAAGATATTTCCTTTTTTCACCTTAGCCCTCTATGGGCTTCCAAATATCACTTTTCAAATTCCACAAGAACAGTCTTAGCGAAAGGCTTCTTGAGGGAAAGCTGTAACTCTGTGAGATGAATTAACAGAACACAATCAGTTTCTCAGAAAGCTTCTTTCCAGTTTTAACTGAGATATTTCCTTTTCACCATAGCCCTCTATGGGCTTCCAAATATCACTTTTCAAATTCCACAAGAACAGTCTTAGCGAAAGGTTTCTTGAGGGAAAGCTGTAACTCTGTGAGATGAATTAACAGAACACAAAGCAGTTTCTCAGAAAACTTCTTTCCAGTTTTTAACGGAAGATATTTCCTTTTTCACCATAGCCCTATGGGCTTCCAAATATCACTTTTCAAATTCCACAAGAACAGTCTTAGCGAAAGGCTTCTTGAGGGAAAGCTGTAACTCTGTGAGATGAATTAACAGAACACAAAGCAGTTTCTCAGAAAGCTTCTTTCCAGTTTTTAACTAGAAGATATTTCCTTTTCACCATAGCCCTATGGGCTTCCAAATATCACTTTGCAAATTCCACAAGAACAGTCTTAGCGAAAGGCTTCTTGAAGGAAAGCTGTAACTCTGTGAGATGAATTAACAGAACACAAAGCAGTTTCTCAGAAAGCTTCTTCCAGTTTTAACTGAAGATATTTCCTTTTTCACCATAGCCCTCTATGGGCTTCCAAATATCACTTTGCAAATTCCACAAGAACAGTCTTAGCGAAAGGCTTCTTGAGGGAAAGCTGTAACTCTGTGAGATGAATTAACAGAACACAAAGCAGTTTCTCAGAAAGCTTCTTTCCAGTTTTTAACGGAAGATATTTCCTTTTCACCATAGCCCTCTATGGGCTTCCAAATATCACTTTGCAAATTCCACAAGAACAGTCTTAGCGAAAGGCTTCTTGAGGGAAAGCTGTAACTCTGTGAGATGAATTAACAGAACACAAAGCAGTTTCTCAGAAAGCTTCTTTCCAGTTTTTAACTGAAGATATTTCCTTTTTCACCATAGCCCTCTATGGGCTTCCAAATATCACTTTGCAAATTCCACAAGAACAGTCTTAGCGAAAGGCTTCTTGAGGGAAAGCTGTAACTCTGTGAGATGAATTAACAGAACACAAAGCAGTTTCTCAGAAAGCTTCTTTCCAGTTTTTAACGGAAGATATTTCCTTTTCACCATAGCCCTCTATGGGCTTCCAAATATCACTTTGCAAATTCCACAAGAACAGTCTTAGCGAAAGGCTTCTTGAGGGAAAGCTGTAACTCTGAGATGAATTAACAGAACACAAAGCAGTTTCTCAGAAAGCTTCTTTCAGTTTTTAACTGAAGATATTTCCTTTTCACCATAGCCCTCTATGGGCTTCCAAATATCACTTTTCAAATTCCACAAGAACAGTCTTAGAAAGGCTTCTTGAGGGAAAGCTGTAACTCTGTGAGATGAATTAACAGAACACAAAGCAGTTTCTCAGAAAGCTTCTTTCCAGTTTTTAACGGAAGATATTTCCTTTTCACCATAGCCTCTATGGGCTTCCAAATATCACTTTGCAAATTCCACAAGAACAGTCTTAGCGAAAGGCTTCTTGAGGGAAAGCTGTAACTCTGTGAGATGAATTAACAGAACACAAAGCAGTTTCTCAGAAAGCTTCTTTCCAGTTTTTAACGGAAGATATTTCCTTTTTCACCATAGCCCTCTATGGGCTTCCAAATATCACTTTGCAAATTCCACAAGAACAGTCTTAGCGAAAGGCTTCTTGAGAAAAGCTGTAACTCTGTGAGATGAATTAACAGAACACAAAGCAGTTTCTCAGAAAGCTTCTTTCCAGTTTTAACTGAAGATATTTCCTTTTTCACCATAGCCTCTCTATGGGCTTCCAAATATCACTTTGCAAATTCCACAAGAACAGTCTTAGCGAAGGCTTCTTGAGGGAAAGCTGTAACTCTGTGAGATGAATTAACAGAACACAAAGCAGTTTCTCAGAAAGCTTCTTTCCAGTTTTAACGGAAGATATTTCCTTTTTCACCATAGCCCTCTATGGGCTTCCAAATATCACTTTGCAAATTCCACAAGAACAGTCTTAGCGAAAGGCTTCTTGAGGAAAGCTGTAACTCTGTGAGATGAATTAACAGAACACAAAGCAGTTTCTCAGAAAGCTTCTTTCCAGTTTTTAACGGAAGATATTTCCTTTTTCACCATAGCCTCTATGGGCTTCCAAATATCACTTTGCAAATTCCACAAGAACAGTCTTAGCGAAAGGCTTCTTGAGGGAAAGCTGTAACTCTGTGAGATGAATTAACAGAACACAAAGCAGTTTCTCAGAAAGCTTCTTTCCAGTTTTTAACTGAAGATATTTCCTTTTCACCATAGCCTCTATGGGCTTCCAAATATCACTTTGCAAATTCCACAAGAACAGTCTTAGCGAAAGGCTTCTTGAGGAAAGCTGTAACTCTGTGAGATGAATTAACAGAACACAAAGCAGTTTCTCAGAAAGCTTCTTTCCAGTTTTTAACTGAAGATATTTCCTTTTTCACCATAGCCCTCTATGGGCTTCCAAATATCACTTTGCAAATTCCACAAGAACAGTCTTAGCGAAAGGCTTCTTGAGGGAAAGCTGTAACTCTGTGAGATGAATTAACAGAACACAAAGCAGTTTCTCAGAAAGCTTCTTTCCAGTTTTTAACGGAAGATATTTCCTTTTCACCATAGCCCTCTATGGGATCACTTTGCAAATTCCACAAGAACAGTCTTAGCGAAAGGCTTCTTGAGGAAAGCTGTAACTCTGTGAGATGAATTAACAGAACACAAAGCAGTTTCTCAGAAAGCTTCTTTCCAGTTTTTAACGGAAGATATTTCCTTTTTCACCATAGCCTCTATGGGCTTCCAAATATCACTTTGCAAATTCCACAAGAACAGTCTTAGCGAAAGGCTTCTTGAGGGAAAGCTGTAACTCTGAGATGAATTAACAGAACACAAAGCAGTTTCTCAGAAAGCTTCTTTCCAGTTTTTAACGGAAGATATTTCCTTTTTCACCATAGCCTCTATGGGCTTCCAAATATCACTTTGCAAATTCCACAAGAACAGTCTTAGCGAAAGGCTTCTTGAGGAAAGCTGTAACTCTGTGAGATGAATTAACAGAACACAAAGCAGTTTCTCAGAAAGCTTCTTTCCAGTTTTTAACGGAAGATATTTCCTTTTTCACCATAGCCCTCTATGGCTTCCAAATATCACTTTGCAAATTCCACAAGAACAGTCTTAGCAAAAGGCTTCTTGAAGGAAAGCTGTAACTCTGTGAGATGAATTAACAGAACACAAAGCAGTTTCTCAGAAAGCTTCTTTCCAGTTTTTAACGGAAGATATTTCCTTTTCACCATAGCCCTCTATGGGCTTCCAAATATCACTTTGCAAATTCCACAAGAACAGTCTTAGCGAAAGGCTTCTTGAGGAAAGCTGTAACTCTGTGAGATGAATTAACAGAACACAAAGCAGTTTCTCAGAAAGCTTCTTTAGTTTTTAACTGAAGATATTTCCTTTTTCACCATAGCCCTCTATGGGCTTCCAAATATCACTTTGCAAATTCCACAAGAACAGTCTTAGCGAAAGGCTTTTGAAGGAAAGCTGTAACTCTGAGATGAATTAACAGAACACAAAGCAGTTTCTCAGAAAGCTTCTTTCCAGGTTTTAACTGAAGATATTTCCTTTTTCACCATAGCCCTCTATGGGCTTCCAAATATCACTTTGCAAATTCCACAAGAACAGTCTTAGCGAAAGGCTTCTTGAGGGGAAAGCTGTAACTCTGTGAGATGAATTAACAGAACACAAAGCAGTTTCTCAGAAAGCTTCTTTCCAGTTTTTAACGGAAGATATTTCCTTTTTCACCATAGCCCTCTATGGGCTTCCAAATATCACTTTGCAAATTCCACAAGAACAGTCTTAGCGAAAGGCTTCTTGAGGGGAAAGCTGTAACTCTGAGATGAATTAACAGAACACAAAGCAGTTTCTCAGAAAGCTTCTTTCCAGTTTTTAACTGAAGATATTTCCTTTTCACCATAGCCCTCTATGGGCTTCCAAATATCACTTTGCAAATTCCACAAGAACAGTCTTAGCGAAAGGCTTCTTGAGGGAAAGCTGTAACTCTGTGAGATGAATTAACAGAACACAAAGCAGTTTCTCAGAAAGCTTCTTTCCAGTTTTTAACGGAAGATATTTCCTTTTTCACCATAGCCCTCTATGGGCTTCCAAATATCACTTTGCAAATTCCACAAGAACAGTCTTAGCGAAAGGTTCTTGAGGGGAAAGCTGTAACTCTGTGAGATGAATTAACAGAACACAAAGCAGTTTCTCAGAAAGCTTCTTTCCAGTTTTTAACGGAAGATATTTCCTTTTCACCATAGCCTCTATGGGCTTCCAAATATCACTTTGCAAATTCCACAAGAACAGTCTTAGCGAAAGGCTTCTTGAGGAAAGCTGTAACTCTGTGAGATGAATTAACAGAACACAAAGCAGTTTCTCAGAAAGCTTCTTTCCAGTTTTAACGGAAGATATTTCCTTTTCACCATAGCCCTCTATGGGCTTCCAAATATCACTTTGCAAATTCCACAAGAACAGTCTTAGAAAGGCTTGAGGGAAAGCTGTAACTCTGTGAGATGAATTAACAGAACACAAAGCAGTTTCTCAGAAAGCTTCTTTCCAGTTTTAACGGAAGATATTTCCTTTTCACCATAGCCCTCTATGGGCTTCCAAATATCACTTTGCAAATTCCACAAGAACAGTCTTAGCGAAAGGCTTCTTGAGAAAGCTGTAACTCTGTGAGATGAATTAACAGAACACAAGCAGTTTCTCAGAAAGCTTCTTTCCAGTTTTTAACTGAAGATATTTCCTTTTTCACCATAGCCTCTATGGGCTTCCAAATATCACTTTGCAAATTCCACAAGAACAGTCTTAGCGAAAGGCTTCTTGAGGAAAGCTGTAACTCTGTGAGATGAATTAACAGAACACAAAGCAGTTTCTCAGAAAGCTTCCTTTCAGTTTTTAACTGAAGATATTTCCTTTTTCACCATAGCCCTCTATGGGCTTCCAAATATCACTTTGCAAATTCCACAAGAACAGTCTTAGCGAAAGGCTTCTTAGAGGGAAAGCTGTAACTCTGTGAGATGAATTAACAGAACACAAAGCAGTTTCTCAGAAAGCTTCTTTCCAGTTTTAACTGAAGATATTTCCTTTTCACCATAGCCCTCTATGGGCTTCCAAATATCACTTTGCAAATTCCACAAGAACAGTCTTAGCGAAAGGTTCTTGAGGGGAAAGCTGTAACTCTGTGAGATGAATTAACAGAACACAAAGCAGTTTCTCAGAAAGCTTCTTTCCAGTTTTTAACGGAAGATATTTCCTTTTTCACCATAGCCCTCTATGGGCTTCCAAATATCACTTTGCAAATTCCACAAGAACAGTCTTAGCGAAAGGCTTCTTGAGGGAAAGCTGTAACTCTGTGAGATGAATTAACAGAACACAACAGTTTCTCAAGCTTCTTTCCAGTTTTTAACTGAAGATATTTCCTTTTTCACCATAGCCCTCTATGGGCTTCCAAATATCACTTTGCAAATTCCACAAGAACAGTCTTAGCGAAAGGCTTCTTGAGGAAAGCTGTAACTCTGTGAGATGAATTAACAGAACACAAAGCAGTTTCTCAGAAAGCTTCTTTCCAGTTTTAACTGAAGATATTTCCTTTTTCACCATAGCCCTCTATGGGCTTCCAAATATCACTTTGCAAATTCCACAAGAACAGTCTTAGCGAAGGCTTCTTGAGAAAGCTGTAACTCTGTGAGATGAATTAACAGAACACAAAGCAGTTTCTCAGAAAGCTTCTTTCCAGTTTTAACGGAAGATATTTCCTTTTTCACCATAGCCTCTATGGGCTTCCAAATATCACTTTGCAAATTCCACAAGAACAGTCTTAGCGAAGGCTTCTTGAGGAAAGCTGTAACTCTGTGAGATGAATTAACAGAACACAAAGCAGTTTCTCAGAAAGCTTCTTTCCAGTTTTTAAGGAAGATATTTCCTTTTTCACCATAGCCCTCTATGGGCTTCCAAATATCACTTTGCAAATTCCACAAGAACAGTCTTAGCGAAAGGCTTCTTGAGGGGAAAGCTGTAACTCTGTGAGATGAATTAACAGAACACAAAGCAGTTTCTCAGAAAGCTTCTTTCCAGTTTTTAACGGAAGATATTTCCTTTTTCACCATAGCCCTCTATGGGCTTCCAAATATCACTTTGCAAATTCCACAAGAACAGTCTTAGCGAAAGGCTTCTTGAGGGAAAGCTGTAACTCTGTGAGATGAATTAACAGAACACAAAGCAGTTTCTCAGAAAGCTTCTTTCCAGTTTTTAACTGAAGATATTTCCTTTTTCACCATAGCCCTCTATGGGCTTCCAAATATCACTTTGCAAATTCCACAAGAACAGTCTTAGCGAAAGGCTTCTTGAGGGGAAAGCTGTAACTCTGTGAGAGGAATTAACAGAACACAAAGCAGTTTCTCAGAAGGCTCCTTTCCAGTTTTTAACGGAAGACATTTCCTTTTTCACCATAGCCCTCTATGAGCTTCCAAATATCACTTTGCAAATTCCACAAGAACAGTCTTAGCGAAAGGCTTCTTGAGGGGAAAGCTGTAACTCTGTGAGATGAATTAACAGAACACAAAGCAGTTTCTCAGAAAGCTTCTTTCCAGTTTTTAACGGAAGATATTTCCTTTTTTAACATAGCCCTCTATGGGCTTCCAAATATCACTTTCCAAATTCCACAAGAACAGTCTTAGCGAAAGGCTTCTTGAGGGGAAAGCTGTAACTCTGTGAGATGAATTAACAGAACACAAAGCAGTTTCTCAGAAAGCTTCTTTCCAGTTTTTAACTGAAGATATTTCCTTTTTCACCATAGCCCTCTATGGGCTTCCAAATATCACTTTTCAAATTCCACAAGAACAGTCTTAGCGAAAGGCTTCTTGAAGGAAAGCTGTAACTCTGTGAGATGAATTAACAGAACACAAAGCAGTTTCTCAGAAAGCTTCTTTCCAGTTTTTAACGGAAGATATTTCCTTTTTCACCATTGCCCTCTATGGGCTTCCAAATATCACTTTGCAAATTCCACAAGAACAGTCTTAGCGAAAGGCTTCTTGAGGGAAAGCTGTAACTCTGTGAGATGAATTAACAGAACACAAAGCAGTTTCTCAGAGCTTCTTTCCAGTTTTTAACTGAAGATATTTCCTTTTCACCATAGCTCTATGGGCTTCCAAATATCACTTTGCAAATTCCACAAGAACAGTCTTATGGAAAGGCTTCTTGAAGGGAAAACTCTGTGAGATGAATTAACAGAACACAAAACAGTTTCTCAGAAAGCTTCTTTCCAGTTTTAACTGAAGATATTTCCTTTTTCACCATAGCCCTCTATGGGCTTCAAATATCACTTTGCAAATTCCACAAGAACAGCCTTAGCGAAAGGCTTCTTGAGAAAGCTGTAACTCTGTGAGATGAATTAACAGAACACAAAGCAGTTTCTCAGAAGCTTCTTTCCAGTTTTTAACTGAAGACATTTCCTTTTCACCATAGCCCTCTATGGGCTTCCAAATATCACTTTTCAAATTCCACAAGAACAGTCTTAGCGAAAGGCTTCTTGAGGAAAGCTGTAACTCTGTGAGATGAATTAACAGAACACAAAGCAGTTTCTCAGAAAGTTCTTTCCAGTTTTTTTAACGGAAGATATTTCCTTTTCACCATAGCCTCTATGGGCTTCCAAATATCACTTTGCAAATTCCACAAGAACAGTCTTAGCGAAAACTTCTTGAGGAAAGCTGTAACTCTGTGAGATGAATTAACAGAACACAAAGCAGTTTCTCAGAAAGCTTCTTTCCAGTTTTAAGGAAGATATTTCCTTTTCACCATAGCCCTCTATGGGCTTCCAAATATCACTTTGCAAATTCCACAAGAACAGTCTTAGCGAAAGGCTTCTTGAGAAAGCTGTAACTCTGAGATGAATTAACAGAACACCACGCAGTTTCTCAGAAAGCTTCTTTCCAGTTTTAACTGAAGATATTTCCTTTTCACCATAGCCCTATGGGCTTCCAAATATCACTTTGCAAATTCCACAAGAACAGTCTTAGCGAAAGGTTCTTGAGGGAAAGCTGTAACTCTGTGAGATGAATTAACAGAACACAAAGCAGTTTCTCAGAAGCTTCTTTCCAGTTTTTAACGGAAGATATTTCCTTTTTCACCATAGCCCTCTATGGGCTTCCAAATATCACTTTGCAAATTCCACAAGAACAGTCTTATCGAAAGGCTTCTTGAGGAAAGCTGTAACTCTGTGAGATGAATTAACAGAACACAACAGTTTCTCAGAAAGCTTCTTTCAGTTTTTAACTGAAGATATTTCCTTTTCACCATAGCCCTCTATGGGCTTCCAAATATCACTTTGCAAATTCCACAAGAACAGTCTTATTGAAAGGCTTCTTTGAAGCTGTAACTCTGTGAGATGAATTAACAGAACACAAAGCAGTTTCTCAGAAAGCTTCTTTCCAGTTTTAACGAAGATATTCCTTTTCACCATAGCCTCTATGGGCTTCCAAATATCACTTTGCAAATTCCACAAGAACAGTCTTAGCGAAAGGCTTCTTAAGGGGAAAGCTGTAACTCTGTGAGATGAATTAACAGAACACAAAGCAGTTTCTCAGAAAGCTTCTTTCCAGTTTTAAAAGGAAGATATTTCCTTTTTCACCATAGCCCTCTATGGGCTTCCAAATATCACTTTGCAAATTCCACAAGAACAGTCTTAGCGAAAGGCTTCTTGACGGGAAAGCTGTAACTCTGTGAGATGAATTAACAGAACACAAAGCAGTTTTTCAGAAAGCTTCTTTCCAGGCTTTAACTGAAGAGATTTCCTTATTCACGGTAGCCCTCTATGGGCTTCCAAATATCACTTTGCAAATTCCACAAGAACAGCTTAGCGAAAGGCTTCTTGAAGGAAAGCTGTAACTCTGTGAGATGAATTAACAGAACACAAAGCAGTTTCTCAGAAAGCTTCTTTCCAGTTTTAACTGAAGATATTTCCTTTTCACCATAGCCTCTATGGGCTTCCAAATATCACTTTGCAAATTCCACAAGAACAGTCTTAGCGAAGCTTCTTAGAGAAAGCTGTAACTCTGTGAGATGAATTAACAGAACACAAAGCAGTTTCTCAGAAAGCTTCTTTCCAGTTTTAACGGAAGATATTTCCTTTTTTCATAGCCCTCTATGGGCTTCCAAATATCACTTTGCAAATTCCACAAGAACAGTCTTAGCGAAAACTTCTTGAGAAGCTGTAACTCTGTGAGATGAATTAACAGAACACAAAGCAGTTTCTCAGAAAGCTTCTTTCCAGTTTTTAACTGAAGATATTTCCTTTTTCACCATAGCCTCTATGGGCTTCCAAATAGCACTTTGCATTTTCCACAAAAACAGGATTATCGAAAGGTTTCTTGAGGGGAAAGCTGTAACTATATAAGATGAATTAACAGAACACAAAGCAGTTTCTCTGAAAGCTTCTTTCAATTTTATAACTGAAGATATTTTCTTTTTCACCATATCCCTCTATTGGCTTCCAAATATCACTTTGCAAATTCCACAAGAACAGTCTTAGCGAAAGGCTTCTTGAGGGGAAAGCTGTAACTCTGTGAGATGAATTAACAGAACACAAAGCATTTACTCAGAAAGCTTCTTTCAGTTTTTAACTGAAGATATTTCCTTTTCACCATAGCCCTCTATGGGCTTCCAAATATCACTTTGCAAATTCCACAAGAACAGTCTTAGCGAAAGGCTTCTTGAGAAGCTGTAACTCTGTGAGATGAATTAACAGAACACAAAGCAGTTTCTCAGAAAGCTTCTTTCCAGTTTTTAACGGAAGATATTTCCTTTTCACCATAGCCCTCTATGGGCTTCCAAATATCACTTTGCAAATTCCACAAGAACAGTCTTAGCGAAAGGCTTCTTGAAGGAAAGCTGTAACTCTGTAAGATGAATTAACAGAACACAAAGCAGTTTCTCAGAAAGCTTCTTTATAGTTTTTAACTGAAGATATTTCCTTTTCACCATAGCCCTCTATGGGCTTCCAATATCACTTTGCAAATTCCACAAGAACAGTCTTAGCGAAAGGCTTCTTGAGGAAAGCTGTAACTCTGAGATGAATTAATAGAACACAAAGCAGTTTCTCAGACAGCTTCTTTCCAGTTTTTAACTGAAGATATTTCCTTTTTCACCATAGCCCTCTATGGGCTTCCAAATATCACTTTGCAAATTCCACAAGAACAGCCTTAGCGAAAGGCTTCTTGAAGGGAAAGCTGTAACTCTGTTAGATGAATTAACGGAACACAAAGCAGTTTCTCAGAAAGCTTCTTTCCAGTTTTTAACTGAAGATATTTCCTTTTCACCATAGCCCTCTGGGCTTCCAAATATCACTTTGCAAATTCCACAAGAACAGTCTTAGCGAAAGGCTTCTTGAGAGGAAAGCTGTAACTCTGTGAGATGAATTAACAGAACACAAAGCAGTTTCTCAGAAAGCTTCTTTCCAGTTTTTAACGGAAGATATTTCCTTTTTCACCATAGCCCTCTATGGGCTTCCAAATATCACTTTGCCAATTCCACAAGAACAGTCTTAGCGAAAGGCTTCTTGAAGGAAAGATGTAACTCTGTGAGATGAATTAACAGAACACAAAGCAGTTTCTCAGAAAGCTTCTTTCCAGTTTTTAACGGAAGATATTTCCTTTTTCACCATAGCCCTCTATGGGCTTCCAAATATCACTTTGCAAATTCCACAAGAACAGACTTAGCGAAAGGCTTCTTGAAGGGAAAGCTGTAACTATGTAAGATGAATTAACAGACTTCAAAGCACTTTCTCAGAAAGCTTCTTTATAGTATTTAACTGAAGATATTTCCTTTTTCACCACAGCCCTCTATGGGCTTCCAATTATCACTTTGCAAACTCCACAAGAACAGTCTTAGCGAAAGGCTTCTTGAGGAGAAAGCTGTAACTCTGTGAGATGAATTAACAGAACACAAAGCAGTTTCTCAGAAAGCTTCTTTCCAGTTTTTAACGGAAGATATTTCCTTTTTCACCATAGCCCTCTATGGGCTTCCAAATATCACTTTGCAAATTCCACAAGAACAGTCTTAGCGAAAGGCTTCTTGAGGGGAAAGCTGTAACTCTGTGAGATGAATTAACAGAACACAAATCAGTTTCTCAGACAGCTTCTTTCCAGTTTTTAACTGAAGATATTTCCTTTTCACCATAGCCCTCTATGGGCTTCCAAATATCACTTTGCATATTCCACAAGAACAGCTTTAGCGAAAGGCTTCGTGAAGGGAAAGCTGTAACTCTGTAAGATGAATTAACGGACTTCAAAGCAGTTTCTCAGAAAGTTTCTTTATAGTTTTTAACTGAAGATATTTCCTTTTTCACCATAGCCCTCTATGGGCTTCCAATTATCACTTTGCAAATTCCATAAGAACAGTCTTAGCGAAAGGCTTCTTGAGGGGAAAGTTGTAACTCTGTGAGATGAATTAGCAGAACACAAAGCAGTTTCTCAGAAAGCTTCTTTCCAGTTTTTAACGGAAGATATTTCCTTTTTCACCATAGCCCTCTATGGGCTTCCAAATATCACTTTGCAAATTCCACAAGAACAGTCTTAAAGGCTTCTTGAGAAAGCTGTAACTCTGTGAGATGAATTAACAGAACACAAAGCAGTTTCTCAGACAGCTTCTTTCCAGTTTTTAACTGAAGATATTTCCTTTTCACCATAGCCTCTATGGGCTTCCAAATATCACTTTGCAAATTCCACAAGAACAGTCTTAGCGAAAGGCTTCTTGAAGGAAAGCTGTAACTCTGTGAGATGAATTAACAGAACACAAAGCAGTTTCTCAGAAAGCTTCTTTCCAGTTTTTAACTGAAGATATTTCCTTTTCACCATAGCCCTCTATGGGCTTCAAATATCACTTTGCAAATTCCACAAGAACAGTCTTAGCGAAAGGCTTCTTGAGAAAGCTGTAACTCTCCGAGATGAATTAGCAGAACACAAAGCAGTTTCTCAGAAAGCTTCTTTCCAGTTTTTAACGGAAGATATTTCCTTTTTCACCATAGCCCTCTATGGGCTTAAAATATCACTTTGCAAATTCCACAAGAACAGTCTTAGCGAAAGGCTTTTTGACTGGAAAGCTGTAACTCTGTGAGATGAATTAACAGAACACAAATCAGTTACCCAGAAAGCTTCTTTCTAGTTTTTAACTGAAGATATTTCCTTTTCACCGTAGCCCTTTATGGGCTTCCAAATATCACTTTGCCAATTCCATAAGAACAGCCTTATCGAAAGGTTTCTTGAAGGGAAAGTTTTATCTTTCTGAGATGAATTAACAGAACACAAAGCAGTTTCCCAGAAAGTTCTTTCCAGTTTTTAACGGAAGATATTTACTTTTTCACCATAGCCTTCTATATTCTTGCAATTATCACTTTGCCAATTCCACAAGAACAGCCTTAGCGAAAGGTTTCTTGATGGGAAAGCTGTAACACTGTGAGATGAATTAACAGAACACAAAGCAGTTTCTCAGAAAGCTTCTTTCCAGTTTTTAACGGAAGATATTTCCTTTTTCACCATGTCCCTCTATGGGCTTCCAAATATCACCTTGCAAATTCCACAAGACCAGCCTTAGCGAAAGGCTTCTTGAAGGGAAAGCTGTAACCCTGTAAGATGAATTAACAGACTTCAAAGCAGTTTCTCAGAAAGCTACTTTCCAGTTTTTAACTGAAGATATTTCCTTTTTCACCATAGCCCTCTATGGGCTTCCCAATATCACTTTGCAAATTGCACAAGAACAAACTTAGAGAAACGATTCTGGAGAAGAAATCTGTAACTCTGTGAGATGCATTAACAGAACACAAAACGGTTTCTGAGAAAGCTTCTTTGCAGTTTCTAACGGAAGATATTTCATTTTTTATCATAGCCTTCTATGGGCTTCCAAATAAAACTTTGCAAATTCCACAAGACCAGTCTTAACGGAAGGCTTTTTGAGGGAAAAGCTGTAACTCTGTGAGATGAATTAACAGAACACCAAGCAGTTTCCCAGAAAGCTTCTTTCCAGTTTTTATCGGAAGATATTTCCTTTTTCACCATAGCCCTCTATGGGCTTCCAAATATCACTTTGCAAATTCCACAAGAACAGTCGTAGCGAAAGGTTTCTTGAGGGGAAAGTTGTAACCCTGTTAGATGAATTAACAGAACACAAAGCAGTTTCTCAGAAAGCTTCTTTCCAGTTTTTAACGGAAGATATTTCCTTTTTTATCATAGCCCTCTATGGGCTTCCTAATAAAACTTTGCAAATTCCACAAGACCAGTCTAAACGAAAGGCTTTTTGAGAGGAAAGCTGTAACTCTGTGAGATGAATTAACAGAACACCAAGCAGTTTCCCAGAAAGCTTCTTTCCAGTTTTTAACAGAACGTATTTCCTTTTTCACCATAGACCTCTATGTTCTTGCAAATATCACTTTGCCAATTCCACAAGAACAGCCTTAGCGAAAGGTTTCTTGAAGGGAAAGCTGTAACTCTGTGAGATGAATTAACAGAACACAAAGCAGTTTCTCAGAAAGCTTCTTTCCAGTTTTAACGGAAGATATTTCCTTTTCACCATAGCCCTCTATGAGCTTCCAAATATCACTTTGCAAATTACAGAAGCACAGTCTTAGCGAAAGGCTTCTTGAAGGGAAAGCTGTAACTCTGTGAGATGAATTAACAGAACACAAAGCAGTTTCCCAGAAGCTTCTTTCCAGTTTTTAACGGAAGATATTTCCTTTTTCACCATAGCCCTCTATGGGCTTCCAAATATCACTTTCCAAATTCCACAAGAACAGTCTTAGCGAAAGACTTCTTGAAGGGAAAGCTATAACTCTGTGAGATGAATTAACAGAACACAAAGCAGTTTCTCAAGCTTCTTTCCAGTTTTTAACGAAGATATTTCCTTTTCACCATAGCCCTCTATGGGCTTCCAAATATCACTTTGCAAATTCCACAAGAACAGTCTTAGCGAAAGGTTTCTTGAGGGGAAAGCTGTAACTCTGTGAGATGAATTAACAGAACACAAAGCAGTTTCTCAGAAAGCTTCTTTCCAGTTTTAACGGAAGATATTTCCTTTTTACCATAGCCCTCTATGGGCTTCCAAATAAAACTTTGCAAATTCCACAAGAACAGTCTTAGCGAAAGGCTTTTGAGAGGAAAGATGTAACTCTGTGAGATGAATTAACAGAACACAAAGCAGTTTCTCAGAAAGCTTCTTTCCAGTTTTTAACAGAAGATATTTCCTTTTTCACCATAGCCCTCTATGAGCTTCCAAATATCACTTTGCAAATTCCACAAGAAGAGCCTTAGCGAAAGGCTTCTTGAAGGAAAGCTGTAACTCTGTGAGATGAATTAACAGAACAAAGCAGTTTCTCAGAAAGCTTCTTTCCAGTTTTTAACGGAAGATATTTCCTTTTCACCATAGCCCTCTATGGGCTTCCAAATATCACTTTGCAAATTCCACAAGACAGTCTTAGCGAAAGGCTTCTTGAGGAAAGCTGTAACTCTGTGAGATGAATTAACAGAAACAAGCAGTTTCTCAGAGCTTCTTTCCAGTTTTTAATTAGATATTTCCTTTTTCACCATAGCCCTCTATGGGTTTCCAAATATCACTTTGCAAATTCCACAAGAACAGTCTTAGCGAAAGACTTCTTGAGGAAAGCTGTAACTTTGTGAGAGAATTAACAGACTAAAAGCAGTTTCTCAGCTTCTTTCCAGTTTTTAACGGAAGATACTTCCTTTTCACCATAGCCCTCTATGGGCTTCCAAATATCACTTTGCAAATTCCACTAGAACAGTTTTAGCGAAAGGCTTCTTGAGGCGAAACCTGTAACTCTGTGAGATGAATTAACAGAACACAAAGCAGTTTCTCAGAAAGCTTCTTTCCAGTTTTTAACGGAAGATATTTCTTTTCTCACCATAGCCCTCTATGGGCTTCCAAATATCACTTTGCAAATTCCACTAGAACAGTTTTAGCGAAAGGCTTCTTGAGGCGAAACCTGTAACTCTGTGAGATGAATTAGTAGAACACAAATCAGTTTCTCAGAAAGCTTCTTTCCAGTTTTTAACTGAAGATAAATCCTTTTTCACCACAGCCCTCTATGGGCCTCCAATTATCACTTTTCAAATTTCATAAGAACAGCCTTATCGAAAGGCTTCTTGAAAGTAAAGCTGTTAACTCTTTGTGATGAACTAACAGAACACAAAGCAGTTTCTCAGAAAGCTTCTTTCCATTTTCTAACGGAATATATTTCCTTTCTCACCATAGCCCTCTATGGGCTTCCAAATATCACTTTGCAAATTCCACAAGAACAGCCTTAGCGAAAGGCTTCTTCAAGGGAAAGCTGTAACTCTGTAAGATGAATTAACAGACTTCAAAGCAGTTTCTCAGAAAGCTTCTTTACAGATTTTAACTGAAGATATTTCCTTTTTCACCATAGCCCTCTATGGGCTTCCAAATATCACTTTCCAAATTCCACAAGATCAGCCTTTGCGAAAGGCTTCTTGAGGCGAAAGCTGTAACTCTGTGAGATGAATTAACAGAACATAAAACAGTTTCTCAGAAAGCTTCTTTCCAGTTTTTAACGGAAGATATTTCCTTTTTCACCATAGCCCTCTATGGGCTTCCAACTATCACTTTGCAAATTCCACAAGAACAGTCTTAGCGAAAGGCTTCTTGAGGGGAAAGCTGTAACTCTGGCAAATGAATTAACAGACTTCAAAGCAGTTTCTCAGAAAGCTTCTTTCCAGTTTTTAACTGAAGATATTTCCTTTTTCACCATAGCCCTCTATGGGCTTCCAAATATCACTTTCCAAATTCCACAAGAACAGCCTTAGCGAAAGACTTCTTGAAGGGAAAGCTGTAACTTTCTGAGATGAATTAACAGAACGCAAAGCAGTTTCTCAGAAAGCTTCTTCCCAGTTTTTTACTGAAGATATTTCCTTTTTCACCATACCGCTCTATGGGCTTCCAAATATCACTTTGCAAATTCCACAAGAACAGTCTTAGCGAAAGGCTTCTTGAGAAAGCTGTAACTCTGTGAGATGAATTAACAGAACACAAAGCAGTTTCTCAGAAAGCTTCTTTCCAGTTTTTAACGGAAGATATTTCCTTTTTCACCATAGCCCTCTATGGGCTTCCAAATATCACTTTGCCAATTCCACAAGAACAGCCTTAGCGAAAGGTTTCTTGAAGGGAAAGCTGTAACTCTGTGAGATGAATTAACAGAACACAAAGCAGTTTCTCAGAAAGCTTCTTTCCAGTTTTTAACGGAAGATATTTCCTTTTTCACCATAGCCCTCTATGGGCTTCCAAATATCACTTTGCAAATTCCACAAGAACAGTCTTAGCGAAAGGCTTCTTGAGGGGAAAGCTGTAACTCTGTGAGATGAATTAACAGAACACAAAGCAGTTTCTCAGAAAGCTTCTTTCCAGTTTTTAACGGAAGATATTTCCTTTTTCACCATAGCCCTCTATGGGCTTCCAAATATCACTTTCCAAATTCCACAAGAACAGCCTTAGCGAAAGGCTTCTTGAAGGGAAAGCTGTAACTCTGTGAGATGAATTAACAGAACACAAAGCAGTTTCTCAGAAAGCTTCCTTTCCAGTTTTTAACGAAGATATTTCCTTTGTCACTGTATCCCTATATGGGCTTCCAAATATCACTTTGAAATTCCACAAGGACAGTCTTAGCGAAAGGCTTCTTGAAGGGAAATCTATAACTCTGTGAGATGAATTAACAGAACAGAAAGCAGTTTGTCAGAAAGTTTCTTTCCAGTTTTTAACGGAAGATATTTCCTTTTTCACCATAGCCCTCTATGGGCTTCCAAATATCACTTTGCAAATTCCACAAGAACAGTCTTAGCGAAAGGCTTCTTGAGGAAAGCTGTAACTCTGTGAGATGAATTAACAGAACACAAAGCAGTTTCTCAGAAAGCTTCTTTCCAGTTTTAATGGAAGATATTTCCTTTTTCACCATAGCCCTCTATGGCTTCCAAATATCACTTTGTAAATTCCACAAGAACAGTCTTAGCGAAAGGCTTCTTGAGGAAAGCTGTAACTCTGTGAGATGAATTAACAGAACACAAAGCAGTTTCTCAGAAAGCTTCTTTCCAGTTTTTAACTGAAGATATTTCCTTTTTCACCATAGCCCTCCCTGGGCTTCCAAATATCACTTTGCAAATTCCACAAGAACAGTCTTAGCGAAAGGCTTCTTGAGGGGAAAGCTGTAACTCTGTGAGATGAATTAACAGAACACAAAGCAGTTTCTCAGAAAGCTTCTTTCCAGTTTTTAACGGAAGATATTTCCTTTTTCACCATAGCCCTCTATGGGCTTCCAAATATCACTTTGCAAATTCCACAAGAACAGTCTTATCGAAAGGCTTCTAGAGGAGAAAGCTGTACATCCGTGAGATGAATTAACAGAACACAAAGCAGTTTCTCAGAAAGTTTCTTTCCAGTTTTTAACTGAAGATATTTCCTTTTTCACCATAGCCCTCTATCTGCTTCCATATATCTCTTTGCAAATTCCAAAACAACAGTCGTAGGGAAAGGCTTCTTGAGGGGGAAGCTGTAACTCTGTGAGATGAATTAACAGAACACAAAGCAGTTTCTCAGACAGCTTCTTTCCAATTTTTAAAGGAAGGTATTTCCTTGTTCACCATAGCCCTCTATTTGCTTCCAAATATCACCTTGCACATTCCACAAGAACAGTCTTAGCCAAAGGCTTCTTTAGTGGAAAGTAGTAACTCTGTGAGGTGAATTAACATAACACAAAGCAGTTTCTCAGAAAGCTTCTTTCCAGTGTTGAACTGAAGATATTTCCTTTTTCACCATAGCACTCTATTTGCTTGCAAATATCACTTTACAAATTCCAAAAGAACGGTCTTAGCGAAAAGCTTCTTGAACGGAAAGCTGTAACTCTGTGGGATGAATTAACAGAACACAAAGAATTTTCACAGGAAGCTTGTTTCCAGTTTTTAACTGAAGATATTTCCTTGTTCACTATAGCCCTCTATTTGCTTCCAAATATCACTTTGCAAATTCCACAAGAGCAGTCTTATCCAAAGGCTTCTAGAGGGGAAAGCTGTAACTCTGTGAGATGAATTAACAGAAAACAAAGCAGTTTCTCAGAAAGCTTCTTTCCAGTTTTTAATGGAAGATATTTCCTTTTTCACAAAAGCCCTCAATGGGCTTCCAAATATCACTTTGCAAATTCCACAAGAACCGTCTTACCGAAAGGCTTCTTGAAGAAAAAGCTGTAACTCTGTGAGATGAATTAACAGAACACAAAGCAGTTTCTCAGAAAGCTTCTTTCCAGTTTTTAACGGAAGATATTTCCTTTTTCACCATAGCCCTCTATGGGCTTCCAAATATCACTTTTCAAATTCCAAAAGAACAGGCTTAGCGAAAGGCTTCTTGAAGAGAAAGCAGTAAATCTGTGAGGTGAATTAACATAACACAAAGCAGTTTCTCAGAAAGCTTCTTTCCAGTGTTGAACTGAAGATATTTCCTTTTTCACCATAGCACTCTATTTGCTTGCAAATATCACTTTACAAATTCCAAAAGAACGGTCTTAGCGAAAAGCTTCTTGAACGGAAAGCTGTAACTCTGTGGGATGAATTAACAGAACACAAAGAATTTTCACAGGAAGCTTGTTTCCAGTTTTTAACTGAAGATATTTCCTTGTTCACTATAGCCCTCTATTTGCTTCCAAATATCACTTTGCAAATTCCACAAGAGCAGTCTTATCCAAAGGCTTCTAGAGGAAAGCTGTAACTCTGTGAGATGAATTAACAGAAAACAAAGCAGTTTCTCAGAAAGCTTCTTTCCAGTTTTTAATGGAAGATATTTCCTTTTTCACAAAAGCCCTCAATGGGCTTCCAAATATCACTTTGCAAATTCCACAAGAACCGTCTTACCGAAAGGCTTCTTGAAGAAAAAGCTGTAACTCTGTGAGATGAATTAACAGAACACAAAGCAGTTTCTCAGAAAGCTTCTTTCCAGTTTTTAACGGAAGATATTTCCTTTTTCACCATAGCCCTCTATGGGCTTCCAAATATCACTTTTCAAATTCCAAAAGAACAGGCTTAGCGAAAGGCTTCTTGAAGAGAAAGCAGTAAATCTGTGAGATGAATTAAGAGAACACAAAGCATTTTCTCAGAAAGCTTCTCTCTAGTTTTTAACGGAAGATATTTCCTTGTTCATCATATCCATCTATGGGCTGCCAAATATCACTTTGCAAATTCCACAGAAAGAGTTTTAGCGAAAAGTTTCTTGAGGGGAAAGCTGTAACTCCGTGAGAGTAATTAACAGAACACAAAGCAGTTTCTCAGAAAGCCTATTTCCAATTTTTATCTGAAGGTATTTCCTTTTTCACCATAGCCCTCTAGTTGCTTCCAAATATCTCTTTGCAAATACCACAAGAACAGTCTTGGGAAAGGTTTCTTTAGGGGGAAGCTGTAACTCTGTTTGATGAATTAAGAGAACACAAAGCAGTTTCTCAGAAAGCTTCCTTCCATTTTGTAACGGAAGATACTTCCTTTTTCATCGTAGCCCTCATTGGACTTCCAAATATCACTTTGCAAATTCCACAAGAACAGTCTTAGCGATAGGCTTCTTGAGGGGAAAGCAGTAACTCTGTGAGATGAATTAACAGAACAAAAAGCAGTTTCTCAGAAAGCTTCTTTCCAGTTTTTATAGGAAGATATTTCCTCTTTCACATTAGCGCTCAATGGGCTTCCTAATATCACTTTGCAAATTCCACAAGAACAGTCTTAGCGAAAGGCTTCTTGAAGGGAAAGCTGTAACTCTGCGAGATGAATTAGCAGAACACAAAGCAGTTTCTCAGACAGCCTCTTTCCAGTTTTTAACTGAAGATATTTCCTTTTCACCATTGCCCTCTATGGGCTTCCAAATATCACTTTGCAAATTCCACAAGAACCGCCTTAGCGAAAGGCTTCTTGAAGGGAAAGCTGTAACTTTCTGAGATGAATTAACAGAACACAAAGCAGTTTCTCAGAAAGCTTCTTTCCAGTTTTTAACTGAAGATATTTCCTTTTTCATCATAGCGCTCTAAGGGCTTCCAAATATCACTTTCAAATTCCACAAGAACAGACTTAGCGAAAGGCTTCTTCAGGGGAAAGCTGTAACTCTGTGAGATGAATTAACAGAACACAAAGCAGTTTTTCAGAAATCTTCTTTCCAGTTTTTAACGGAAGATATTTACTTTGTCACCGTAGCCCTCTATGGGTACAAAATGTCACTTTGCAAATTCCACAAGAACAGTCTTAGCGAAAGGCTTCTTGAGGAAAGCTGTAACTCTGTGAGATGAATTAACAGAACACAAAGCAGTTTCTCAGAAAGCTTCTTTCCAGTTTTTAACTGAAGATATTTCCTTTTTCACCATAGCCCTCTCTGGGCTTCCAAATATCACTTTGTATATTCCACAAGAAGAGTCTTAGCGAAAGGCTTCTTGAGGGGAAAGCTGTAACTCTGTGAGATGAATTAACAGAACACAAAGCAGTTTCTCAGAAAGCTTCTTTAGAGTTTTTAACGGTAGATATTTCCTTTTTCACTATAGCCCTCTATGAGCTTCGAAATATCACCTTGCAAATTCCATAAGAAGAGTCTTAGCGAAAGGCTTCTTGATGGGAAAGCTGTAACTCTGTGAGATGAATTAACAGAGCACAAAGCAGTTTCTCAGAAAGCTTCTTTCCAGTTTTTAACGGAAGATATTTCCTTTTTCACCATAGCCCTCTATGGGCTTCCAAATATAACTTTGCATATTCCACAAGATCAGTCTTAGCGAAAGGCTTCTTGAGGGGAAACCTGTAACTCTGTGAGATGAATTAACAAAACGCAAAACAGTTTCTCAGGAAGCTTCTTTCCAGTTTTTAACGCAAGATATTTCCTTTTTCACCATAGCCCTCTCTGGGTTTCCAAATATCACTTTGCAAATTCCACAAGAATAGTCTTAACGAAAGACTTTTTGAGGGGAAAGCTGTAACTCTGTAAGACGAATTAACAGACTTCAAAGCAGTTTCTCAGAAAGCTTCTTTCCAGCTTTTAACTGAAGATATTTCCTTTTTCACCTTAGCCCTCTATGGGTTTCCAAATATCACTTTGCAAATTCCACAAGAACAGTCTTAGCGAAGGCTTCTTGAGGGAAAGCTGTAACTCTGTGAGATGAATTAACGGAACACAAAGCAGTTTCTCAGAAAGCTTCTTCCAGTTTTTAACGGAAGATATTTCCTTTTTCACCATAGCCTCTATGGGCTTCCAAATATCACTTTGCAAATTCCACAAGAACCGCCTTAGCGAAAGGCTTCTTGAAGGGAAAGCTGTAACTTTCTGAGATGAATTAACAGAACACAAAGCAGTTTCTCAGAAAGCTTCTTTCCAGTTTTTAACTGAAGATATTTCCTTTTTCATCATAGCGCTCTAAGGGCTTCCAAATATCACTTTCAAATTCCACAAGAACAGACTTAGCGAAAGGCTTCTTCAGGGGAAAGCTGTAACTCTGTGAGATGAATTAACAGAACACAAAGCAGTTTTTCAGAAATCTTCTTTCCAGTTTTTAACGGAAGATATTTACTTTGTCACCGTAGCCCTCTATGGGTACAAAATGTCACTTTGCAAATTCCACAAGAACAGTCTTAGCGAAAGGCTTCTTGAGGGGAAAGCTGTAACTCTGTGAGATGAATTAACAGAACACAAAGCAGTTTCTCAGAAAGCTTCTTTCCAGTTTTTAACTGAAGATATTTCCTTTTTCACCATAGCCCTCTCTGGGCTTCCAAATATCACTTTGTATATTCCACAAGAAGAGTCTTAGCGAAAGGCTTCTTGAGGGGAAAGCTGTAACTCTGTGAGATGAATTAACAGAACACAAAGCAGTTTCTCAGAAAGCTTCTTTAGAGTTTTTAACGGTAGATATTTCCTTTTTCACTATAGCCCTCTATGAGCTTCGAAATATCACCTTGCAAATTCCATAAGAAGAGTCTTAGCGAAAGGCTTCTTGATGGGAAAGCTGTAACTCTGTGAGATGAATTAACAGAGCACAAAGCAGTTTCTCAGAAAGCTTCTTTCCAGTTTTTAACGGAAGATATTTCCTTTTTCACCATAGCCCTCTATGGGCTTCCAAATATAACTTTGCATATTCCACAAGATCAGTCTTAGCGAAAGGCTTCTTGAGGGGAAACCTGTAACTCTGTGAGATGAATTAACAAAACGCAAAACAGTTTCTCAGGAAGCTTCTTTCCAGTTTTTAACGCAAGATATTTCCTTTTTCACCATAGCCCTCTCTGGGTTTCCAAATATCACTTTGCAAATTCCACAAGAATAGTCTTAACGAAAGACTTTTTGAGGGGAAAGCTGTAACTCTGTAAGACGAATTAACAGACTTCAAAGCAGTTTCTCAGAAAGCTTCTTTCCAGCTTTTAACTGAAGATATTTCCTTTTTCACCTTAGCCCTCTATGGGTTTCCAAATATCACTTTGCAAATTCCACGAGAACAGTCATAACGAAAGGCTTCTTGAGGGGAAAGCTGTAACTCTGTGAGATGAATTAACGGAACACAAAGCAGTTTCTCAGAAAGCTTCCTTCCTGTTTTTAACGGAAGATATTTCCTTTTTCACCATAGCCCTCTATGGGCTTCCAAATATCACTTTGCAAATCCCACAAGAACAGTCTTAGCGAAAGGCTTCTTGAGGGGAAAGCTGTAACTCTCTGAGATGAATTAACAGAACACAAAGCAGTTTCTCAGAAAGCTTCTTTTCAGTTTTTAACGGAAGATATTTCCATTTTCATCATAGTCCTCTTTCGGCTTCCAAATATCACTTTGCAAATTCCACCAGAAGAGTCTTAGCGAAAGTATTCTTTAGGGAAAAGCTTTAACTCTGTGAGATGCATTAACAGAACACAAAACAGTTTCTCTGAAAGCTTCTTTCCAGTTTTTAAATGAAGATATTTCCTTTTTCACCATAGTCCTCTATGGACTTCCAAATATCACTTTGCCAATTCCACAGGAGGAGACTTAACGAAAGGCTTCATGAAGGGAAAGATGTAACCCTGTGAGATGAATTAAGAGAATACAAAGCAGTTTCTGAGACTGCTTCTTTCCAGTATTTAACTGAAGATGTTTCCTTTTTCACCATAGCCCACTATGGGCTTCCCAATATCACTTTGCAAATTCCACAAGAACAGCCTTAGCAAAAGGCTTCTGGAAGGGAAAGCTGTAACTCTGTGAGATGAATTAACAGAACACAAAGCAGTTTCTCAGAAAGCTTCTTTCCAGTTTTTAACTGAAGATATTTCCTTTTTCACCATAGCCCTCTAAGGGCTTCCAAATATCACTTTGCAAATTCCTCAAGAACAGTCTTAGCGAAAGGCTTCTTGAGGGGAAAGCTGTAACTCTCTGAGATGAATTAACAGAACACAAAGCAGTTTCTCAGACAGCTTCTTTCCAGTTTGTAACGGAAGATATTTCCTTTCTCACCATAGCCCTCTATGGGCTTCCAAATATCACTTTGCAGATTCCACAAGAACAGTCTTAGCGAAAGTCTTCTTGAGGGGAAAGCAGTAACTCTGAGAGATGTATTAACAGAACAGAAATCAGTTTCTCAGACAGCTTCCTTACAGTTTTTAACGGAAGATATTTCCTTTTTCACCATAGCGCTCTAAGGGCTTCCAAATATCACTTTCCAAATTCCACAAGAACAGCCTTAGTGAAAGGCTTCTTGAAGGGACAGCTGTAACTCTGTAAGATGAGTAAACAGACTTCAAAGCAGTTTCTCAGACAGCTTCTTTCCAGTTTGTAACGGAAGATATTTCCTTTCTCACCATAGCCCTCTATGGGCTTCCAAATATCACTTTGCAGATTCCACAAGAACAGTCTTAGCGAAAGTCTTCTTGAGGGGAAAGCAGTAACTCTGAGAGATGTATTAACAGAACAGAAATCAGTTTCTCAGACAGCTTCCTTACAGTTTTTAACGGAAGATATTTCCTTTTTCACCATAGCGCTCTAAGGGCTTCCAAATATCACTTTCCAAATTCCACAAGAACAGCCTTAGTGAAAGGCTTCTTGAAGGGACAGCTGTAACTCTGTAAGATGAGTAAACAGACTTCAAAGCAGTTTCTCAGAAAGCTTCTTTCCAGGTTCTAACGGAAGATATTTCTTGTTTCACCATAGCCATCTATGGGCTTCCAAATATCAATTTCCAAATTCCACAAGAACAGTCTTAACGAAAGGTTTCTTGAGGGAAAATCTGTAACTCTGTGAGATGCATTAACAGAACACAAAACGGTTTCTCAGAAAGCTTCTTTCCAGTTTTTAACTGAAGATATTTCCTTTTTTATCATAGCCCTCTAAGGGCTTCCAAATAAAATTTTGCAAATTCCACAAAACCAGTCTTAATGAAAGGCTTTTTGAGGGGAAAGCTGTAACTCTGTGAGATGAATTAACAGAACACCAAGCAGTTTCCCAGAAAGCTTCTTTCCAGTTTTTAACGGAAGATATTTCCTTTTCCACAATAGCCCTCTATGGGCTTCCAAATATCACTTTGCAAATTCCACAAGAACAGTCTTAGCGAAAGGCTTCTTGAGGGGAAAGCTGTAACCCTGTTGGATGAATTAACAGAACACAAAGCAGTTTCTCAGAAAGCTTCTTTCCAGTTATTAAAGGAAGATATATCCTTTTTTATCATAGCCCTCTAGGGCTTCCAAATAAAACTTTGCAGATTCCACATGACCAGTCTTAACGAAAGGCTTTTTGAGGGGAAAGGTGTAACTCTGTGAGATGAATTAACAGAACACAAAGCAGTTTCTCAGAAGTCTTCTTTCCAAATTTTAACGGAAGACATTTCTTTTTTCACCATAGCCCGCTATGGGCTTCCAAATATCACTTTCCAAATTCCACAAGAACCGTCTTAGCGAAAGGCTTCTTGAGGGGAAAGCTGTAACTCTGTGAGATGAATTAACAGAACACAAAGCAGTTTCTCAGACAGCTTCTTTCCAGTTTTTTTCTGAAGATATTTCCTTTTTCACCATAGCCCTCTATGGGCTTCCAAATATCACTTTGCAGATTCCACAAGAACAGTCCTAGCGAAAGGCTTCTTGAGGGGAAAGCAGTAACTCTGAGAGATGTATTAACAGAACAGAAAGCAGTTTCTCAGACAGATTCTTTCCAGTTTTTAACGGAAGATATTTCCTTTTTCACCATAGCGCTCTAAGGGCTTCCAAATATCACTTTCCAAATTCCACAAGAACAGCCTTAGCGAAAGGCTTCTTGAATTGAAAGCTGTAACTTTCTGAGATGAATTAACAGAACACGAAGCAGTTTCTCAGAAAGCTTCTTTCCAGTTTTTAACTGAAGATATTTCCTTTTTCATCATAGCGCTCTAAGGGCTTCCAAATATCACTTTCAAATTCCACAAGAACAGACTTAGCGAAAGGCTTCTTCAGGGGAAAGCTGTAACTCTGTGAGATGAATTAACAGAACACAAAGCAGTTTTTCAGAAAGCTTCTTTCCAGTTTTTAACGGAAGATATTTCCTTTTCACCATAGCCCTCTATGGGCTTCAAATATCACTTTGCAAATTCCACAAGAACAGTCTTAGCGAAAGGCTTCTTGAGGGAAAGCTGTAACTCTGTGAGATGAATTAACAGAACACAAAGCAGTTTCTCAGAAAGCTTCTTTCCAGTTTTTAACTGAAGATATTTCCTTTTCACCATAGCCCTCTATGGGCTTCCAAATATCACTTTGCAAATTCCACAAGAACAGTCTTAGCGAAAGGCTTCTTGAGGGAAAGCTGTAACTCTGTGAGATGAATTAACAGAACACAAAGCAGTTTCTCAGAAAGCTTCTTTCCAGTTTTTAACTGAAGATATTTCCTTTTCACCATAGCCCTCTGGGCTTCCAAATATCACTTGCAAATTCCATAAGAAGAGTCTTAGCGAAAGGCTTCTTGATGGGAAAGCTGTAACTCTGTGAGATGTATTAACAGAACACAAAGCAGTTTCTCAGAAAGCTTCTTTCCAGTTTTTAACGGTAGATATTTCCTTTTCACCATTGCCACCTATGGGTTTCCAAATATCACTTGCAAATTCCACAAGAACAGTCTTAGCGAAAGACTTCTTGAGGGAAAGCTGTAACTCTGTGAGATGAATTAACAGACTAAAAGCAGTTTCTCAGAAAGCTTCTTTCCAGTTTTTAATTGAAGATATTTCCTTTTCACCATAGCCCTCTATGGATTCCAAATATCACTTTCAAATTCCACAAGAACAGTCTTAGCGAAAGGCTTCTTGAGGAAAGCTGTAACTTTGTGAGATGAATTAACAGACTAAAAGCAGTTTCTCAGAAAGCTTCTTTCCAGTTTTTAATTGAAGATATTTCCTTTTCACCATAGCCCTCTATTGGATTCCAAATATCACTTTCCAAATTCCACATGAACAGCCTTAGCGAAAGGTTTCTTGAAGGAAAGCAGTAACTTTCTGAGATGAATTAACAGAACACAAAGCAGTTTCTCAGGAAGATTCTTTCCAGTTTTTAACGAAGATATTTCCTTTTCACCATAGCCCTCTATGGGCTTCCAACTATCACTTTACAAATTCCACAAGAACAGCCTTAGCGAAAGGTTTCTTGAAGGAAAGCTGTAACACTGTAAGATGAATTAACAGACTTCAAAGCAGTTTCTCAGAAAGCTTCTTTCCAGTTTTTAACTGAAGATATTTCCTTTTCACCATAGCCCTCTATGGGCTTCCAAATATCACTTTCCAAATTCCACAAGAACAGCCTTAGCGAAAGGCTTCTTGAGGGAAAGCTGTAACTCTGTGAGATGAATTAACAGAACATAAAACAGTTTCTCAGAAAGCTTCTTTCCAGTTTTTAACTGAAGATATTTCCTTTTCACCATAGCCTCTATGGGCTTCCAAATATCACTTTCCAAATTCCACAAGAACAGTCTTAGCGAAAGGCTTCTTGAGGGAAAGCTGTAACTCTGTGAGATGAATTAACAGACTTCAAAGCAGTTTCTCAGAAAGCTTCTTTCCAGTTTTTAACTGAAGATATTTCCTTTTCACCATAGCCCTCTATGGGCTTCCAAATATCACTTTCCAAATTCCACAAGAACAGCCTTAGCGAAAGGCTTCTTGAGGAAAGCTGTAACTCTGGCAAATGAATTAACAGACTTCAAAGCAGTTTCTCAGAAAGCTTCTTTCCAGTTTTTAACTGAAGATATTTCCTTTTCACCATAGCCCTCTATGGGCTTCCAAATATCACTTTCCAAATTCCACAAGATCAGCCTTTGCGAAAGGCTTCTTGAAGGGCAGTCTGTAACTCTGTGAGATGAATTAACAGAACACAAAGCAGTTTTTCAGAAAGCTTCTTCCAGTTTTTAACTGAAGATATTTCCTTTTCACCATAGCCCTCTATGGGCTTCCAAATATCATTTTCAAATTCCACAAGAACAGTCTTAGCCAAAGGCTTCTTGAGGGAAAGCTGTAACTCTGTGAGATGAATTAACAGAACACAAAGCAGTTTCTCAGAAAGCTTCTTTCCAGTTTTTAACTGAAGATATTTCCTTTTCACCATAGCCCTCTATGGGCTTCAAATATCACTTTGCAAATTCCACAAGAACAGTCTTAGCGAAAGGCTTCTTGAGGAAAGCTGTAACTCTGAGATGAATTAACAGAACACAAAGCAGTTTCTCAGAAAGCTTCTTTCCAGTTTTTAACTGAAGATATTTCCTTTCTCACCATAGCCCTCTCTGGGCTTCCAAATATCACTTTGTAAATTCCACAAGAAGAGTCTTAGCGAAAAGCTTCTTGAACGGAAAGCTGTAACTCTGTGAGATGAATTAACAGAACACAAAGCAGTTTCTCAGAAAGCTTCTTTCCAGTTTTTAACTGAAGATATTTCCTTTTCACCATAGCCCTCTATGGGCTTCCAAATATCACTTTCCAAATTCCACAAGAACAGCCTTAGCGAAAGGCTTCTTGAAGGAAAGCTGTAACTCTCTGAGATGAATTAAAGAACACAAAGCACCTTCTCAGACAGCTTCTTTCCAGTTTTTAACTGAAGATATTTCCTTTTCCACCATAGCCCTCTATGGGCTTCCAAATATCACTTTGTAAATTCCACAAGAACAGTCTTATCGAAAGGCTTCTAGAGGAGAAAGCTGTACATCCGTGAGATGAATTAACAGAACACAAAGCAGTTTCTCAGAAAGCTTCTTTCCAGTTTTTAACTGAAGATATTTCCTTTTCACCATAGCCCTCTATCTGCTTCCAAATATCACTTTGCAAATTCCACAAGAACAGTCTTAGAAAGGCTTCTTGAGGAAAGCTGTAACTCTGTGAGATGAATTAACAGAACACAAAGCAGTTTCTCAGACAGCTTCTTTCCAATTTTTAACTGAAGATATTTCCTTTTTCACCATACCCCTCTATGGGCATCCAAATATCACTTTCCAAATTCCACAAGAACAGCCTTAGCGAAAGGCTTCTTGAAGGGAAAGCTGTAACTCTCTGAGATGAATTAAAAGAACACAAAGCACCTTCTCAGACAGCTTCTTTCCAGTTTTTAACTGAAGATATTTCCTTTTCCACCATAGCCCTCTATGGGCTTCCAAATATCACTTTGTAAATTCCACAAGAACAGTCTTATCGAAAGGCTTCTAGAGGAGAAAGCTGTACATCCGTGAGATGAATTAACAGAACACAAAGCAGTTTCTCAGAAAGTTTCTTTCCAGTTTTTAACTGAAGATATTTCCTTTTTCACCATAGCCCTCTATCTGCTTCCATATATCTCTTTGCAAATTCCAAAACAACAGTCGTAGGGAAAGGCTTCTTGAGGGGGAAGCTGTAACTCTGTGAGATGAATTAACAGAACACAAAGCAGTTTCTCAGACAGCTTCTTTCCAATTTTTAAAGGAAGGTATTTCCTTGTTCACCATAGCCCTCTATTTGCTTCCAAATATCACCTTGCACATTCCACAAGAACAGTCTTAGCCAAAGGCTTCTTTAGTGGAAAGTAGTAACTCTGTGAGGTGAATTAACATAACACAAAGCAGTTTCTCAGAAAGCTTCTTTCCAGTTTTTAACTGAAGATATTTCCTTTTCACCATAGCCCTCTATTTGCTTCCAAATATCACTTTACAAATTCCAAAAGAACGGTCTTAGCGAAAAGCTTCTTGAACGGAAAGCTGTAACTCTGTGGGATGAATTAACAGAACACAAAGAATTTTCACAGGAAGCTTGTTTCCAGTTTTTAACTGAAGATATTTCCTTGTTCACTATAGCCCTCTATTTGCTTCCAAATATCACTTTGCAAATTCCACAAGAGCAGTCTTATCCAAAGGCTTCTAGAGGGGAAAGCTGTAACTCTGTGAGATGAATTAACAGAACACAAAGCAGTTTCTCAGAAAGCTTCTTTCCAGTTTTTAACGGAAGATATTTCCTTTTTCATCATAGCCCTCTATGGGCTTCCAAATATCATTTTCAAATTCCACAAGAACAGACGTAGCGAAAGGCTTCTTCAGGGGAAAGCTGTAACTCTGTGAGATGAATTAACAGAACACAAAGCAGTTTCTCAGAAAGCTTCTTTCCAGTTTTTAACGGAAGATATTTACTTTTTCACCGTAGCCCTCTATGGGTTCAAAATGTCACTTTGCAAATTCCACAAGAACAGTCTTAGCGAAAGGCTTCTTGAGGGGAAAGCTGTAACTCTATGAGATGAATTAACAGAACACAAAGCAGTTTCTCAGAAATCTTCTTTCCACTTTTTATTTGAAGATATTTCCTTTTTCACCATAGCCCTCTCTGGGCTTCCAAATATCAATTTGTATATTCCACAAGAAGAGTCTTAGCGAAAGGCTTCTTGAGGAAAGCTGTAACTCTGTGATGAATTAACAGAACACAAAGCAGTTTCTCAGAAAGCTTCTTTCCAGTTTTTAACGGAAGATATTTCCTTTTCACTATAGCCCTCTATTGGGCTTCCAAATATCACTTTGCAAATTCCACAAGAACAGTCTTAGCGAAAGACTTCTTGAGGGGAAAGCTGTAACTCTGTGGGATGAATTAACAGACTAAAAGCAGTTTCTCAGAAAGCTTCTTTCCACTTTTTAATTGAAGATATTTCCTTTTTCACCATAGCCCTCTATTGGATTCCAAATATCACTTTCCAAATTCCGCAAGAACAGCCTTAGCGAAAGGTTTCTTGAAGGAAAGCTGTAACTCTGTGAGATGAATTAACAGAACACAAAGCAGTTTCTCAGGAAGAATCTTTCCAGTTTTTAACGGAAGATATTTCCTTTTTACTCATAGACCACTATGGGCTTCCAACTATCACTTTGCAAATTCCACAAGAACAGCCTTAGCGAAAGGCTTCTTGAAGGGAAAGCTGCAACTCTGTAAGATGAATTAACAGACTTCAAAGCAGTTTCTCAGAAAGCTTCTTTACAGATTTTAACTGAAGATATTTCCTTTTTCAGCATAGCCCTCTATGGGCTTCCAAATATCACTTTCCAAATTCCACAAGATCAGCCTTTGCGAAAGGCTTCTTGATGGGAAAGCTGTAACTCTGTGAGATGTATTAATGGAACACAACGCAGTTTCCCAGAGAGCTTCTTTCCTGTTTCTAACGGTAGATATTTCCTTTTTCACCATTGCCACCTGTGGGTTTCCAAATATCACTTTGCAAATTCCACAAGAACAGTCTTAGCGAAAGACTTCTTGAGAGGAAAGCTGTAACTTTGTGAGATGAATTAACAGACTAAAAGCAGTTTCTCAGAAATCTTCTTTCCACTTTTTATTTGAAGATATTTCCTTTTTCACCATAGCCCTCTATTGGATTCCAAATATCACTTTCCAAATTCCACAAGAACAGCCTTAGCGAAAGGTTTCTTGAAGGGAAAGCAGTAACTTTCTGAGATGAATTAACAGAACACAAAGCAGTTTCTCAGGAAGCTTCTTTCCAGTTTTTAACGGAAGATATTTCCTTTTAACTCATAGACCACTATGGGCTTCCAACTATCACTTTGCAAATTCCACAAGAACAGCCTTAGCGAAAGGCTTCTTGAAGGGAAAGCTGTAACTCTGTAAGATGAATTAACAGACTTCAAAGCAGTTTCTCAGAAAGCTTCCTTACAGATTTTAACTGAAGATATTTCCTTTTTCAGCATAGCCCTCTATGGGCTTTCAAATATCACTTTCCAAATTCCACAAGATCAGCCTTTGCGAAAGGCTTCTTGAAGGAAAGCTGTAACTCTGTGAGATGAATTAACAGAACACAAAGCAGTTTTTCAGAAAGCTTCTTTCCAGTTTTTAACTGAAGATATTTCCTTTTTCACCATAGCCCTCTATGGGTTCAAAATATCACTTTGCAAATTCCACAAGAACAGTCTTAGCGAAAGGCATCTTGAGGGGAAAGCTGTAACTCCGTGAGATGAATTAACAGAACACAAAGCAGTTTCTCAGAAAGCTTCTTTCCAGTTTTTAACTGAAGATATTTCCTTTTCACCATAGCCCTCTATTGGATTCCAAATATCACTTTCCAAATTCCACAAGAACAGCCTTAGCGAAAGGTTTCTTGAAGGAAAGCTGTAACTCTGTGAGATGAATTAACAGAACACAAAGCAGTTTCTCAGAAGCTTCTTTCCAGTTTTTAACGGAAGATATTTCCTTTTAACTATAGCCCTCTATGGGCTTCCAACTATCACTTTGCAAATTCCACAAGAACAGCCTTAGCGAAAGGCTTCTTGAAGGGAAAGCTGTAACTCTGTAAGATGAATTAACAGACTTCAAAGCAGTTTCTCAGAAAGCTTCCTTACAGATTTTAACTGAAGATATTTCCTTTTTCAGCATAGCCCTCTATGGGCTTTCAAATATCACTTTCCAAATTCCACAAGATCAGCCTTTGCGAAAGGCTTCTTGAGGGGAAATCTGTAACTCTGTGAGATGAATTAACAGAACACAAAGCAGTTTTTCAGAAAGCTTCTTTCCAGTTTTTAACTGAAGATATTTCCTTTTTCACCATAGCCCTCTATGGGTTCAAAATATCACTTTGCAAATTCCACAAGAACAGTCTTAGCGAAAGGCATCTTGAGGGGAAAGCTGTAACTCCGTGGGATGAATTAACAGAACACAAAGCAGTTTCTCAGAAAGATTCTTTCAAGTTTTTAACTGAAGATATTTCCTTTCTCAGCATAGCCCTCTATGGGCTTCCAAATGTCACTTTGTAAATTCCACAAGAACAGTCTTAGCGAAAGGCTTCTTGAGGGGAAAGCTGTAACTCTGTGAGGTGAATTAACAGAACACAAAGCAGTTTCTCAGAAAGCTTCTTTAGAGTTTTTAACGGTAGATATTTCCTTTTTCACTGTAGCCCTCTATGGGCTTCGAAATATCACCTTGCAAATTCCACAAGAACAGTCTTAGCGAAAGGCTTCTTGTGGGGAAAGCTGTAACTCTGTGAGATGAATTAATAGAACACAAAGCAGTTTCCCAGAGAGCTTCTTTCAGTTTTAACTGAAGATATTTCCTTTTCACCATAGCCTCTATGGGCTTCCAAATATCACTTTGCAAATTCCACAAGAACAGTCTTAGCGAAAGACTTCTTGAGGGGAAAGCTGTAACTCTGTGGGATGAATTAACAGACTAAAAGCAGTTTCTCAGAAAGCTTCTTTCCACTTTTTAATTGAAGATATTTCCTTTTTCACCATAGCCCTCTATTGGATTCCAAATATCACTTTACAAATTCCACAAGAACAGCCTTAGCGAAAGGTTTCTTGAAGGGAAAGCAGTAACTTTCTGAGATGAATTAACAGAACACAAAGCAGTTTATCAGGAAGCTTCTTTCCAGTTTTTAACGAAAGATATTTCCTTTTTCAACTCAGGCCATTATGGGCTTCCAAATATCACTTTGCAAATTCCACAAGAACAGTCTTAGCGAAAGGCTTCTTGAGGGGAAAGCTGTAACTTTGTGAGATGAATTAACAGACTAAAAGCAGTTTCTCAGAAAGCTTCTTTCCAGTTTTTAACTGAAGATATTTCCTTTTTCACCATAGCCCTCTATTGGATTCCAAATATCACTTTACAAATTCCACAAGAACAGCCTTAGCGAAAGGTTTCTTGAAGGGAAAGCAGTAACTTTCTGAGATGAATTAACAGAACACAAAGCAGTTTATCAGGAAGCTTCTTTCCAGTTTTTAACGAAAGATATTTCCTTTTTCAACTCAGGCCATTATGGGCTTCCAAATATCACTTTGCAAATTCCACAAGAACAGTCTTAGCGAAAGGCTTCTTGAGGGGAAAGCTGTAACTTTGTGAGATGAATTAACAGACTAAAAGCAGTTTCTCAGAAATCTTCTTCCCACTTTTTAATTGAAGATATTTCCTTTTTCTCCATAGCCCTCTATTGGATTCCCAATATCACTTTCCAAATTCCACATGAACAGCCTTAGCGAAAGGTTTCTTGAAGGGAAAGCAGTAACTGTCTGAGATGAAATAACAGAACACAAAGCAGTTTCTCAGGAAGATTCTTTCCAGTTTTTAACGGAAGATATTTCCTTTTTACTCATAAACCACTATGGGCTTCCAACTATCACTTTGCAAATTCCACAAGAACAGCCTTAGCGAAAGCCTTTTTGAAGGGAAAGCTGTAACTCTGTAAGATGAATTAACAGACTTCAAAGCAGTTTCTCAGAAAGCTTCCTTACAGATTTTAACTGAAGATATTTCCTTTTTCACCATACCGCTCTATGGGCTTCCAAATATCACTTTCCAAATTCCACAAGATCAGCCTTTGCGAAAGGCTTCTTGAAGGGCAGTCTGTAACTCTGTGAGATGAATTAACAGAACACAAAGCAGTTTTTCAGAAAGCTTCTTTCCAGTTTTTAACTGAAGATATTTCCTTTTTCACCATAGCCCTCTATGGGTTCAAAATATCGCTTTGCAAATTCCACAAGAACAGTCTTAGCGAAAGGCATCTTGAGGGGAAAGCTGTAACTCCGTGGGATGAATTAACAGAACACAAAGCAGTTTCTCAGAAAGCTTCTTTCCAGTTTTTAACTGAAGATATTTCCTTTCTCACCATAGCCCTCTCTGGGCTTCCAAATATCACTTTGTAAATTCCACAAGAACAGTCTTAGCGAAAGGCTTCTTGAGGGGAAAGCTGTAACTCTGTGAGATGAATTAACAGAACACAAAGCAGTTTCTCAGAAAGCTTCTTTAGAGTTTTTAACGGAAGATATTTCCTTTTCACCATAGCCCTCTATGGGCTTCAAATATCACTTTGCAAATTCCACAAGAACAGTCTTAACGAAAGGCTTCTTGAGGGAAAGCTGTAACTCTGTGGGATGAATTAACAGAACACAAAGCAGTTTCTCAGAAATCTTCTTTCCACTTTTTAATTGAAGATATTTCTTTTTTCACCATAGCCCTCTATTGGATTCCAAATATCACTTTCCAAATTCCACAAGAAAAGCCTTAGGGAAAGGTTTCTTGAAGGGAAAGCAGTAACTTTCTGAGATGAATTAACAGAACACAAAGCACTTTATCAGGAACCTTCTTTCCAGTTTTTAACGAAAGATATTTCCTTTTTCACCACAGGCCATTAAGGGCTTCCAAATATCACTTTGCAAATTCCACAAGCACAGTCTTAGCGAAAGGCTTCTTGAGGGGAAAGCTGTAACTCTGTGAGATGAATTAGCAGATCACAAAGCAGTTTCTCAGAAAGCTTGTTCCCGGTTTTTAACTTAAGATATTTCCTTTTTCAACATAGCCCTCTATGGGCTTCCAAATATAACTTTCCAATTCCACAAGAACAGCCTTAGCGAAAGGCTTCTTGAAGGGAAAGCTGTAACTCTGTGAGATGAATTAACAGAAAACAAAGCAGTTTCTTATAAAGCTTCTTTCCAGTTTTTAACGGAAGATATTTCCTTTTTCACCATAGCGCTCTAAGGGCTTCCAAATATCACTTTCCAAATTCCACAAGAACAGCCTTAGCGAAAGGCTTCTTGAATTGAAAGCTGTAACTTTCTGAGATGAATGAACAGAACACGAAGCAGTTTCTCAGAAAGCTTCTTTCCAGTTTTTAACTGAAGATATTTCCTTTTTCATCATAGCGCTCTAAGGGCTTCCAAATATCACTTTCAAATTCCACAAGAACAGACTTAGCGAAAGGCTTCCTCAGGGGAAAGCTGTAACTCTGTGAGATGAATTAACAGAACACAAAGCAGTTTTTCAGAAAGCTTCTTTCCAGTTTTTAACGGAAGATATTTACTTTTTCACCGTAGCCCTCTATGGGTTCAAAATGTCACTTTGCAAATTCCACAAGAACAGTCTTAGCGAAAGGCTTCTTGAGGGGAAAGCTGTAACTCTGTGAGATGAATTAACAGAACACAAAGCAGTTTCTCAGAAAGCTTCTTTCCAGTTTTTAACTGAAGATATTTCCTTTTTCACCATAGCCCTCTCTGGGCTTCCAAATATCACTTTGTATATTCCACAAGAAGAGTCTTAGCGAAAGGCTTCTTGAGGGGAAAGCTGTAACTCTGTGAGATGAATTAACAGAACACAAAGCAGTTTCTCAGAAAGCTTCTTTAGAGTTTTTAACGGTAGATATTTCCTTTTTCACTATAGCCCTCTATGAGCTTCGAAATATCACCTTGCAAATTCCATAAGAAGAGTCTTAGCGAAAGGCTTCTTGATGGGAAAGCTGTAACTCTGTGAGATGTATTAATAGAACACAAAACAGTTTCCCAGAGAGCTTCTTTCCTGTTTTTAACGGTAGATATTTCCTTTTTCACCATTGCCACCTATGGGTTTCCAAATATCACTTTGCAAATTCCACAAGAACAGTCTTAGCGAAAGACTTCTTGAGGGGAAAGCTGTAACTTTGTGGGAGAATTAACAGACTAAAAGCAGTTTCTCAGAAAGCTTCTTTCCAGTTTTTAATTGAAGATATTTCCTTTTTCACCATAGCCCTCTATTGGATTCCAAATATCACTTTCCAAATTCCACATGAACAGCCTTAGCGAAAGGTTTCTTGAAGGGAAAGCAGTAACTTTCTGAGATGAATTAACAGAACACAAAGCAGTTTCTCAGGAAGATTCTTTCCAGTTTTTAACGGAAGATATTTCCTTTTTACTCATAGACCACTATGGGCTTCCAACTATCACTTTACAAATTTCACAAGAACAGGCTTAGCGAAAGGCTTCTTCAAGGGAAAGCTGTAACACTGTAAGATGAATTAACAGACTTCAAAGCAGTTTCTCAGAAAGCTTCTTTACAGATTTTAACTGAAGATATTTCCTTTTTCACCATAGCCCTCTATGGGCTTCCAAATATCACTTTCCAAATTCCACAAGATCAGCCTTTGCGAAAGGCTTCTTGAGGCGAAAGCTGTAACTCTGTGAGATGAATTAACAGAACATAAAACAGTTTCTCAGAAAGCTTCTTTCCAGTTTTTAACGGAAGATATTTCCTTTTTCACCATAGCCCTCTATGGGCTTCCAACTATCACTTTGCAAATTCCACAAGAACAGTCTTAGCGAAAGGCTTCTTGAGGGGAAAGCTGTAACTCTGGCAAATGAATTAACAGACTTCAAAGCAGTTTCTCAGAAAGCTTCTTTCCAGTTTTTAACTGAAGATATTTCCTTTTTCACCATAGCCCTCTATGGGCTTCCAAATATCACTTTCCAAATTCCACAAGAACAGCCTTAGCGAAAGACTTCTTGAAGGGAAAGCTGTAACTTTCTGAGATGAATTAACAGAACGCAAAGCAGTTTCTCAGAAAGCTTCTTCCCAGTTTTTTACTGAAGATATTTCCTTTTTCACCATACCGCTCTATGGGCTTCCAAATATCATTTTCAAATTCCTCAAGAAAAGTCTTAGCGCAAGGCTTCTTGAGGGGAAAGCTGTAACTCTGTGAGATGAATTAATAGAACACAAAGCAGTTTTTCAGAAAGCTTCTTTCCAGTTTTTAACGGAAGATATTTTCTTTTTCACCATAGCCCTCTATGGGTTCAAAATATCACTTTGCAAATTCCACAAGAACAGTCTTAGCGAAAGGCTTCTTGAGGGGAAAGCTGTAACTCCGTGGGATGAATTAAGAGAACACAAAGCAGTTTCTCAGAAAACTTCTTTCCAGTTTTTAACTGAAGATATTTCCTTTCTCACCATAGCCCTCTCTGGGCTTCCAAATATCACTTTGTAAATTCCACAAGAAGAGTCTTAGCGAAAGGCTTCTTGAGGGGAAAGCTGTAACTCTGTGAGATGAATTAACAGAACACAAAGCAGTTTCTCAGAAAGCTTCTTTCCAATTTTTAACTGAAGATATTTCCTTTTTCACCATACCCCTCTATGGGCATCCAAATATCACTTTCCAAATTCCACAAGAACAGCCTTAGCGAAAGGCTTCTTGAAGGGAAAGCTGTAACTCTCTGAGATGAATTAAAAGAACACAAAGCACCTTCTCAGACAGCTTCTTTCCAGTTTTTAACTGAAGATATTTCCTTTTCCACCATAGCCCTCTATGGGCTTCCAAATATCACTTTGTAAATTCCACAAGAACAGTCTTATCGAAAGGCTTCTAGAGGAGAAAGCTGTACATCCGTGAGATGAATTAACAGAACACAAAGCAGTTTCTCAGAAAGTTTCTTTCCAGTTTTTAACTGAAGATATTTCCTTTTTCACCATAGCCCTCTATCTGCTTCCATATATCTCTTTGCAAATTCCAAAACAACAGTCGTAGGGAAAGGCTTCTTGAGGGGGAAGCTGTAACTCTGTGAGATGAATTAACAGAACACAAAGCAGTTTCTCAGACAGCTTCTTTCCAATTTTTAAAGGAAGGTATTTCCTTGTTCACCATAGCCCTCTATTTGCTTCCAAATATCACCTTGCACATTCCACAAGAACAGTCTTAGCCAAAGGCTTCTTTAGTGGAAAGTAGTAACTCTGTGAGGTGAATTAACATAACACAAAGCAGTTTCTCAGAAAGCTTCTTTCCAGTGTTGAACTGAAGATATTTCCTTTTTCACCATAGCACTCTATTTGCTTGCAAATATCACTTTACAAATTCCAAAAGAACGGTCTTAGCGAAAAGCTTCTTGAACGGAAAGCTGTAACTCTGTGGGATGAATTAACAGAACACAAAGAATTTTCACAGGAAGCTTGTTTCCAGTTTTTAACTGAAGATATTTCCTTGTTCACTATAGCCCTCTATTTGCTTCCAAATATCACTTTGCAAATTCCACAAGAGCAGTCTTATCCAAAGGCTTCTAGAGGGGAAAGCTGTAACTCTGTGAGATGAATTAACAGAAAACAAAGCAGTTTCTCAGAAAGCTTCTTTCCAGTTTTTAATGGAAGATATTTCCTTTTTCATCATAGCGCTCTAAGGGCTTCCAAATATCACTTTCAAATTCCACAAGAACAGACTTAGCGAAAGGCTTCTTCAGGGGAAAGCTGTAACTCTGTGAGATGAATTAACAGAACACAAAGCAGTTTTTCAGAAAGCTTCTTTCCAGTTTTTAACGGAAGATATTTACTTTTTCACCGTAGCCCTCTATGGGTTCAAAATGTCACTTTGCAAATTCCACAAGAACAGTCTTAGCGAAAGGCTTCTTGAGGGGAAAGCTGTAACTCTATGAGATGAATTAACAGAACACAAAGCAGTTTCTCAGAAATCTTCTTTCCACTTTTTATTTGAAGATATTTCCTTTTTCACCATAGCCCTCTCTGGGCTTCCAAATATCAATTTGTATATTCCACAAGAAGAGTCTTAGCGAAAGGCTTCTTGAGGGGAAAGCTGTAACTCTGTGAGATGAATTAACAGAACACAAAGCACTTTCTCAGAAAGCTTCTTTAGAGTTTTTAACGGTAGATATTTCCTTTTTCACTATAGCCCTCTATGAGCTTCGAAATATTACCTTGCAAATTCCACAAGAACAGTCTTAGCGAAAGACTTCTTGAGGGGAAAGCTGTAACTCTGTGGGATGAATTAACAGACTAAAAGCAGTTTCTCAGAAAGCTTCTTTCCACTTTTTAATTGAAGATATTTCCTTTTTCACCATAGCCCTCTATTGGATTCCAAATATCACTTTCCAAATTCCGCAAGAACAGCCTTAGCGAAAGGTTTCTTGAAGGGAAAGCAGTAACTTTCTGAGATGAATTAACAGAACACAAAGCAGTTTCTCAGGAAGAATCTTTCCAGTTTTTAACGGAAGATATTTCCTTTTTACTCATAGACCACTATGGGCTTCCAACTATCACTTTGCAAATTCCACAAGAACAGCCTTAGCGAAAGGCTTCTTGAAGGGAAAGCTGCAACTCTGTAAGATGAATTAACAGACTTCAAAGCAGTTTCTCAGAAAGCTTCTTTACAGATTTTAACTGAAGATATTTCCTTTTTCAGCATAGCCCTCTATGGGCTTCCAAATATCACTTTCCAAATTCCACAAGATCAGCCTTTGCGAAAGGCTTCTTGAGGGGAAAGCTGTAACTCTGTGAGATGAATTAATAGAACACAAAGCAGTTTCCCAGAGAGCTTCTTTCCTGTTTTTAACGGTAGATATTTCCTTCTTCACCATTGCCACCTATGGGTTTCCAAATATCACTTTGCAAATTCCACAAGAACAGTCTTAGCGAAAGACTTCTTGAGGGGAAAGCTGTAACTCTGTGGGATGAATTAACAGACTAAAAGCAGTTTCTCAGAAAGCTTCTTTCCACTTTTTAATTGAAGATATTTCCTTTTTCACCATAGCCCTCTATTGGATTCCAAATATCACTTTACAAATTCCACAAGAACAGCCTTAGCGAAAGGTTTCTTGAAGGGAAAGCAGTAACTTTCTGAGATGAATTAACAGAACACAAAGCAGTTTATCAGGAAGCTTCTTTCCAGTTTTAACTGAAGATATTTCCTTTTCACCATAGCCTCTATGGGCTTCCAAATATCACTTTGCAAATTCCACAAGAACAGTCTTAGCGAAAGGCTTCTTGAGGGAAAGCTGTAACTCTGTAAGATGAATTAACAGAACACAAAGCAGTTTCTCAGAAAGCTTCTTTCCAGTTTTTAACGGAAGATATTTCCTTTTTCCCCATAGCCCTCTATGGGCTTCCAAATATCTCTTTGCAAATTCCACAAGAACAGTCTTATCGAAAGGTTTCTTGAAAGAAAAGCTGTAACTCTGTGAGATGAATTAACAGAACACAAAGCAGTTTTTCTGAAAGCTTCTTTAGAGTTTTTAACGAAGATATTTCCTTTTCACCATAGCCCTCTACGGGCTTCCAAATGTCACTTTGCAAATTCCACAAGAACAGTCTTAGGGAAAGGCTTCTTCAGGGGAAAGCTGTAACTCTGTGAGATGAATTTAGAGAACACCAAGCAGTTTCTCAGAAAGCTTCTTTACAGTTTTTAACGGAAGATATTTCCTTTTCACCATAGCCCTCTATGGGCTTCCAAATATCACCTTGCAAATTCCACAAGAACAGTCTTAGCGAAAGGCTTCTTGAGAGGAAAGCTGTAACTCTGTGAGATGAATTAACAGAACACAAAGCAGTTTCTCAGAAAGCTTCTTTCCAGTTTTTAACTGGAAGATATTTCCTTTTCACCATAGCCTCTATGGGCTTCCAAATATCACTTGCAAATTCCACAAGAACAGTCTTAGCGAAAGGCTTCTTGAGGAAAGCTGTAACTCTGTGAGATGAATTAACAGAACACAAAGCAGTTTCTCAGAAAGCTTCTTTCCAGTTTTTAACTGAAGATATTTCCTTTTCACCATAGCCCTCTATGGGCTTCCAAATATCACTTTGCAAATTCCACAAGAACAGTCTTAGCGAAAGGCTTCTTGAGGAAAGCTGTAACTCTGTGAGATGAATTAACAGAACACAAAGCAGTTTCTCAGAAAGCTTCTTTCCACTTTTTAATTGAAGATATTTCCTTTTCACCATAGCCCTCTATGGGCTTCCAAATATCCCTTTGCAAATTCCACAAGAACAGTTTTAGCGAAAGGCTTCTTCAGGGGAAAGCTGAAACTCTATGAGATGAATTAACAGAACACAATGCAGTATTTCAGAAAGCTTCTTTCCAGTTTTTAACGGAAGATATTTCCTTTTCACCATAGACCTCTACGGGCTTACAAATATCACTTTGCAAATTCCACAAGAAGAGTCTTAGCGAAAGGCTTCTTGAGGAAAGCTGTAACTCTGTGAGATGAATTAACAGAACACAAAGCAGTTTCTCAGAAAGCTTCTTTCCACTTTTTAATTGAAGATATTTCCTTTTCACCATAGCCCTCTATGGCTTCCAAATATCACTTTGCAAATTCCACAAGAACAGTCTTAGCGAAAGGCTTCTTGAGGGAAAGCTGTAACTCTGTGAGATGAATTAACAGAACACAAAGCAGTTTTTCAGAAAGCTTCTTTCCAGTTTTTAACTGAAGATATTTCTTTTCACCATAGCCCTCTATGGGCTTCCAAATATCACTTTGCAAATTCCACAAGAAGAGTCTTAGCGAAAGGCTTCTTGAAGGAAAGCTGTAACTCTGTAAGATGAATTAACAGAACACAAAGCAGTTTCTCAGAAAGCTTCTTTAGAGTTTTTAACGGAAGATATTTCCTTTTCACCATAGCGCTCTATGGGCTTCCAAATATCACTTTGCAAATTCCACAAGAACAGTCTTAGCGAAGGCTTCTTGAAGGAAAGCTGTAACTCTGTGAGATGAATTAACAGAACACAAAGCAGTTTCTCAGAAAGCTTCTTTCCAGTTTTTAACTGAAGATATTTCCTTTTCACCATAGCCCTCTAAGGGCTTCCAAATATCACTTTGCAAATTCCACAAGAACAGTCTTAGCGAAAGGCTTCTTGAGGGAAAGCTGTAACTCTGTAAGATGAATTAACAGAACACAAAGCAGTTTCTCAGAAAGCTTCTTTCCAGTTTTTAACGGAAGATATTTCCTTTTTCACCATAGCCCTCTATGGGCTTCCAAATATCACTTTGCAAATTCCACAAGAACAGTCTTAGCGAAAGGCTTCTTGAGGGAAAGCTGTAACTCTGTGAGATGAATTAACAGAACACAAAGCAGTTTCTCAGAAAGCTTCTTTCCAGTTTTTAACGGAAGATATTTCCTTTTTCACCATAGCCCTCTATGGGCTTCCAAATATCACTTTGCAAATTCCACAAGAACAGTCTTAGCGAAAGGCTTCTTGAGGGAAAGCTGTAACTCTGTGAGATGAATTAGCAGATCACAAAGCAGTTTCTCAGAAAGCTTGTTCCCGGTTTTTAACTTAAGATATTTCCTTTTTCAACATAGCCCTCTATGGGCTTCCAAATATAACTTTCCAATTCCACAAGAACAGCCTTAGCGAAAGGCTTCTTGAAGGGAAAGCTGTAACTCTGTGAGATGAATTAACAGAACACAAAGCAGTTTCTCAGAAAGCTTCTTTCCAGTTTTTAACGGAAGATATTTCCTTTTTCACCATAGCCTCTATGGGCTTCCAAATATCACTTTGCAAATTCCACAAGAACAGTCTTAGCGAAAGGTTTCTTGAGGGAAAGCTGTAACTCTGTGAGATGAATTAACAGAACACAAAGCAGTTTATCAGAAAGCTTCTTTAGAGTTTTTACCTGAAGAGATTTCCTTTTTCACCATAGCCCTTTAAGGTCTTTCAAATATCACTTTGCAAATTCCACAACAACCGTCTTAGCGAAAGGCTTCTTGAGAGAAAAGCTGTAATTCTGTGAGATGAATTAGCAGAACACAAACCAGTTTCTCAGAAAGCTGCATTCCAGTTTTTAACTGCTGATTTTCCTTTTTCACCATAGCCTCTATTTGCTTCCAAATAACACATTGAAAATTCCACAAGAATAGTCGTAGCGAAAGGCTTCTTGAGGGGTATGCTGTAACTCTGTGAGATGAATTAACAGAACACAAAGCAGTTTCTCAGAAAGCTTCTTTCCAGTTTTTAACTGAAGATATTTCCTTTTTCACCATAGCCCTCTCTGGGCTTCCAAATATCACTTTGCAAATTCCACAAGAACAGTCTTAGCGAAAGGCTTCTTGAGGGAAAGCTGTAACTCTGTGAGATGAATTAACAGAACACAAAGCAGTTTCTCAGAAAGCTTCTTTCCAGTTTTTAACGGAAGATATTTCCTTTTTCACCATAGCCCTATGGGCTTCCAAATATCACTTGCAAATTCCACAAGAACAGTCTTAGCGAAAGGCTTCTTGAGGGAAAGCTGTAACTTTGTGAGATGAATTAACAGAACACAAAGCAGTTTTTCAGAAAGCTTCTTTCCAGTTTTTAACTGAAGATATTTCTTTTTCACCATAGCCTCTATGGGCTTCCAAATATCACTTTGCAAATTCCACAAGAAGAGTCTTAGCGAAAGGTTTCTTGAAGGAAAGCTGTAACTCTGTAAGATGAATTAACAGAACACAAAGCAGTCTCTCAAAAAGCTTCTTTCCACTTTTTAATTGAAGATATTTCCTTTTTCACCATAGCCCTCTATGGGCTTCCAAATATCACTTTGCAAATTCCACAAGAACAGTCTTAGCGAAAGGCTTCTTGAGGGGAAAGCTGTAACTCTGTGAGATGAATTAACAGAACACAAAGCAGTTTCTCAGAAAGCTTCTTTCCAGTTTTTAACTGAAGATATTTCCTTTTTCACCATAGCCCTCTCTGGGCTTCCAAATATCACTTTGCAAATTCCACAAGAACAGTCTTAGCGAAAGGCTTCTTGAGGGGAAAGCTGTAACACTGTGAGATGAATTAACAGAACACAAAGCAGTTTCTCAGAAAGCTTCTTTCCAATTTTTAACTGAAGATATTTCCTTTTTCACCATAGCCCTCTATGGGCTTCCAAATATCACTTTGCAAATTCCACAAGAACAGTCTTAGCGAAAGGCTTCTTGAGGGGGAAGCTGTAACTCTGTGAGATGAATTAACAGAACACAAAGCAACTTTTCAGAAAGCTTCTTTCCGGTTTTTATCTTAGGATATTTCCTTTTTCACCATAGCCCTCTATGGTCTTCCAAATATCACTTTGCAAATTCCACCAGAAGGGTCTTAGCGAGAGGCTTCTTGATGGGTATGCTGTAACTCTGTTAGATTAATTAACAGAACACAAAGCAGTTTATCAGAAAAATTCTTTAGAGTTTTTAACGGAAGATATTTCCTTTTTCACCATAACGCTCTATGGGCTTCCAAATATCACTTTGCATATTCCAAAAGAACAGTCTTAGCGAAAGGCTTCTTGACGGGGAAGCTGTAACTCTGTGAGATGAATTAACAGAACACAAAGCAGTTCCACAGAAAGCTACTTTTCAGTTTTTACCTTAGGATATTTCCTTTTTCACCATAGCCCTCTAAGGGCTTCCAAATATCACTTTGCAAATTCCTCAAGAACAATCTTAGCGAAAGGCTTCTTGAGGGGAATGCTATAACTCTGTTAGATTAATTAACAGAACAGAAAGCAGTTTCTCAGAAAACTTCTTTCCAGTTTTTAACGGAAGATATTTCCTTTTCTACCATAGCCCTCTATGGGCTTCCAAATATCACTTTCAAATTCCACAAGAACAGTCTTAGCCAAAGGCTTCTTGAGGGAAAGCTGTAACTCTGTGAGATGAATTAACAGAACACAAAGCAGTTTCTCAGAAAGCTTCTTTCCAGTTTTTAACGGAAGATATTTCCTTGTTCACCATAGCCCTCTCTGGGCTTCCAAATATCACTTTGCAAATTCCACAAGAACAGTCTTAGCGAAAGGCTTCTTGAGGGAAAGCTGTAACTCTGTGAGATGAATTAACAGAACACAAAGCAGTTTTTCAGAAAGCTTCTTTAGAGTTTTTAACGGAAGATATTTCCTTTCTCACCATAGCCCTCTATGGGCTTCCAAATATCACTTTGCAAATTCCACAAGAACAGCCTTAGCGAAAGGCTTCTTGAAGGAAAGCTGTAACTCTGTAAGATGAATTAACAGAACACAAAGCAGTTTCTCAGAAAGCTTCTTTCCAGTTTTTAACGGAAGATATTTCCTTTTCACCATAGCCCTCTATGGGCTTCAAATATCACTTTCAAATTCCACAAGAACAGTCTTAGCGAAAGGCTTCTTGAGGAAAGCTGTAACTCTGTGAGATGAATTAACAGAACACAAAGCAGTTTCTCAGAAAGCTTCTTTCCAGTTTTTAACTGAAGATATTTCCTTTTCACCATAGCCCTCTATGGGCTTCCAAATATCACTTTGCAAATTCCACAAGAACAGTCTTAGCGAAAGGCTTCTTGAGGGAAAGCTGTAACTCTGTGGGATGAATTAACAGAACATAAAACAGTTTCTCAGAAAGCTTCTTTCCAGTTTTTAATTGAAGATATTTCCTTTCTCACCATAGCCCTCTATTGGATTCCAAATATCACTTTCAAATTCCACAAGAACAGTCTTAGCGAAAGGTTTCTTGAGGGAAAGCTGTAACTCTGTGAGATGAATTAACAGAACACAAAGCAGTTTCTCAGAAAGCTTCTTTCCAGTTTTTAACGGAAGATATTTCCTTTTCACCATAGCCCTCTATGGGCTTCCAAATATCACTTTGCAAATTCCACAAGAACAGTCTTAGCGAAGGCTTCTTGAGGGAAAGCTGTAACTCTGTGAGATGAATTAACAGAACACAAAGCAGTTTCTCAGAAAGCTTCTTTCCAGTTTTTAACGGAAGATATTTCCTTTTTCACCATAGCCCTCTATGGGCTTCCAAATATCACTTTGCAAATTCCACAAGGACAGTCATGGCGAGAGGCTTCTTGAGATGAAATCTGTTACTCTGTGAGATGAATTAACAGAACACAAAGCAGTTTCTCAGAAATCTTCTTTCCAGTTTTTAACGGAAGATATTGCCTTTTTCACCATATCGCTCTATGGGCTTCCAAATATCACTTTCAAATTCCACAAGAACAGTCTTAGCGAAAGGTTTCTTGAGGGAATGCTGTAACTCTGTGAGATGAATTCACAGAACCCAAAGCAGTTTCTCAGAAAGCTTCTTTCCAGTTTTTAACTGAAGATATTTCCATTTTCACCATAGACCTCTATGGGCTTCCAAATATCACATTGCCAATTCCACAAGAACAGACTAAGCGAAAGGCTTCTTGAGGGGAAAGCTGTAACTCTGTGACAAGAATTAACAGAACACAAAGCAGTTTCTCAGAAAGCTTCTTTCCAGTTTTTAACTGAAGATATTTCCTTTTCACCATAGCCCTCTATGCTTCCAAATATCACTTGCAAATTCCACAAGAACAGTCTTAGCGAAAGGCTTCTTGAGGGAAAGCTGTAACTCTGTGAGATGAATTAACAGAACACAAAGCAGTTTCTCAGAAGCTTCTTTCCAGTTTTTAACTGAAGATATTTCCTTTTCACCATAGCCCTCTATGCTTCCAAATATCACTTGCAAATTCCACAAGAACAGTCTTAGCGAAAGGCTTCTTGAGGGAAAGCTGTAACTCTGTGAGATGAATTAACAGAACACAAAGCAGTTTCTCAGAAATCTTCTTTCCAGTTTTTAACTGAAGATATTTCCTTTTCACCATAGCCCTCTATGGGCTTCCAAATATCACTTTGCAAATTCCACAAGAACAGTCTTAGCGAAAGGCTTCTTGAGGGAAAGCTGTAACTCTGTGAGATGAATTAACAGAACACAAAGCAGTTTTTCAGAAAGCTTCTTTCCAGTTTTTAACGGAAGATATTTCCTTTTCACCATAGCCCTCTATGGGCTTCCAAATATCACTTTGCAAATTCCACAAGAACAGTCTTAGCCAAAGGCTTCTTGAGGGAAAGCTGTAACTCTGTGAGATGAATTAACAGAACACAAAGCAGTTTCTCAGAAAGCTTCCTTCCAGTTTTTAACGGAAGATATTTCCTTTTCACCATAGCCTCTATGGGCTTCCAAATATCACTTTCAAATTCCACAAGAACAGTCTTAGCGAAGGCTTCTTGAGGGAAAGCTGTAACTCTGTAAGATGAATTAACAGAACACAAAGCAGTTTCTCAGAAAGCTTCTTCCAGTTTTTAACGGAAGATATTTCCTTTTCACCATAGCCCTCTATGGGCTTCCAAATATCACTTTGCAAATTCCACAAGAACAGTCTTAGCGAAAGGCTTCTTGAAGGAAAGCTGTAACTCTGTGAGATGAATTAACAGAACACAAAGCAGTTTCTCAGAAAGCTTCTTTCCAGTTTTTAACGGAAGATATTTCCTTTTCACCATAGCCCTCTATGGGCTTCCAAATATCACTTTGCAAATTCCACAAGAACAGTCTTAGCGAAGGCTTCTTGAGGGAAAGCTGTAACTCTGTGAGATGAATTAACAGAACAAAAGCAGTTTCTCAGAAAGCTTCTTTCCAGTTTTTAATGGAAGATATTTCCTTTTCACCATAGCCCTCTATGGGCTTCCAAATATCACTTTGCAAATTCCACAAGAACAGTCTTAGCGAAAGGCTTCTTGAGGGAAAGCTGTAACTCTGTGAGATGAATTAACAGAACACAAAGCAGTTTCTCAGAAAGCTTCTTTCCAGTTTTTAACTGAAGATATTTCCTTTTCACCATAGCCCTCTATGGGCTTCCAAATATCACTTTGCAAATTCCACAAGAACAGTCTTAGCGAAGGCTTCTTGAGGGAAAGCTGTAACTCTGTGAGATGAATTAACAGAACACAAAGCAGTTTCTCAGAAAGCTTCTTTCCAGTTTTTAACGGAAGATATTTCCTTTTCACCATAGCCTCTATGGGCTTCCAAATATCACTTTGCAAATTCCACAAGAACAGTCTTAGCGAAAGGCTTCTTGAGGGAAAGCTGTAACTCTGTGAGATGAATTAACAGAACACAAAGCAGTTTCTCAGAAAGCTTCTTTCCAGTTTTTAACTGAAGATATTTCCTTTTCACCATAGCCCTCTATGGGCTTCCAAATATCACTTTGCAAATTCCACAAGAACAGTCTTAGTGAAAGGCTTCTTGAGGGAAAGCTGTAACTCTGTGAGATGAATTAACAGAACACAAAGCAGTTTCTCAGAAAGCTTCTTTCCAGTTTTTAACGGAAGATATTTCCTTTTCACCATAGCCTCTATGGGCTTCCAAATATCACTTTGCAAATTCCACAAGAACAGCCTTAGCGAAAGGCTTCTTGAGGGAAAGCTGTAACTCTGTGAGATGAATTAACAGAACACAAAGCAGTTTCTCAGAAAGCTTCTTTCCAGTTTTTAACGGAAGATATTTCCTTTTCACCATAGCCTCTATGGGCTTCCAAATATCACTTTGCAAATTCCACAAGAACAGCCTTAGCGAAAGGCTTCTTGAGGGAAAGCTGTAACTCTGTGAGATGAATTAACAGAACACAAAGCAGTTTCTCAGAAAGCTTCTTTCCAGTTTTTAACTGAAGATATTTCCTTTTCACCATAGCCCTCTATGGGCTTCCAAATATCACTTTCCAAATTCCACAAGAACAGTCTTAGCGAAAGGCTTCTTGAGGAAAGCTGTAACTCTGTGAGATGAATTAACAGAACACAAAGCAGTTTCTCAGAAAGCTTCTTTCCAGTTTTTAACGGAAGATATTTCCTTTTCACCATAGCCCTCTATGGGCTTCCAACTATCACTTTGCAAATTCCACAAGAACAGTCTTAGCGAAAGGCTTCTTGAGGAAAGCTGTAACTCTGTGAGATGAATTAACAGACTTCAAAGCAGTTTCTCAGAAAGCTTCTTTCCAGTTTTTAACTGAAGATATTTCCTTTTCACCATAGCCCTCTATGGGCTTCCAAATATCACTTTCCAAATTCCACAAGAACAGCCTTAGCGAAAGGCTTCTTGAAGGAAAGCTGTAACTTTCTGAGATGAATTAACAGAACACAAAGCAGTTTCTCAGAAAGCTTCTTCCAGTTTTTAACTGAAGATATTTCCTTTTCACCATAGCCTCTATGGGCTTCCAAATATCACTTTCAAATTCCACAAGAACAGTCTTAGCGAAGGCTTCTTGAGGGAAAGCTGTAACTCTGTGAGATGAATTAACAGAACACAAAGCAGTTTCTCAGAAAGCTTCTTTCCAGTTTTTAACGGAAGATATTTCCTTTTCACCATAGCCCTCTATGGGTTCAAAATATCACTTTGCAAATTCCACAAGAACAGTCTTAGCGAAAGGCTTCTTGAGGAAAGCTGTAACTCTGAGATGAATTAACAGAACACAAAGCAGTTTCTCAGAAGCTTCTTTCCAGTTTTTAACTGAAGATATTTCCTTTTCACCATAGCCTCTATGGGCTTCCAAATATCACTTTGTAAATTCCACAAGAAGAGTCTTAGCGAAAGGCTTCTTGAGGGAAAGCTGTAACTCTGTGAGATGAATTAACAGAACACAAAGCAGTTTCTCAGAAAGCTTCTTTCCAATTTTTAACTGAAGATATTTCCTTTTCACCATAGCCCTCTATGGGCTTCCAAATATCACTTTCCAAATTCCACAAGAACAGCCTTAGCGAAAGGCTTCTTGAAGGAAAGCTGTAACTCTGTGAGATGAATTAACAGAACACAACGCAGTTTCTCAGACAGCTTCTTTCCAGTTTTTAACTGAAGATATTTCCTTTTCACCATAGCCCTCTATGGGCTTCCAAATATCACTTTGTAAATTCCACAAGAACAGTCTTAACGAAAGGCTTCTTGAGGGAAAGCTGTAACTCTGTGAGATGAATTAACAGAACACAAAGCAGTTTCTCAGAAAGCTTCTTTCCAGTTTTTAACTGAAGATATTTCCTTTTCACCATAGCCCTCTATTTGCTTCCAAATATCACTTTGCAAATTCCACAAGAACAGTCTTAGCGAAAGGCTTCTTGAGGGAAAGCTGTAACTCTGTGAGATGAATTAACAGAACACAAAGCAGTTTCTCAGACAGCTTCTTTCCAGTTTTTAACGGAAGATATTTCCTTTTCACCATAGCCTCTATGGGCTTCCAAATATCACTTTGCAAATTCCACAAGAAGAGTCTTAGCGAAAGGCTTCTTGAAGGAAAGCTGTAACTCTGTGAGATGAATTAACAGAACACAAAGCAGTTTCTCAGGAAGCTTCTTTCCAGTTTTTAACGCAAGATATTTCCTTTTTCACCATAGCCCTCTATGGGTTTCCAAATATCACTTTGCAAATTCCACAAGAACAGTCTTAGCGAAAGACTTCTTGAGGGAAAGCTGTAACTTTCTGAGATGAATTAACAGACTAAAAGCAGTTTCTCAGAAAGCTTCTTTCCAGTTTTTAATTGAAGATATTTCCTTTTTCACCATAGCCCTCTATTGGATTCCAAATATCACTTTCCAAATTCCACATGAACAGCCTTAGCGAAAGGTTTCTTGAAGGGAAAGCAGTAACTTTCTGAGATGAATTAACAGAACACAAAGCAGTTTCTCAGAAAGCTTCTTTCCAGTTTTTAACGGAAGATATTTCCTTTTACTCATAGACCACTATGGGCTTCCAACTATCACTTTGCAAATTCCACAAGAACAGTCTTAGCGAAAGGCTTCTTGAGGGGAAAGCTGTAACTCTGTGAGATGAATTAACAGAACACAAAGCAGTTTCTCAGAAAGCTTCTTTCCAGTTTTTAATGGAAGATATTTCTTTTCACCATAGCCCTCTATGGGCTTCCAAATATCACTTGCAAATTCCACAAGAACAGTCTTAGCGAAAGGCTTCTTGAAGGGAAAGCTGTAACTCTGTAAGATGAATTAACAGAACACAAAGCAGTTTCTCAGAAAGCTTCTTTCCAGTTTTTAACGGAAGATATTTCCTTTTTCACCATAGCCCTATGGGCTTCCAAATATCACTTTGCAAATTCCACAAGAACAGTCTTAGCGAAAGGCTTCTTGAAGGGAAAGCTGTAACTCTCTGAGATGAATTAACAGAACACAAAGCAGTTTCTCAGAAAGCTTCTTTCCAGTTTTTAACGGAAGATATTTCCTTTTTCACCATAGCCCTCTATGGGCTTCCAAATATCACTTTGCAAATTCCACAAGAACAGTCTTAGTGAAAGGCTTCTTGAGGGAAAGCTGTAACTCTGTGAGATGAATTAACAGAACACAAAGCAGTTTCTCAGAAAGCTTCTTTCCAGTTTTTAACTGAAGATATTTCCTTTTTCACCATAGCCCTCTATGGGCTTCCAAATATCACTTTCCAAATTCCACAAGAACAGTTTTAGTGAAAGGCTTCTTGAAGGGAAAGCTGTAACTTCCTGAGATGAATTAGCAGAACACAAAGCAGTTTCTCAGAAAGCTTCTTTCCAGTTTTTAACTGAAGATATTTCCTTTTTCACCATAGCCCTCTATGGGCTTCCAAATATCACTTTGCAAATTCCACAAGAACAGTCTTAGCGAAAGGCTTCTTGAAGGGAAAGCTGTAACTCTCTGAGATGAATTAACAGAACACAAAGCAGTTTCTCAGAAAGCTTCTTTCCAGTTTTTAACGGAAGATATTTCCTTTTTCACCATAGCCCTCTATGGGCTTCCAAATATCACTTTGCAAATTCCACAAGAACAGTCTTAACGAAAGGCTTCTTGAAGGAAAGCAGTAACTTTCTGAGATGAATTAACAGACTAAAAGCAGTTTCTCAGAAGCTTCTTTCCAGTTTTTAACGGAAGATATTTCCTTTTCACCATAGCCCTATGGGCTTCCAAATATCACTTTCAAATTCCACAAGAACAGTCTTAGCGAAGGCTTCTTGAGAAAGCTGTAACTTTCTGAGATGAATTAACAGACTAAAAGCAGTTTCTCAGAAGCTTCTTTCCAGTTTTTAACTGAAGATATTTCCTTTTCACCATAGCCCTCTATGGGCTTCCAAATATCACTTTCAAATTCCACAAGAACAGTCTTAGCGAAAGGTTTCTTGAAGGAAAGCAGTAACTTTCTGAGATGAATTAACAGACACAAAGCAGTTTCTCAGAAGCTTCTTTCCAGTTTTTAACGGAAGATATTTCTTTTCACCATAGCCCTATGGGCTTCCAACTATCACTTTGCAAATTCCACAAGAACAGTCTTAGAAAGGCTTCTTGAGAAAGCTGTAACTTTCTGAGATGAATTAACAGAACACAAAGCAGTTTTCAGAAAGCTTCTTCCAGTTTTTAACGAAGATATTTCCTTTTCACCATAGCCCTATGGGCTTCCAAATATCACTTTGCAAATTCCACAAGAACAGTCTTAGTGAAAGGCTTCTTGAGGGAAAGCTGTAACTCTGTGAGATGAATTAACAGAACACAAAGCAGTTTCTCAGAAAGCTTCTTTCCAGTTTTTATCTGAGGATATTTCCTTTTTCACCATAGCCCTCTAAGGGCTTCCAAATATCACTTTGCAAATTCCACAAGAACAGTCTTAGTGAAAGGCTTCTTGAGGAAAGCTGTAACCTGTGAGATGAATTAACAGAACACAAAGCAGTTTCTCAGAAAGCTTCTTCCAGTTTTTAACTGAAGATATTTCCTTTTTCACCATAGCCCTCTATGGGCTTCCAAATATCACTTTGCAAATTCCACAAGAACAGTCTTAGCGAATGGCTTCTTGAGGGAAAGCTGTAACTCTGTGAGATGAATTAACAGAACACAAAGCAGTTTCTCAGAAAGCTTCTTTCCAGTTTTTATCTGAAGATATTTCCTTTTTCACCATAGCCCTCTAAGGGCTTCCAAATATCACTTTGCAAATTCCACAGAACAGTCTTAGCGAAGGCTTCTTGAGGAAAGCTGTAACTCTGTGAGATGAATTAACAGAACACAAAGCAGTTTCTCAGAAAGCTTCTTTCCAGTTTTTATCTGAGGATATTTCCTTTTTCACCATAGCCCTCTAAGGGCTTCCAAATATCACTTTGCAAATTCCACAAGAACAGTCTTAGCGAAAGGCTTCTTGAAGGGAAAGATGTAACTCTATGAGATGAATTAACAGAACACAATGCAGTTTCTCAGAAATCTTCTTTCCGGTTCTTATCTGATGATATTTCCTTTTTAACCTTATCCCACTATGGGCTTCCAAATATCACCTTCAAATTCCACAAGAACAGTCTTAGGGAACGGCTTCTGGAGGAAAGCTGTAACTCTGTGAGATGAATTAACAGAACACAAAGCAGTTTCTCAGAAAGCTTCTTTCCAGTTTTTAACTGAAGATATTTCCTTTTTCACCATAGCCCTCTATGGCTTCCAAATATCACTTTCAAATTCCACAAGAACAGTCTTAGCGAAAGGCTTCTTGAGGAAAGCTGTAACTCTGTGAGATGAATTAACAGAACACAAAGCAGTTTCTCAGAAAGCTTCTTTCAGTTTTATCTGAAGATATTTCTTTTTTCACCATAGCTCTCTATGAGCTTCTGAATATCACTTTGCAAATTCCACAAGAACAGTCTTAGTGAACGGCTTCTTGAGGGAAAGCTTTAACTCTGTGAGATGAATTAACAGAACAGAAAGCAGTGTCTCATAAGGATTCTTTCCAGTTTTTATCTGAGGATATTTCCTTTTTCACCATACCCCCTATGGGCTTCCATATAACACTTTCAAAATTCCATAAGAAGAGTCTTGGCAAACGTCTTCTTGAGAGGAAAGCTGTAACCCTGTGAGATGAATTAGCAGAACACAAAACAGATCCTCAGAAAGCTTCTTTCCACTTTTATCTGAAGATATTTCCCTTTCCACCATAGCCCTCTTTGGGCTTCCAAATATCACTTTGCAAATTCCACAAGAACAGTCTTAGCGAAAGGCTTCTTGAGGGAAAGCTGTAACTCTGTGAGATGAATTAACAGAACAAAGCAGTTTCTCAAGCTTCTTTCCAGTTTTTAACTGAAGATATTTCTTTTTCACCATAGCCCTCATGGGCTTCCAAATATCACTTTGCAAATTCCACAAGAACAGTCTTAGCGAAAGGCTTCTTGAGGAAAGCTGTAACTCTGTGAGATGAATTCACAGAACACAAAGCAGTTTCTCAGAAAGCTTCTTTCCAGTTTTTAACGGAAGATATTTCCTTTTTCACCATAGCCCTCTATGGGCTTCCAAATATCACTTTGCAAATTCACAAGAACAGTCTTAGCGAAGGCTTCTTGAGAAAGCTGTAACTCTGTGAGATGAATTAACAGAACACAAGCAGTTTCTCAGAAAGCTTCTTTCAGTTTTTAACGAAGATATTTCCTTTTCACCATAGCCCTCTATGGGCTTCCAAATATCACTTTGCAAATTCACAAGAACAGTCTTAGCAAAGGCTTCTTGAGAAAGCTGTAACTCTGTGAGATGAATTAACAGAACACAAAGCAGTTTCTCAGAAAGCTTCTTTCAGTTTTATCTGAGGATATTTCCTTTTCACCATAGCCTCATGGGCTTCCAAATATCACTTTCAAATTCCACAAGAACAGTCTTAGCGAACAGCTTCTTGAGGAAAGCTGTAACTCTGTGAGATGAATTCACAGACACAAAGCAGTTTCTCAAGCTTCTTTCCAGTTTTTATCTGAGGATATTTCTTTTCACCATAGCCTCATGGGCTTCCAAATATCTTTGCAAATTCCACAAGAACAGTCTTAGTGAAAGGCTTCTTGAGGAAAGCTGTAACTCTGTGAGATGAATTAACAGAACACAAAGCAGTTTCTCAGAAAGCTTCTTTCAGTTTTATCTGAGGATATTTCCTTTTCACCATAGCCTCTATGGGCTTCCAAATATCACTTTGCAAATTCCACAAGAACAGTCTTAGCGAAAGGCTTCTTGAGGAAAGCTGTAACTCTGTGAGATGAATTCACAGATCACAAAGCAGTTTCTCAGAAAGCTTCTTTCTCATTTTTATCTGAGGATATTTCCTTTGGCCCTATAGTCTTCAAAGGGATCCAAATATCAGTTTCAAATTCCACAGAAATAAGGTTAGCAAACAGCTTCTTGAGGAAAGCTGTAACTCTGTGAGTGGAATTCACAGATCACAAAGCAGTTTCTCAAGCTTCTTTCTCAGTTTTATCTGAGGATATTTCTTTTCACCATAGTCTTCAAAGGGATCCAAATATCAGTTCTCAGATTCCACAGAAATAAGGTTAGCAAACAGCTCCACGAAATACAGCTGTAACTCAGTGAGTGGAAGTCACACATCACAAAGCAGTTTCTCAGAAAGCTTCTTTCAGTTTTATCTGAGGATATTTCTTTTCACCATAGCCTCTATGGGCTTCAAATATCACTTTGCAAATTCCACAAGAACAGTCTTAGCGAAGGCTTCTTGAGGAAAGCTGTAACTCTGTGAGATGAATTAACAGAACACAAAGCAGTTTCTCAGAAAGCTTCTTTCCAGTTTTTATCTGAGGATATTTCCTTTTCACCATAGCCCTCCATGGGCTTCCAAATATCACTTTGCAAATTCCACAAGAACAGTCTTAGCGAAGGCTTCTTGAGGAAAGCTGTAACTCTGTGAGATGAATTAACAGAACACAAAACAGTTTCTCAGAAAGCTTCTTTCAGTTTTATCTGAGGATATTTCCTTTTCACCATAGGCCTCTATGGGCTTCCAAATATCACTTTGCAAATTCCACAAGAACAGTCTTAGCGAAAAGCTTCTTGAGGAAAGCTGTAACTCTGTGAGATGAATTCACAGATCACAAAGAAGTTTCTCAGAAAGCTTCTTCCAGTTTTTATCTGAGGATATTTCCTTTTCACCATAGCCTCTATGGGCTTCCAAATATCAGTTTGCAAATTCCACAAGAACAGTCTTAGCGAAGGCTTCTTGAGAAAGCTGTAACTCTGTGAGATGAATTCACAGAACACAAAGCAGTTTCTCAAGCTTCTTTCAGTTTTATCTGAGGATATTTCCTTTTCACCATAGCCTCTATGGGCTTCAAATATCACTTTGCAAATTCCACAAGAACAGTCTTAGTGAACGGCTTCTTGAGGAGAAAGCTGTAACTCTGTGAGTGAATTCACACATCACAAAGCAGTTTCTCAGAAAGCTTCTTTCTCATTTTATCTGAGGATATTTCCTTTGGCCCTATAGTCTTCAAGGGATCCAAATATCAGTTCTCAGATTCCACAGAAATAAGGTCTTAGCAAACAGCTCCACGAAATACAGCTGTAACTCAGTGAGTGGAAGTCACACATCACAAAGCAGTTTCTCAGAAAGCTTCTTTCAGTTTTATCTGAGGATATTTCTTTTCACCATAGCCTCTATGGGCTTCCAAATATCACTTTCAAATTCCACAAGAACAGTCTTAGTGAACGGCTTCTTGAGGGAAAGCTGTAACTCTGTGAGATGAATTAACAGAACACAAAGCAGTTTCTCAAGCTTCTTTCCAGTTTTATCTGAGGATATTTCCTTTTCACCATAGCCCTCCATGGGCTTCCAAATATCACTTTGCAAATTCCACAGAACAGTCTTAGCGAAGGCTTCTTGAGGAAAGCTGTAACTCTGTGAGATGAATTCACAGATCACAAAAGTTTCTCAGAAAGCTTCTTTCAGTTTTATCTGAGGATATTTCCTTTTCACCATAGGCCTCTATGGGCTTCAAATATCACTTTCAAATTCCACAAGAACAGTCTTAGCAAAAGCTTCTTGAAAAAGCTGTAACTCTGTGAGATGAATTCACAGAACACAAAGCAGTTTCTCAAGCTTCTTTCAGTTTTATCTGAGGATATTTTCTTTTCACCATAGCCTCTATGGGCTTCCAAATATCACTTTGCAAATTCCACAAGAACAGTCTTAGCGAACAGCTTCTGGAGGAAAGCTGTAACTCTGTGAGATGAATTCACAGAACACAAAGCAGTTTCTCAAGCTTCTTTCTCAGTTTTATCTGAGGATATTTCCTTTTCACCATAGCCTCATGGGCTTCCAAATATCACTTTGCAAATTCCACAAGAACAGTCTTAGCGAAAGGCTTCTGAGGAAAGCTGTAACTCTGTGAGATGAATTAACAGAACACAAAGCAGTTTCTCAAGCTTCTTTCCAGTTTTATCTGAGGATATTTCTTTTCACCATAGCCTCTATGGGCTTCCAAATATCACTTTGCAAATTCCACAAGAACAGTCTTAGCGAAAGCTTCTTGAGGAAAGCTGTAACTCTGTGAGATGAATTAACAGAACACAAAGCAGTTTCTCAGAAAGCTTCTTTCCAGTTTTATCTGAGGATATTTCTTTTCACCATAGCCTCTATGGGCTTCCAAATATCACTTTGCAAATTCACAAGAACAGTCTTAGCGAAAGGCTTCTTGAGGAAAGCTGTAACTCTGTGAGATGAATTCACAGAACACAAAGCAGTTTCTCAGAAGCTTCTTTCCAGTTTTATCTGAGGATATTTCTTTTCACCATAGCCTCATGGGCTTCCAAATATCACTTTGCAAATTCCACAAGAACAGTCTTAGCGAACAGCTTCTGGAGGAAAGCTGTAACTCTGTGAGATGAATTCACAGACACAAAGCAGTTTCTCAAGCTTCTTTCAGTTTTATCTGAGGATATTTCTTTTCACCATAGCCTCATGGGCTTCCAAATATCAGTTTCAAATTCCACAGAACAGTCTTAGCAAAAGGCTTCTTGAGAAAGCTGTAACTCTGTGAGATGAATTCACAGATCACAAAGCAGTTTCTCAAGCTTCTTTCTCATTTTATCTGAGGATATTTCCTTTTCACCATAGCCTCCATGGGCTTCCAAATATCAGTTCTCAAATTCCACAGAACAGTCTTAGCAAACAGCTCCATGAAATACAGCTGTAACTCAGTGAGTGAATTCACAGATCACAAAGCAGTTTCTCAGAAAGCTTCTTTCAGTTTTTATCTGAGGATATTTCCTTTTCACCATAGCCTCTATGGGCTTCCAAATATCACTTTCAAATTCCACAGAACAGTCTTAGCGAAAGGCTTCTTGAGAAAGCTGTAACTCTGTGAGATGAATTCACAGAACACAAAGCAGTTTCTCAGAAAGCTTCTTTCCAGTTTTATCTGAGGATATTTCCTTTTCACCATAGCCTCTATGGGCTTCCAAATATCACTTTCAAATTCCACAAGAACAGTCTTAGCGAAAGGCTTCTTGAGAAAGCTGTAACTCTGTGAGATGAATTCACAGATCACAAAAGTTTCTCAAGCTTCTTTCTCATTTTATCTGAGGATATTTCCTTTGGCCCTATAGTCTTCAAAGGGATCCGAAATATCAGTTCTCAGATTCCACAGAAATAAGGCTAGCAAACAGCTCCACGAAATACAGCTGTAACTCAGTGAGTGGAAGTCACACATCACAAAGCAGTTTCTCAGAAAGCTTCTTTCCAGTTTTATCTGAGGATATTTTCTTTTCACCATAGCCCTCATGGGCTTCCAAATATCCTTTGCAAATTCACAAGAACAGTCTTAGCGAAGGCTTCTTGAGGAAAGCTGTAACTCTGTGAGATGAATTCACAGAACACAAAGCAGTTTCTCAAGCTTCTTTCTCAGTTTTATCTGAGGATATTTCCTTTTCACCATAGCCTCTATGGGCTTCCAAATATCACTTTGCAAATTCCACAAGAACAGTCTTAGCGAAAGGCTTCTTGAGGAAGCTGTAACTCTGTGAGATGAATTCACAGAACACAAAGCAGTTTCTCAGAAAGCTTCTTTCTCATTTTATCTGAGGATATTTCCTTTTCACCATAGCCCTCATGGGCTTCCAAATATCACTTTGCAAATTCCACAAGAACAGTCTTAGCAAAAGGCTTCTTGAGGAAGCTGTAACTCTGTGAGATGAATTCACAGAACACAAAGCAGTTTCTCAAGCTTCTTTCCAGTTTTATCTGAGGATATTTCTTTTCACCATAGCCCTATGGGCTTCCAAATATCACTTTGCAGATTCCACAGAAATAAGGCTAGCAAACAGCTTCTGGAGGAAAGCTGTAACTCTGTGAGATGAATTCACAGACACAAAGCAGTTTCTCAGAAAGCTTCTTTCCAGTTTTATCTGAGGATATTTCTTTTCACCATAGCCTCCATGGGCTTCCAAATATCACTTTGCAAATTCCACAAGAACAGTCTTAGCGAAAGGCTTCTTGAGAAAGCTGTAACTCTGTGAGATGAATTCACAGATCACAAAGCAGTTTCTCAAGCTTCTTTCTCATTTTATCTGAGGATATTTCCTTTTCACCATAGTCTTCAAAGGGATTCGTAATATCAGTTCTCAGTTCCACAGAAATAAGGCTAGCAAACACCTGCACGAAATACACGTGTAACTCAGTAAGTGGAAGTTACATATCACAAAGCAGTTTCTCAGAAAGCTTCTTTACAGTTTTCATCTGAGGATATTTTCCTTTTCACCATAGCCTCTATGGGCTTCCAAATATCCCTTTGCAAATTCCACAAGGAGAGTCTTAGCGAACAGCTTCTGGAGGGGACAGCTGTAACTCTTTAAGATGAATTCACAGAACACAAAACAGTTCCACAGAAAGCTTCTTTACAGTTTATTTCTCAGGATATTTTCCTTTTCACCCTAGCCCTCCATGGGCTTCCAAATATCACTTGGCCAATTCCACAAGAACACTTTTAGCGAAAAGCTTCTTCAGGGGAAAGCCGTAACTCTGTGAGATGAATTCACAGATCACAACGAAGTTTCTCAGAAAGCTTCTTTCTCAGTTTTCATCTGAGGATATTTCCTTTGGCCCTATAGTCTTCAAAGGGATCCAAATATCAGTTCTCAGATTCCACAGAAATAAGGCTAGCAAACAGCTCCACGAAATACAGCTGTAACTCAGTGAGTGAAGTCACACATCACAAAGCAGTTTCTCAGAAAGCTTCTTTCCAGTTTTTATCTGAGGATATTTCTTTTCACCATAGCCTCATGGGCTTCCAAATATCAGTTTCAAATTCCACAGAAATCTTAGCAAACAGCTCCACGAAATACAGCTGTAACTCAGTGAGATGAATTCACACATCACAAAGCAGTTTCTCAGAAAGCTTCTTTCCAGTTTTTATCTGAGGATATTTCTTTTCACCATAGCCTCATGGGCTTCCAAATATCACTTTGCAAATTCCACAAGAACAGTCTTAGCGAAAGGCTTCTTGAGAAAGCTGTAACTCTGTGAGATGAATTCACAGAACACAAAGCAGTTTCTCAGAAAGCTTCTTTCCAGTTTTTATCTGAGGATATTTCCTTTTCACCATAGCCCTATGGGCTTCCAAATATCAGTTCTCAAATTCCACAAGAACAGTCTTAGCAAAGGCTTCTTGAGGAAAGCTGTAACTCTGTGAGATGAATTCACAGATCACAAAGAAGTTTCTCAGAAAGCTTCTTTCTCAGTTTTCATCTGAGGATATTTCCTTTTCACCATAGCCCTATGGGCTTCCAAATATCTTTGCAAATTCCACAAGAACAGTCTTAGCGAACAGCTTCTGAGAAAGCTGTAACTCTGTGAGATGAATTCACATCACAAAGCAGTTTCTCAGAAAGCTTCTTTCTCAGTTTTTATCTGAGGATATTTCTTTTCACCATAGCCCTCCATGGGCTTCCAAATATCAGTTCTCAGATTCCACAAGAAATAAGGCTTAGCAAACAGCTCCACGAAATACAGCTGTAACTCAGTGAGATGAATTCACAGAACACAAAGCAGTTTCTCAGAAAGCTTCTTTCCAGTTTTATCTGAGGATATTTCCTTTTCACCATAGCCCTCTGGGCTTCCAAATATCACTTTGCAAATTCCACAAGAACAGTCTTAGCGAAGGCTTCTGGAGGAAAGCTGTAACTCTGTGAGATGAATTCACAGAACACAAAGCAGTTTCTCAGAAAGCTTCTTTCCAGTTTTATCTGAGGATATTTCCTTTTCACCATAGCCCTCCATGGGCTTCCAAATATCACTTTGCAAATTCCACAAGAACAGTCTTAGCGAAGCTTCTTGAGGAAAGCTGTAACTCTGTGAGATGAATTCACAGATCACAAAGCAGTTTCTCAGAAAGCTTCTTTCTCATTTTATCTGAGGATATTTCCTTTGGCCTATAGTCTTCAAAGGGATCCAAATATCAGTTCTCAGATTCCACAGAAATAAGGCTAGCAAACAGCTCCACGAAATACAGCTGTAACTCAGTGAGTGGAAGTCACACATCACAAAGCAGTTTCTCAGAAAGCTTCTTTCCAGTTTTCATCTGAGGATATTTTCTTTTCACCATAGGCCTCTATGGGCTTCCAAATATCACTTTGCAAATTCCACAAGAACAGTCTTAGCGAAAGCTTCTTGAGAAAGCTGTAACTCTGTGAGATGAATTCACAGAACACAAAGCAGTTTCTCAGAAAGCTTCTTTCAGTTTTATCTGAGGATATTTCCTTTTCACCATAGCCTCATGGGCTTCCAAATATCCTTTGCAAATTCCACAAGAACAGTCTTAGCGAAGGCTTCTTGAGAAAGCTGTAACTCTGTGAGATGAATTCACAGATCACAAAGCAGTTTCTCAGAAGCTTCTTTCCAGTTTTATCTGAGGATATTTCTTTTCACCATAGTCTTCAAAGGGATCCGAAATATCAGTTCTCAAATTCCACAAGAACAGTCTTAGCGAAGCTTCTTGAGAAAGCTGTAACTCTGTGAGATGAATTCACAGAACACAAAGCAGTTTCTCAGAAAGCTTCTTTCCAGTTTTATCTGAGGATATTTCCTTTTCACCATAGCCCTCCATGGGCTTCCAAATATCACTTTGCAAATTCACAAGAACAGTCTTAGCAAAAGGCTTCTTGAGGAAAGCTGTAACTCTGTGAGATGAATTCACAGAACACAAAGCAGTTTCTCAGAAAGCTTCTTTCAGTTTTTATCTGAGGATATTTCCTTTTCACCATAGCCCTATGGGCTTCCAAATATCACTTTGCAAATTCCACAAGAACAGTCTTAGCAAAAGGCTTCTTGAGGAAAGCTGTAACTCTGAGATGAATTCACAGATCACAAAGCAGTTTCTCAGAAAGCTTCTTTCTCAGTTTTTATCTGAGGATATTTCTTTTCACCATAGCCCTCCATGGGCTTCCAAATATCAGTTTGCAAATTCCACAGAACAGTCTTAGCAAACAGCTCCACGAAATACAGCTGTAACTCTGTGAGATGAATTCACACATCACAAAGCAGTTTCTCAGAAAGCTTCTTTCCAGTTTTATCTGAGGATATTTCTTTTCACCATAGCCCTCCATGGGCTTCCAAATATCACTTTGCAAATTCCAAGAACAGTCTTAGCAAAAGGCTTCTTGAGGAAAGCTGTAACTCTGTGAGATGAATTCACAGATCACAAAGAAGTTTCTCAGAAAGCTTCTTTCTCATTTTATCTGAGGATATTTCCTTTTCACCATAGTCTTCAAAGGGATCCAAATATCAGTTCTCAGATTCCACAAGAACAGTCTTAGCAAACAGCTCCACGAAATACAGCTGTAACTCAGTGAGATGAATTCACAGATCACAAAAGTTTCTCAAGCTTCTTTCCAGTTTTATCTGAGGATATTTCTTTTCACCATAGCTCTATGGGCTTCCAAATATCCTTTGCAAATTCCACAAGAACAGTCTTAGCAAACAGCTTCTTGAGGAAAGCTGTAACTCTGAGATGAATTCACAGAACACAAAGCAGTTTCTCAGAAAGCTTCTTTCCAGTTTTATCTGAGGATATTTCCTTTTCACCATAGCCTCATGGGCTTCCAAATATCACTTTGCAAATTCCACAAGAACAGTCTTAGCGAAGGCTTCTTGAGAAAGCTGTAACTCTGTGAGATGAATTCACAGATCACAAAGCAGTTTCTCAAGCTTCTTTCTCAGTTTTTATCTGAGGATATTTCCTTTTCACCATAGCCCTCCATGGGCTTCCAAATATCAGTTTGCAAATTCCACAGAAATAAGGCTAGCAAACAGCTTCTTGAGAAAGCTGTAACTCTGTGAGATGAATTCACACATCACAAAGCAGTTTCTCAAGCTTCTTTCAGTTTTTATCTGAGGATATTTCCTTTTCACCATAGCTCTATGGGCTTCCAAATATCAGTTTGCAAATTCCACAGAACAGTCTTAGCAAACAGCTTCTTGAGGAAAGCTGTAACTCTGTGAGATGAATTCACAGATCACAAAGCAGTTTCTCAAGCTTCTTTCCAGTTTTATCTGAGGATATTTTCTTTTCACCATAGCCTCCATGGGCTTCCAAATATCACTTTGCAAATTCCACAAGAACAGTCTTAGCGAAAGGCTTCTGGAGGAAAGCTGTAACTCTGTGATGAATTCACAGATCACAAAGCAGTTTCTCAGAAGCTTCTTTCCAGTTTTATCTGAGGATATTTCCTTTTCACCATAGCCTCTATGGGCTTCCAAATATCAGTTCTCAAATTCCACAGAAATAAGTCTTAGCAAACAGCTCCACGAAATACAGCTGTAACTCAGTGAGTGAATTCACAGATCACAAAGCAGTTTCTCAGAAAGCTTCTTTCAGTTTTATCTGAGGATATTTCCTTTTCACCATAGCCCTCCATGGGCTTCCAAATATCCTTTGCAAATTCCACAGAACAGTCTTAGCGAAAGGCTTCTTGAGGAAAGCTGTAACTCTGTGAGATGAATTCACACATCACAAAGCAGTTTCTCAGAAAGCTTCTTTCAGTTTTATCTGAGGATATTTCCTTTTCACCATAGCCTCTATGGGCTTCCAAATATCAGTTTGCAAATTCCACAAGAACAGTCTTAGCGAAGGCTTCTTGAGGAAAGCTGTAACTCTGAGATGAATTCACAGAACACAAAGCAGTTTCTCAGAAAGCTTCTTTCAGTTTTATCTGAGGATATTTCTTTTCACCATAGCCCTCATGGGCTTCCAAATATCACTTTGCAAATTCCACAAGAACAGTCTTAGCGAACAGCTTCTTGAGGAAAGCTGTAACTCTGTGAGATGAATTCACAGAACACAAAGCAGTTTCTCAAGCTTCTTTCCAGTTTTATCTGAGGATATTTCCTTTTCACCATAGCCTCCATGGGCTTCCAAATATCACTTTGCAAATTCCACAAGAACAGTCTTAGTGAAAGGCTTCTTGAGGAAAGCTGTAACTCTGTGAGATGAATTCACAGATCACAAAGAAGTTTCTCAGAAAGCTTCTTTCTCAGTTTTATCTGAGGATATTTCCTTTTCACCATAGTCTTCAAAGGGATCCAAATATCAGTTCTCAGATTCCACAGAAATAAGGCTAGCAAACAGCTCCATGAAATACAGCTGTAACTCAGTGAGTGGAAGTCACACATCACAAAGCAGTTTCTCAGAAAGCTTCTTTCCAGTTTTATCTGAGGATATTTCTTTTCACCATAGGCCTCTATGGGCTTCAAATATCACTTTGCAAATTCACAAGAACAGTCTTAGCGAAGGCTTCTTGAGAAAGCTGTAACTCTGTGAGATGAATTCACAGATCACAAAGCAGTTTCTCAGAAAGCTTCTTTCCATTTTATCTGAGGATATTTCCTTTTCACCATAGCCCTCCATGGGCTTCCAAATATCAGTTCTCAGATTCCACAGAAATAAGGCTTAGCAAACAGCTCCATGAAATACAGCTGTAACTCAGTGAGATGAATTCACAGATCACAAAGCAGTTTCTCAGAAAGCTTCTTTCTCAGTTTTATCTGAGGATATTTCCTTTTTCACCATAGTCTTCAAAGGGATCCAAATATCAGTTCTCAAATTCCACAGAACAGTCTTAGCAAACAGCTCCACGAAATACAGCTGTAACTCAGTGAGATGAATTCACACATCACAAAGCAGTTTCTCAGAAAGCTTCTTTCCAGTTTTATCTGAGGATATTTCCTTTTCACCATAGGCCTCTATGGGCTTCCAAATATCACTTTGCAAATTCCACAAGAACAGTCTTAGTGAAAGGCTTCTTGAGGAAAGCTGTAACTCTGTGAGATGAATTCACAGAACACAAAGCAGTTTCTCAGAAAGCTTCTTTCAGTTTTATCTGAGGATATTTCCTTTTCACCATAGCCCTCCATGGGCTTCCAAATATCACTTTGCAAATTCCACAAGAACAGTCTTAGCGAAGGCTTCTTGAGAAAGCTGTAACTCAGTGAGATGAATTAACAGAACACAAAGCAGTTTCTCAGAAAGCTTCTTTCCAGTTTTTATCTGAGGATATTTCTTTTCACCATAGCCTCATGGGCTTCCAAATATCACTTTGCAAATTCCACAGAAATAAGGCTAGCAAACAGCTCCACGAAATACAGCTGTAACTCAGTGAGTGAATTCACAGAATCACAAAGCAGTTTCTCAGAAAGCTTCTTTCAGTTTTATCTGAGGATATTTCCTTTTCACCATAGCCTCATGGGCTTCCAAATATCACTTTGCAATTCCACAAGAACAGTCTTAGCAAAGGCTTCTTGAGGAAAGCTGTAACTCTGTGAGATGAATTCACAGATCACAAAAGTTTCTCAGAAAGCTTCTTTCTCATTTTATCTGAGGATATTTCCTTTTCACCATAGTCTCCATGGGCTTCCAAATATCAGTTTGCAAATTCCACAAGAACAGTCTTAGCAAACAGCTCCACGAAATACAGCTGTAACTCTGTGAGATGAATTCACACATCACAAAGCAGTTTCTCAAGCTTCTTTCAGTTTTATCTGAGGATATTTCTTTTCACCATAGCCTCTATGGGCTTCCAAATATCACTTTGAAAATTCCACAAGAACAGTCTTAGCGAACAGCTTCTTGAGGGAAAGCTGTAACTCTGTGAGATGAATTCACAGAACACAAAGCAGTTTCTCAGAAAGCTTCTTTCCAGTTTTTATCTGAGGATATTTCTTTTCACCATAGCCTCCATGGGCTTCCAAATATCACTTTGCAAATTCCACAAGAACAGTCTTAGCGAAAGGCTTCTTGAGGAAAGCTGTAACTCTGTGAGATGAATTCACAGAACACAAAGCAGTTTCTCAGAAAGCTTCTTTCCATTTTTATCTGAGGATATTTCCTTTTCACCATAGCCTCTATGGGCTTCCAAATATCAGTTTCAAATTCCACAAGAACAGTCTTAGCAAAGGCTTCTTGAGGAAAGCTGTAACTCTGTGAGTGGAATTCACAGAACACAAAGCAGTTTCTCAGAAAGCTTCTTTCCAGTTTTTATCTGAGGATATTTCTTTTCACCATAGCCTCTATGGGCTTCCAAATATCCTTTGCAAATTCCACAAGAACAGTCTTAGCGAACAGCTTCTTGAGGAAAGCTGTAACTCTGTGAGATGAATTCACAGAACACAAAGCAGTTTCTCAGAAAGCTTCTTTCCAGTTTTTATCTGAGGATATTTCCTTTTCACCATAGCCCTCATGGGCTTCCAAATATCACTTTGCAAATTCCACAAGAACAGTCTTAGTGAAAGGCTTCTTGAGGAAAGCTGTAACTCTGTGAGATGAATTCACAGATCACAAAGAAGTTTCTCAGAAAGCTTCTTTCTCATTTTATCTGAGGATATTTCCTTTGGCCCTATAGTCTTCAAAGGGATCCAAATATCAGTTCTCAGATTCCACAGAAATAAGGCTAGCAAACAGCTCCACGAAATACAGCTGTAACTCTGAGATGAATTCACAGAACAAAGCAGTTTCTCAAGCTTCTTTCAGTTTTATCTGAGGATATTTCCTTTTCACCATAGCCTCCATGGGCTTCCAAATATCACTTTGCAAATTCCACAAGAACAGTCTTAGCGAAAGGCTTCTGAGGAAAGCTGTAACTCTGTGAGATGAATTCACAGATCACAAAGCAGTTTCTCAGAAAGCTTCTTTCTCATTTTATCTGAGGATATTTCCTTTGGCCCTATAGTCTTCAAAGGGCTTCCAAATATCAGTTTCAGATTCCACAGAACAGTCTTAGCAAACAGCTCCACGAAATAAGCTGTAACTCAGTGAGATGAATTCACAGATCACAAAGCAGTTTCTCAGAAAGCTTCTTTCCAGTTTTTATCTGAGGATATTTCTTTTCACCATAGCCTCATGGGCTTCCAAATATCAGTTTCAAATTCCACAGAAATAAGGCTTAGCAAACAGCTCCACGAAATAAGCTGTAACTCTGTGAGTGAATTCACAGAACACAAAGCAGTTTCTCAGAAAGCTTCTTTCCAGTTTTTATCTGAGGATATTTCCTTTTCACCATAGCCTCCATGGGCTTCCAAATATCACTTTGAAATTCCACAAGAACAGTCTTAGCGAAGGCTTCTTGAGGAAAGCTGTAACTCTGTGAGATGAATTCACAGATCACAAAGCAGTTTCTCAGAAAGCTTCTTTCAGTTTTTATCTGAGGATATTTCCTTTTCACCATAGCCCTCCATGGGCTTCCAAATATCAGTTTCAAATTCCACAGAACAGTCTTAGCAAACAGCTCCACGAAATAAGCTGTAACTCAGTGAGATGAAGTCACACATCACAAAGCAGTTTCTCAGAAAGCTTCTTTCCATTTTATCTGAGGATATTTCTTTTCACCATAGCCTCTATGGGCTTCCAAATATCACTTTGCAAATTCCACAGAACAGTCTTAGCAAACAGCTTCTTGAGGAAAGCTGTAACTCAGTGAGATGAATTCACAGATCACAAAGCAGTTTCTCAGAAAGCTTCTTTCAGTTTTTATCTGAGGATATTTCCTTTTTCACCTATAGTCTTCAAAGGGATCCAAATATCAGTTCTCAGATTCCACAAGAACAGTCTTAGCAAACAGCTCCACGAAATAAGCTGTAACTCAGTGAGTGGAAGTCACACATCACAAAGCAGTTTCTCAGAAAACTTCTTTCCAGTTTTTATCTGAGGATATTTCCTTTTCACCATAGCCTCATGGGCTTCCAAATATCACTTTGCAAATTCCACAAGAACAGTCTTAGTGAACGGCTTCTTGAGGAAAGCTGTAACTCTGTGAGATGAATTCACAGAACAAAGCAGTTTCTCAGAAAGCTTCTTTCCAGTTTTAATCTGAGGATATTTCCTTTTCACCATAGCCTCTATGGGCTTCCAAATATCACTTTGCAAATTCCACAAGAACAGTCTTAGCGAAAGCTTCTTGAGGAAAGCTGTAACTCTGTGAGATGAATTCACAGAACACAAAGCAGTTTCTCAGAAAGCTTCTTTCCAGTTTTTATCTGAGGATATTTCCTTTTCACCATAGCCCTCCATGGGCTTCCAAATATCACTTTGCAAATTCCACAAGAATAGTGTTAGCGAAAGGCTTCTCTTTGGGGAAAGCTGTAACTCTGTGATATGAATTCACAGAACACAAAGCAGTTTCTCAGAAAGCTTCTTTCAAGTTTTCATCTGAGGATATTTCTTTTCACCATAGTCCTCCATGGGCTTCCAAATATCACTTTGCAAATTCCACAGAACAGTCTTAGCGAAAGGCTTCTTGAGGGTAAAGCTGTAACTCTGTGAGATGAATTCACAGATCACAAAGAAGTTTCTCAGAAAGCTTCTTTCTCATTTTATCTGAGGATATTTCCTTTTCACCATAGTCTTCAAAGGGATCCGAAATATCAGTTCTCAGATTCCACAGAAATAAGGCTTAGCAAACAGCTCCACGAAATACAGCTGTAACTCAGTGAGTGGAAGTCACACATCACAAAGCAGTTTCTCAGAAAGCTTCTTTCCAGTTTTTATCTGAGGATATTTCTTTTCACCATAGCCTCTATGGGCTTCAAATATCACTTTGCAAATTCCACAAGAACAGTCTTAGCAAAAGGCTTCTTGAGGGAAAGCTGTAACTCTGTGAGATGAATTAACAGAACACAAAGCAGTTTCTCAGAAAGCTTCTTTCCAGTTTTATCTGAGGATATTTCTTTTCACCATAGCCTCTATGGGCTTCCAAATATCACTTTGCAAATTCCACAAGAACAGTCTTAGCAAACAGCTCCACGAAATACAGCTGTAACTCTGTGAGATGAATTCACAGATCACAAAGAAGTTTCTCAGAAAGCTTCTTTCCATTTTATCTGAGGATATTTCCTTTTTCACCTATAGTCTTCAAAGGGATCCGAAATATCAGTTCTCAGATTCCACAGAAATAAGGCTAGCAAACAGCTCCACGAAATACAGCTGTAACTCAGTGAGTGGAAGTCACACATCACAAAGCAGTTTCTCAGAAAGCTTCTTTCCAGTTTTATCTGAGGATATTTCTTTTCACCATAGCCTCCATGGGCTTCCAAATATCACTTTCAAATTCCACAAGAACAGTCTTAGCGAACGGCTTCTGAGAAAGCTGTAACTCTGTGAGATGAATTCACAGAACACAAAGCAGTTTCTCAGAAAGCTTCTTTCTCAGTTTTATCTGAGGATATTTCTTTTCACCATAGGCCTCTATGGGCTTCCAAATATCACTTTGCAAATTCCACAAGAACAGTCTTAGCAAAAGGCTTCTTGAGAAAGCTGTAACTCTGTGAGATGAATTCACAGATCACAAAGAAGTTTCTCAGAAAGCTTCTTTCTCATTTTATCGGAGGATATTTCCTTTGGCCCTATAGTCTTCAAAGGGATCCAAATATCAGTTCTCAGATTCCACAGAAATAAGGCTAGCAAACAGCTCCACGAAATACAGCTGTAACTCAGTGAGTGAAGTCACACATCACAAAGCAGTTTCTCAAGCTTCTTTCCAGTTTTATCTGAGGATATTTCCTTTTCACCATAGCCTCTATGGGCTTCCAAATATCACTTTGCAAATTCACAAGAACAGTCTTAGCGAAAGCTTCTTGAGAAAGCTGTAACTCTGTGAGATGAATTAACAGAACACAAAGCAGTTTCTCAAGCTTCTTTCAGTTTTATCTGAGGATATTTCCTTTTCACCATAGCCTCCATGGGCTTCCAAATATCACTTTGCAAATTCCACAAGAACAGTCTTAGTGAACGGCTTCTTGAGGAAAGCTGTAACTCTGTGAGATGAATTAACAGAACACAAAGCAGTTTCTCAGAAAGCTTCTTTCCAGTTTTATCTGAGGATATTTTCCTTTTCACCATAGCCCTCCATGGGCTTCCAAATATCACTTTGCAAATTCCACAAGAACAGTCTTAGCGAAAGGCTTCTTGAGGAAAGCTGTAACTCTGAGATGAATTCACAGATCACAAAGAAGTTTCTCAGAAAGCTTCTTTCTCATTTTATCGGAGGATATTTCCTTTGGCCCTATAGTCTTCAAAGGGATCCGAAATATCAGTTCTCAGATTCCACAGAAATAAGGCTAGCAAACAGCTCCACGAAATACAGCTGTAACTCAGTGAGTGGAAGTCACACATCACAAAGCAGTTTCTCAGAAAGCTTCTTTCCATGTTTTATCTGAGGATATTTCCTTTTCAGCATAGCCTCTATGGGCTTCCAAATATCACTTTGCAAATTCCACAAGAACAGTCTTAGTGAACGGCTTCTTGAGGGAAAGCTGTAACTCTGTGAGATGAATTAACAGAACACAAAGCAGTTTCTCAGAAAGCTTCTTTCCAGTTTTTATCTGAGGATATTTCTTTTCACCATAGCCCTCTATGGGCTTCCAAATATCACTTTGCAAATTCCACAAGAACAGTCTTAGCAAAAGGCTTCTTGAGGAAAGCTGTAACTCTGTGAGATGAATTAACAGAACACAAAGCAGTTTCTCAGAAACCTTCTTTCCAGTTTTATCTGAGGATATTTCCTTTTCACCATAGCCTCTATGGGCTTCCAAATATCACTTTGCAAATTCCACAAGAACAGTCTTAGCGAAAGGCTTCTTGAGGGAAAGCTGTAACTCTGTGAGATGAATTCACAGATCACAAAGAAGTTTCTCAGAAAGCTTCTTTCTCACTTTTATCGGAGGATATTTCCTTTTCACCATAGTCTTCAAAGGGATCCGAAATATCAGTTCTCAGATTCCACAGAAATAAGGCTAGCAAACAGCTCCACGAAATACAGCTGTAACTCAGTGAGTGGAAGTCACACATCACAAAGCAGTTTCTCAGAAAGCTTCTTTCCAGTTTTTATCTGAGGATATTTCTTTTCACCATAGCCCTATGGGCTTCCAAATATCCTTTGCAAATTCCACAGAACAGTCTTAGCGAAAGGCTTCTTGAGAAAGCTGTAACTCTGTGAGATGAATTCACAGATCACAAAGAAGTTTCTCAGAAAGCTTCTTTCAGTTTTATCTGAGGATATTTCCTTTTCACCATAGCCTCTATGGGCTTCCAAATATCAGTTTGCAAATTCCACAGAACAGTCTTAGCGAAGGCTTCTTGAGGAAAGCTGTAACTCAGTGAGATGAATTCACAGATCACAAAGAAGTTTCTCAGAAAGCTTCTTTCAGTTTTATCTGAGGATATTTCCTTTTCACCATAGCCTCCATGGGCTTCCAAATATCCTTTGCAAATTCCACAGAACAGTCTTAGCGAAGGCTTCTTGAGAAAGCTGTAACTCTGTGAGATGAATTCACACATCACAAAGCAGTTTCTCAGAAAGCTTCTTTCCAGTTTTTATCTGAGGATATTTCTTTTCACCATAGCCTCATGGGCTTCCAAATATCCTTTGCAAATTCCACAAGAACAGTCTTAGCGAAGGCTTCTTGAGAAAGCTGTAACTCTGTGAGATGAATTCACACATCACAAAGCAGTTTCTCAGAAAGCTTCTTTCAGTTTTATCTGAGGATATTTCTTTTCACCATAGCCTCATGGGCTTCCAAATATCCTTTGCAAATTCCACAGAACAGTCTTAGCGAAGGCTTCTTGAGAAAGCTGTAACTCAGTGAGATGAATTCACAGATCACAAAGAAGTTTCTCAGAAAGCTTCTTTCAGTTTTATCTGAGGATATTTCCTTTTCACCATAGCCCTATGGGCTTCCAAATATCAGTTTGCAAATTCCACAGAACAGTCTTAGCGAAAGGCTTCTTGAGAAAGCTGTAACTCTGTGAGATGAATTCACAGATCACAAAGCAGTTTCTCAGAAAGCTTCTTTCCAGTTTTCATCTGAGGATATTTCCTTTTCACCATAGCCTCTATGGGCTTCCAAATATCCTTTGCAAATTCCACAGAACAGTCTTAGCGAAGGCTTCTTGAGGGAAAGCTGTAACTCAGTGAGATGAATTCACAGATCACAAAGCAGTTTCTCAGAAAGCTTCTTTCAGTTTTATCTGAGGATATTTCTTTTCACCATAGCCTCATGGGCTTCCAAATATCCTTTGCAAATTCCACAGAACAGTCTTAGCGAAGGCTTCTTGAGAAAGCTGTAACTCAGTGAGATGAATTCACAGATCACAAAGAAGTTTCTCAGAAAGCTTCTTTCAGTTTTTATCTTAGGATATTTCCTTTTCACCATAGCCTCATGGGCTTCCAAATATCAGTTTGCAAATTCCACAAGAACAGTCTTAGCGAAGGCTTCTTGAGAAAGCTGTAACTCAGTGAGATGAATTCACAGATCACAAAGAAGTTTCTCAGAAAGCTTCTTTCAGTTTTATCTGAGGATATTTCTTTTCACCATAGCCTCATGGGCTTCCAAATATCAGTTTGCAAATTCCACAGAACAGTCTTAGCGAAGGCTTCTTGAGGGAAAGCTGTAACTCAGTGAGATGAATTCACAGATCACAAAGAAGTTTCTCAGAAAGCTTCTTTCCAGTTTTTATCTGAGGATATTTCCTTTTCACCATAGCCTCATGGGCTTCCAAATATCAGTTTGCAAATTCCACAGAACAGTCTTAGCGAAAGGCTTCTTGAGAAAGCTGTAACTCTGTGAGATGAATTCACACATCACAAAGCAGTTTCTCAGAAAGCTTCTTTCCAGTTTTCATCTGAGGATATTTCCTTTTCACCATAGCCTCTATGGGCTTCCAAATATCCTTTGCAAATTCCACAGAACAGTCTTAGCGAAAGGCTTCTTGAGGAAAGCTGTAACTCAGTGAGATGAATTCACACATCACAAAGCAGTTTCTCAGAAAGCTTCTTTCAGTTTTATCTGAGGATATTTCTTTTCACCATAGCCTCATGGGCTTCCAAATATCAGTTTGCAAATTCCACAGAACAGTCTTAGCGAAGGCTTCTTGAGAAAGCTGTAACTCAGTGAGATGAATTCACAGAACACAAAGCAGTTTCTCAGAAAGCTTCTTTCCAGTTTTCATCTGAGGATATTTCCTTTTCACCATAGCCCTCTATGGGCTTCCAAATATCCTTTGCAAATTCCACAGAACAGTCTTAGCGAAAGGCTTCTTGAGGAAAGCTGTAACTCTGTGAGATGAATTCACAGATCACAAAGAAGTTTCTCAGAAAGCTTCTTTCAGTTTTATCTGAGGATATTTCTTTTCACCATAGCCTCATGGGCTTCCAAATATCAGTTTGCAAATTCCACAAGAACAGTCTTAGCGAAGGCTTCTTGAGAAAGCTGTAACTCTGTGAGATGAATTCACACATCACAAAGCAGTTTCTCAGAAAGCTTCTTTCAGTTTTATCTGAGGATATTTCCTTTTCACCATAGCCCTATGGGCTTCCAAATATCCTTTGCAAATTCCACAAGAACAGTCTTAGCGAAGGCTTCTTGAGAAAGCTGTAACTCAGTGAGATGAATTCACAGATCACAAAGAAGTTTCTGAGAAACTGCTTTGTGATGTGTGACTTCCACTCACTGAGTTACAGCTGTATTTCGTGGAGCTGTTTGCTAAGCCTTATTTCTGTGGAATCTGAGAACTGATATTTGGATCCCTTTGAAGACTATAGGGCCAAAGGAAATATCCTCCGATCAAAATGAGAAAGAAGCTTTCTGAGAAACTTCTTTGTGATCTGTGAATTCATCTCACAGAGTTACAGCTTTCCCTCAAGAAGCCTTCGCTAAGACTGTTCTTGTGGAATTTGCAAAGTGATATTTGGAAGCCCATGGAGGCTATGGTGAAAAAGAAATATCCTCAGATAAAACTGGAAAGAAGCTTTCTGAGAAACTGCTTTGTGTTCTGTGAATTCATCTCACAGAGTTACAGCTTTCCCTCAAGAAGCCTTCGCTAAGACTGTTCTTGTGGAATTTGCAAACTGATATTTGGAAGCCCATAGAGGCTATGGTGAAAAGGAAATATCCTCAGATAAAAACTGAAAGAAGCTTTCTGAGAAACTTCTTTGTGATCTGTGAATTCATCTCACAGAGTTACAGCTTTCCTCAAGAAGCCTTCGCTAAGACTGTTCTTGTGGAATTTGCAAAGGATATTTGGAAGCCCATAGAGGCTATGGTGAAAAGGAAATATCCTCAGATAAAACTGGAAAGAAGCTTTCTGAGAAACTGCTTTGTGATGTGTGACTTCCACTCACTGAGTTACAGCTGTATTTCGTGGAGCTGTTTGCTAGCCTTATTTCTGTGGAATCTGAGAACTGATATTTGGAAGCCCTTTGAAGACTATAGGGCCAAAGGAAATATCCTCAGATAAAATGAGAAAGAAGCTTTCTGAGAAACTTCTTTGTGATCTGTGAATTCATCTCACAGAGTTACAGCTTTCCCTCAAGAAGCCTTCGCTAAGACTGTTCTTGTGGAATTTGCAAAGGATATTTGGAAGCCCATGGAGGCTATGGTGAAAAAGAAATATCCTCAGATAAAACTGGAAAGAAGCTTTCTGAGAAACTGCTTTGTGTTCTGTGAATTCATCTCACAGAGTTACAGCTTTCCTCAAGAAGCCTTCGCTAAGACTGTTCTTGTGGAATTTGCAAAGTGATATTTGGAAGCCCATGGAGGCTATGGTGAAAAGGAAATATCCTCAGATAAAAACTGAAAGAAGCTTTCTGAGAAACTGCTTTGTGTTCTGTGAATTCATCTCACAGAGTTACAGCTTTCCTCAAGAAGCCTTCGCTAAGACTGTTCTTGTGGAATTTGCAAAGTGATATTTGGAAGCCCATAGAGGCTATGGTGAAAAGGAAATATCCTCAGATAAAACTGGAAAGAAGCTTTCTGAGAAACTGCTTTGTGTTCTGTGAATTCATCTCACAGAGTTTCAGCTTTCCCCTCAAGAAGCCTTTCGCTAAGACTGTTAATGTGGAATTTGTAAAGTGATATTTGGAAGCCCTTGGAGGGCTACAGTGGAAAGGGAAATATCCTCAGATAGAAACTAGAAAGAAGCTTTCTGAGAAAATGCTTTGTGTTCTGTGAATTCATCTCACAGAGTTACAGCTTTCCTCAAGAAGCCTTTCGCTAAGACTGTTCTTGTGGAATTTGCAAAGTGATATTTGGAAGCCCATAGAGGCCTATGGTGAAAAAGAAAGTATCCTCAGATAAAAACTGGAAAGAAGCTTTCTGAGAAACTGCTTTGTGATGTGTGAGTTTCACTCACTGAGTTACAGCTGTATTTCGTGGAGCTGTTTGCTAGCCTTATTTCTGTGGAATCTGAGAACTGATATTTCGGATCCCTTTGAAGACTATAGGGCCAAAGGAAATATCCTCTGATAAAATGAGAAAGAAGCTTTCTGAGAAACTTTTGTGAACTGTGAATTCATCTCACAGAGTTACAGCTTTCCCTCAAGAAGCCTTTCGCTAAGACTGTTCTGTGGAATTTGCAAACTGATATTTGGAAGCCCATAGAGGCCTATGGTGAAAAGAAATATCCTCAGATAAAAACTGGAAAGAAGCTTTCTGAGAAACTGCTTTGTGTTCTGTGAATTCATCTCACAGAGTTACAGCTTTCCCTCAAGAAGCCGTTCGCTAAGACTGTTCTTGTGGAATTTGCAAAGTGATATTTGGAAGCCCATAGAGGCCTATGGTGAAAAGAAATATCCTCAGATAAAAACTGGAAAGAAGCTTTCTGAGAAACTGCTTTGTGTTCTGTGAATTCATCTCACAGAGTTACAGCTTTCCTCCAGAAGCCGTTCGCTAAGACTGTTCTTGTGGAATTTGCAAAGTGATATTTGGAAGCCCATAGAAGGCTATGGTGAAAAGGAAATATCCTCAGATAAAAACTGGAAAGAAGCTTTCTGAGAAACTGCTTTGTGATGTGTGACTTCCACTCACTGAGTTACAGCTGTATTTCATGGAGCTGTTTGCTAGCCTTATTTCTGTGGAATTTGAGAACTGATATTTCGGATCCCTTTGAAGACTATAGGGCCAAAGGAAATATCCTCGGATAAAAATGAGAAAGAAGCTTTTTGAGAAACTGCTTTGTGTTCTGTTAATTCATCTCAAAGATTTACACCTTTCCCTCAAGAAGCCTTTCGCTAAGACTGTTCTTGTGGAATTTGAGAACTGATATTTGGAAGCCCATAGAGGCTATGGTGAAAAGGAAATATCCTCAGATAAAAACTGGAAAGAAGCTTTCTGAGAAACTGCTTTGTGATCTGTGAATTCACTCACAGAGTTACAGCTTTCCTCAAGAAGCTTTTGCTAAGACTGTTCTTGTGGAATTTGCAAAGTGATATTTGGAAGCCCATAGAGGCTATGGTGAAAAGGAAATATCCTCAGATAAAAACTGGAAAGAAGCTTTCTGAGAAACTGCTTTGTGATCTGTGAATTCATCTCACTGAGTTACAGCTGTATTTCGTGGAGCTGTTTGCTAAGCCTTATTTCTGTGGAATCTGAGAACTGATATTTGGATCCCTTTGAAGACTATAGGTGAAAAGGAAATATCCTCAGATAAAATGAGAAAGAAGCTTTCTGAGAAACTGCTTTGTGATCTGTGAATTCATCTCACAGAGTTACAGCTTTCCTCAAGAAGCCTTCGCTAAGACTGTTCTGTGGAATTTGCAAAGTGATATTTGGAAGCCCATGGAGGCTATGGTGAAAAAGAAATATCCTCAGATAAAAACTGGAAAGAAGCTTTCTGAGAAACTGCTTTGTGTTCTGTTAATTCATCTCACAGAGTTACAGCTTTCCTCAAGAAGCCTTTGCTAAGACTGTTCTTGTGGAATTTGCAAAGTGATATTTGGAAGCCCATGAGGCTATGGTGAAAAGAAATATCCTCAGATAAAAACTGGAAAGAAGATTTCTGAGAAACTTCTTTGTGATCTGTGAATTCATCTCACAGAGTTACAGCTTTCCTCCAGAAGCCGTTCGCTAAGACTGTTCTTGTGGAATTTGCAAAGTGATATTTGGAAGCCCATAGGGCTATGGTGAAAAGGAAATATCCTCAGATAAAAACTGGAAAGAAGCTTTCTGAGAAACTGCTTTGTGTTCTGTTAATTCATCTCACAGAGTTACAGCTTTCTCAAGAAGCTTTCGCTAAGACTGTTCTTGTGGAATCTGCAAAGTGATATTTGGAAGCCCATGGAGGCTATGGTGAAAAGAAATATCCTCAGATAAAACTGGAAAGAAGCTTTCTGAGAAACTGCTTTGTGTTCTGTGAATTCATCTCACAGAGTTACAGCTTTCCTCAAGAAGCCTTCGCTAAGACTGTTCTTGTGGAATTTGCAAAGTGATATTTGGAAGCCCATGGAGGCTATGGTGAAAAGGAAATATCCTCAGATGAAAACTGAAAGAAGCTTTCTGAGAAACTGCTTTGTGTTCTGTGAATTCATCACAGAGTTACAGCTTTCCTCAAGAAGCCTTTCGCTAAGACTGTTCTTGTGGAATTTGCAAAGTGATATTTGGAAGCCCATAGAGGCTATGGTGAAAAGAAATATCCTCAGATAAAACTGGAAAGAAGCTTTCTGAGAAACTGCTTTGTGATGTGTGACTTCCACTCACTGAGTTACAGCTTTCCTCAAGAAGCTGTTTGCTAAGACTGTTCTGTGGAATTTGCAAAGTGATATTTGGAAGCCCATGAGGCTATGGTGAAAAGAAATATCCTCAGATAAAAACTGGAAAGAAGCTTTCTGAGAAACTGCTTTGTGATCTGTGAATTCATCTCACAGAGTTACAGCTTTCCTCAAGAAGCCTTTCGCTAAGACTGTTCTTGTGGAATTTGCAAAGTGATATTTGGAAGCCCATGGAGGCTATGGTGAAAAGAAATATCCTCAGATAAAACTGGAAAGAAGCTTGAGAAACTGCTTTGTGATTCTGTGAATTCATCTCACAGAGTTACAGCTTTCCTCCAGAAGCTGTTCGCTAAGACTGTTCTTGTGAATTTGCAAAGTGATATTTGGAAGCCCATAGAGGCTATGGTGAAAAGAAATATCCTCAGATAAAACTGGAAAGAAGCTTTCTGAGAAACTGCTTTGTGATGTGTGACTTCACTCACTGAGTTACAGCTGTATTTCGTGGAGCTGTTTGCTAGCCTTATTTCTGTGGAATTTGAGAACTGATATTTGGATCCCTTTGAAGACTATGGTGAAAAGGAAATATCCTCAGATAAAATGAGAAAGAAGCTTTCTGAGAAACTTTTGTGATCTGTGAATTCATCTCACAGAGTTACAGCTTTCTCAAGAAGCCTTTCGCTAAGACTGTTCTTGTGGAATTTGCAAAGTGATATTTGGAAGCCCATGGAGGCTATGGTGAAAAGAAATATCCTCAGATAAAAACTGAAAGAAGCTTTCTGAGAAACTGCTTTGTGTTCTGTGAATTCATCTCACAGAGTTACAGCTTTCCTCAAGAAGCCTTCGCTAAGACTGTTCTTGTGGAATTTGCAAAGTGATATTTGGAAGCCCATGAGGCCTATGGTGAAAAGGAAATATCCTCAGATAAAAACTGAAAGAAGCTTTCTGAGAAACTGCTTTGTGTTCTGTGAATTCATCTCACAGAGTTACAGCTTTCCTCAAGAAGCTGTTTGCTAACCTTATTTCTGTGGAATTTGAAACTGATATTTGGAAGCCCATAGAGGCCTATGGTGAAAAGAAATATCCTCAGATAAAACTGGAAAGAAGCTTGAGAAACTTCTTTGTGATCTGTGAATTCATCTCACAGAGTTACAGCTGTATTTCGTGGAGCTGTTTGCTAAGACTGTTCTGTGGAATTTGAGAACTGATATTTCGGATCCCTTTGAAGACTATGGTGAAAAGGAAATATCCTCAGATAAAAACTGAAAGAAGCTTTCTGAGAAACTGCTTTGTGATCTGTGAATTCATCTCACAGAGTTACAGCTTTCCTCAAGAAGCCTTTCGCTAAGACTGTTCTGTGGAATTTGCAAAGTGATATTTGGAAGCCCATGAGGCTATGGTGAAAAGGAAATATCCTCAGATGAAAACTGAAAGAAGCTTTCTGAGAAACTTTTGTGATCTGTGAATTCATCTCACAGAGTTACAGCTTTCTCAGAAGCTGTTTGCTAAGACTGTTCTTGTGGAATTTGCAAAGATATTTGGAAGCCCATAGAGGCTATGGTGAAAAGAAATATCCTCAGATAAAACTGGAAAGAAGCTTTCTGAGAAACTGCTTTGTGATCTGTGAATTCATCTCACAGAGTTACAGCTGTATTTCATGGAGCTGTTTGCTAAGACTGTTCTTGTGGAATCTGAAACTGATATTTGGAAGCCCATGAGGCTATGGTGAAAAGGAAATATCCTCAGATAAAAACTGAGAAAGAAGCTTGAGAAACTGCTTTGTGTTCTGTGAATTCATCTCACAGAGTTACAGCTTTCCTCAAGAAGCCTTTCGCTAAGACTGTTCTTGTGGAATTTGCAAAGTGATATTTGGAAGCCCATGAGGCTATGGTGAAAAGGAAATATCCTCAGATAAAACTGGAAAGAAGCTTTCTGAGAAACTGCTTTGTGATGTGTGAATTCATCTCACTGAGTTACAGCTTTCCTCCAGAAGCTGTTTGCTAAGACTGTTCTGTGGAATCTGCAAAGTGATATTTGGAAGCCCATAGAGGCTATGGTGAAAAGGAAATATCCTCAGATAAAACTGGAAAGAAGCTTGAGAAACTGCTTTGTGATCTGTGACTTCATCTCACTGAGTTACAGCTTTCTCAAGAAGCTGTTTGCTAAGACTGTTCTGTGGAATTTGCAAACTGATATTTGGAAGCCCATAGAGGCTATGGTGAAAAGGAAATATCCTCAGATAAAAATGGAAAGAAGCTTTCTGAGAAACTGCTTTGTGATCTGTGAATTCATCTCACAGAGTTACAGCTTTCTCAAGAAGCCTTTCGCTAAGACTGTTCTTGTGGAATTTGCAAAGTGATATTTGGAAGCCCATGGAGGCTATGGTGAAAAGGAAATATCCTCAGATAAAACTGGAAAGAAGCTTTCTGAGAAACTGCTTTGTGTTCTGTGAATTCATCTCACAGAGTTACAGCTTTCCTCAAGAAGCCTTCGCTAAGACTGTTCTGTGGAATTTGCAAAGTGATATTTGGAAGCCCATAGAGGCTATGGTGAAAAGGAAATATCCTCAGATAAAACTGGAAAGAAGCTTTCTGAGAAACTGCTTTGTGTTCTGTGAATTCATCTCACTGAGTTACAGCTGTATTTCATGGAGCTGTTTGCTAGCCTTATTTCTGTGGAATCTGAGAACTGATATTTGGAAGCCCTTTGAAGACTATAGGGCCAAAGGAAATATCCTCAGATAAAATGAGAAAGAAGCTTGAGAAACTTCTTTGTGATCTGTGAATTCATCTCACAGAGTTACAGCTTTCCTCAAGAAGCCTTTCGCTAAGACTGTTCTTGTGGAATTTGCAAAGTGATATTTGGAAGCCCATGAGGCTATGGTGAAAAGGAAATATCCTCAGATAAAACTGGAAAGAAGCTTTCTGAGAAACTGCTTTGTGTTCTGTGAATTCATCTCACAGAGTTACAGCTTTCCTCAAGAAGCCTTTGCTAAGACTGTTCTTGTGGAATTTGCAAAGGATATTTGGAAGCCCATAGAGGCTATGGTGAAAAGAAATATCCTCAGATAAAACTGGAAAGAAGCTTTCTGAGAAACTGCTTTGTGTTCTGTTAATTCATCTCACAGAGTTACAGCTTTCCTCAGAAGCTGTTTGCTAAGACTGTTCTTGTGGAATTTGAAACTGATATTTGGAAGCCCTTTGAGGCTATGGTGAAAAGGAAATATCCTCAGATAAAAACTGAGAAAGAAGCTTGAGAAACTGCTTTGTGTTCTGTGAATTCATCTCACAGAGTTACAGCTTTCCTCCAGAAGCTGTTCGCTAAGACTGTTCTTGTGGAATTTGCAAAGGATATTTGGAAGCCCATAGAGGCCTATGGTGAAAAGAAATATCCTCAGATAAAACTGAAAGAAGCTTTCTGAGAAACTGCTTTGTGTCTGTGAATTCATCTCACAGAGTTACAGCTTTCCTCAGAAGCTGTTTGCTAAGACTGTTCTTGTGGAATTTGAGAACTGATATTTGGAAGCCCATAGAGGCTATGGTGAAAAGGAAATATCCTCAGATAAAAATGGAAAGAAGCTTTCTGAGAAACTGCTTTGTGATCTGTGAATTCACTCACTGAGTTACAGCTGTATTTCGTGGAGCTGTTTGCTAGCCTTATTTCTGTGGAATCTGAAACTGATATTTGGAAGCCCATAGAGGCCTATGGTGAAAAGAAATATCCTCAGATGAAAATGGAAAGAAGCTTTCTGAGAAACTGCTTTGTGATCTGTGAATTCATCACAGAGTTACAGCTGTATTTCATGGAGCTGTTTGCTAGCCTTATTTCTGTGGAATCTGAAACTGATATTTGGAAGCCCATAGAGGCCTATGGTGAAAAGAAATATCCTCAGATGAAAACTGGAAAGAAGCTTTCTGAGAAACTGCTTTGTGATTCTGTGAATTCATCACAGAGTTACAGCTTTCCTCAAGAAGCCTTTGCTAAGACTGTTCTGTGGAATTTGAAAGTGATATTTGGAAGCCCATAGGGCTATGGTGAAAAGAAATATCCTCAGATAAAATGAGAAAGAAGCTTTCTGAGAAACTTTTGTGATCTGTGAATTCATCTCACAGAGTTACAGCTTTCCTCAAGAAGCTTTCGCTAAGACTGTTCTTGTGGAATTTGCAAAGGATATTTGGAAGCCCATGAGGCTATGGTGAAAAGAAATATCCTCAGATAAAACTGAAAGAAGCTTGAGAAACTGCTTTGTGATGTGTGACTTCACTCACTGAGTTACAGCTGTATTTCGTGGAGCTGTTTGCTAAGCCTTATTTCTGTGGAATTTGAGAACTGATATTTGGATCCTTTGAAGACTATAGGGCCAAAGGAAATATCCTCAGATAAAATGAGAAAGAAGCTTGAGAAACTGCTTTGTGATCTGTGAATTCATCTCACTGAGTTACAGCTGTATTTCATGGAGCTGTTTGCTAAGACTGTTCTTGTGGAATTGCAAAGTGATATTTGGAAGCCCATGGAGGCTATGGTGAAAAGGAAATATCCTCAGATAAAACTGGAAAGAAGCTTTCTGAGAAACTGCTTTGTGTCTGTGAATTCATCTCACAGAGTTACAGCTTTCCTCCAGAAGCTGTTCGCTAAGACTGTTCTTGTGGAATTTGCAAAGATATTTGGAAGCCCATAGAGGCTATGGTGAAAAGAAATATCCTCAGATAAAACTGGAAAGAAGCTTTCTGAGAAACTGCTTTGTGATGTGTGACTTCCACTCACTGAGTTACAGCTGTATTTCATGGAGCTGTTTGCTAGCCTTATTTCTGTGGAATCTGAGAACTGATATTTGGATCCCTTTGAAGACTATAGGGCCAAAGGAAATATCCTCAGATAAAATGAGAAAGAAGCTTTCTGAGAAACTTCTTTGTGATCTGTGAATTCATCTCACAGAGTTACAGCTTTCTCAAGAAGCTGTTCGCTAAGACTGTTCTTGTGGAATTTGCAAAGTGATATTTGGAAGCCCATGGAGGCTATGGTGAAAAGGAAATATCCTCAGATAAAACTGGAAAGAAGCTTTCTGAGAAACTGCTTTGTGTTCTGTGAATTCATCTCACAGAGTTACAGCTTTCTCAAGAAGCCTTCGCTAAGACTGTTCTTGTGGAATTTGCAAAGGATATTTGGAAGCCCATGAGGCCTATGGTGAAAAGGAAATATCCTCAGATAAAACTGGAAAGAAGCTTTCTGAGAAACTGCTTTGTGATGTGTGAATTCATCTCACAGAGTTACAGCTTTTTCAGAAGCTGTTTGCTAAGACTGTTCTTGTGGAATCTGAAACTGATATTTGGAAGCCCATAGAGGCTATGGTGAAAAGAAATATCCTCAGATAAAAACTGGAAAGAAGCTTTCTGAGAAACTGCTTTGTGATGTGTGACTTCCACTCACTGAGTTACAGCTGTATTTCGTGGAGCTGTTTGCTAGCCTTATTTCTGTGGAATCTGCAAAGTGATATTTGGAAGCCCTTTGAAGACTATGGTGAAAAGGAAATATCCTCAGATAAAATGAGAAAGAAGCTTGAGAAACTGCTTTGTGTTCTGTGAATTCATCTCACAGAGTTACAGCTTTCCTCAAGAAGCCTTTCGCTAAGACTGTTCTTGTGGAATTTGCAAAGTGATATTTGGAAGCCCATGGAGGCTATGGTGAAAAAGAAATATCCTCAGATAAAACTGAAAGAAGCTTGAGAAACTGCTTTGTGATGTGTGAATTCATCTCACAGAGTTACAGCTTTCCTCCAGAAGCCGTTCGCTAAGACTGTTCTTGTGGAATTTGCAAACTGATATTTGGATCCCTTTGAAGACTATGGTGAAAAGGAAATATCCTCAGATAAAACTGGAAAGAAGCTTTCTGAGAAACTGCTTTGTGATCTGTGAATTCATCTCACAGAGTTACAGCTTTCCTCAAGAAGCTTTTGCTAAGACTGTTCTTGTGGAATTTGCAAAGTGATATTTGGAAGCCCATGGAGGCTATGGTGAAAAGGAAATATCCTCAGATAAAACTGGAAAGAAGCTTTCTGAGAAACTGCTTTGTGTTCTGTGAATTCATCTCACAGAGTTACAGCTTTCTCAAGAAGCCTTCGCTAAGACTGTTCTTGTGGAATTTGCAAAGTGATATTTGGAAGCCCAGGGAAGGCTATGGTGAAAAAGAAATTATCCTCAGATAAAATCTGGAAAGAAGCTTTCTGAGAAACTGCTTTGTGATGTGTGACTTCCACTCACTGAGTTACAGCTGTATTTCGTGGAGCTGTTTGCTAAGCCTTATTTCTGTGGAATCTGAGAACTGATATTTGGATCCCTTTGAAGACTATAGGGCCAAAGGAAATATCCTCAAATAAAATGAGAAAGAAGCTTTCTGAGAAACTTCTTTGTGATCTGTGAATTCATCTCACAGAGTTACAGCTTTCTCAAGAAGCTTTCGCTAAGACTGTTCTTGTGGAATTTGCAAAGGATATTTGGAAGCCCATAGAGGCTATGGTGAAAAGGAAATATCCTCAGATAAAACTGGAAAGAAGCTTGAGAAACTGCTTTGTGTTCTGTGAATTCATCTCACAGAGTTACAGCTTTCTCAAGAAGCCTTCGCTAAGACTGTTCTTGTGGAATTTGCAAAGTGATATTTGGAAGCCCATAGAGGCTATGGTGAAAAGAAATATCCTCAGATAAAACTGGAAAGAAGCTTGAGAAACTGCTTTGTGTTCTGTGAATTCATCTCACAGAGTTACAGCTTTCCTCAAGAAGCCTTTCGCTAAGACTGTTCTTGTGGAATTTGCAAAGTGATATTTGGAAGCCCATAGAGGCTATGGTGAAAAGGAAATATCCTCAGATAAAACTGGAAAGAAGCTTGAGAAACTGCTTTGTGATGTGTGACTTCCACTCACTGAGTTACAGCTGTATTTCATGGAGCTGTTTGCTAAGACTTATTTCTGTGGAATTTGAGAACTGATATTTGGATCCTTTGAAGACTATAGGTGAAAAGGAAATATCCTCAGATAAAATGAGAAAGAAGCTTGAGAAACTGCTTTGTGATCTGTGAATTCATCTCACAGAGTTACAGCTTTCCTCAGAAGCCTTTCGCTAAGACTGTTCTTGTGGAATTTGCAAAGTGATATTTGGAAGCCCATGAGGCTATGGTGAAAAGGAAATATCCTCAGATAAAACTGGAAAGAAGCTTTCTGAGAAACTGCTTTGTGTTCTGTGAATTCATCTCACAGAGTTACAGCTTTCCCTCAGAAGCCTTTCGCTAAGACTGTTCTTGTGGAATTTGCAAAGTGATATTTGGAAGCCCATAGAGGCTATGGTGAAAAGAAATATCCTCAGATAAAACTGGAAAGAAGCTTTCTGAGAAACTGCTTTGTGATGTGAATTCATCTCACTGAGTTACAGCTGTATTTCATGGAGCTGTTTGCTAGCCTTATTTCTGTGGAATCTGAGAACTGATATTTGGATCCCTTTGAAGACTATAGGGCCAAAGGAAATATCCTCAGATAAAATGAGAAAGAAGCTTTCTGAGAAACTTCTTTGTGATCTGTGAATTCATCTCACAGAGTTACAGCTTTCTCAAGAAGCCTTTCGCTAAGACTGTTCTTGTGGAATTTGCAAAGTGATATTTGGAAGCCCATAGGCTATGGTGAAAAGGAAATATCCTCAGATAAAACTGGAAAGAAGCTTGAGAAACTGCTTTGTGTTCTGTGAATTCATCTCACAGAGTTACAGCTTTCTCAAGAAGCCTTCGCTAAGACTGTTCTTGTGAATTTGCAAAGTGATATTTGGAAGCCCATAGAGGCTATGGTGAAAAGAAATATCCTCAGATAAAACTGGAAAGAAGCTTTCTGAGAAACTGCTTTGTGATGTGTGACTTCACTCACTGAGTTACAGCTGTATTTCGTGGAGCTGTTTGCTAGCCTTATTTCTGTGGAATCTGAGAACTGATATTTGGAAGCCCTTTGAAGACTATAGGGCCAAAGGAAATATCCTCAGATAAAAACTGAGAAAGAAGCTTTCTGAGAAACTTCTTTGTGATCTGTGAATTCATCTCACAGAGTTACAGCTTTCCTCAAGAAGCTTTGCTAAGACTGTTCTTGTGGAATTTGCAAAGTGATATTTGGAAGCCCATGGAGGCTATGGTGAAAAGAAATATCCTCAGATAAAACTGGAAAGAAGCTTTCTGAGAAACTGCTTTGTGTTCTGTGAATTCATCTCACAGAGTTACAGCTTTCCTCAAGAAGCCTTCGCTAAGACTGTTCTTGTGGAATTTGCAAGTGATATTTGGAAGCCCATAGAGGCTATGGTGAAAAGGAAATATCCTCAGATAAAAATGGAAAGAAGCTTCTGAGAAACTGCTTTGTGTTCTGTGAATTCATCTCACAGAGTTACAGCTTTCCTCAAGAAGCCTTTCGCTAAGACTGTTCTGTGGAATTTGCAAAGTGATATTTGGAAGCCCATAGGCTATGGTGAAAAGGAAATATCCTCAGATAAAACTGGAAAGAAGCTTTCTGAGAAACTGCTTTGTGATGTGTGACTTCATCTCACTGAGTTACAGCTGTATTTCGTGGAGCTGTTTGCTAAGACTGTTCTTGTGGAATTTGAGAACTGATATTTGGAAGCCCATGAGGCCTATGGTGAAAAGAAATATCCTCAGATAAAATGAGAAAGAAGCTTTCTGAGAAACTTCTTTGTGATCTGTGAATTCATCTCACAGAGTTACAGCTTTCCTCAAGAAGCCTTTCGCTAAGACTGTTCTTGTGGAATTTGCAAAGTGATATTTGGAAGCCCATGGAGGCTATGGTGAAAAGAAATATCCTCAGATAAAATGAGAAAGAAGCTTTCTGAGAAACTGCTTTGTGTGTGAATTCATCTCACAGAGTTACAGCTTTCTCAAGAAGCCTTTCGCTAAGACTGTTCTTGTGAATTTGCAAAGTGATATTTGAAGCCCATGGAGGCTATGGTGAAAAGAAATATCCTCAGATAAAACTGGAAAGAAGCTTCTGAGAAACTGCTTTGTGTTCTGTTAATTCATCTCACAGAGTTACAGCTTTCCTCAGAAGCTGTTCGCTAAGACTGTTCTTGTGGAATTTGCAAAGTGATATTTGGAAGCCCATAGAGGCTATGGTGAAAAGGAAATATCCTCAGATAAAAACTGAGAAAGAAGCTTTCTGAGAAACTTCTTTGTGATCTGTGAATTCATCTCACAGAGTTACAGCTTTCCTCAAGAAGCCTTTGCTAAGACTGTTCTTGTGGAATCTGAAACTGATATTTGGATCCCTTTGAAGACTATGGTGAAAAGGAAATATCCTCAGATAAAACTGGAAAGAAGCTTTCTGAGAAACTGCTTTGTGATCTGTGAATTCATCTCACAGAGTTACAGCTTTCTCAAGAAGCCTTTGCTAAGACTGTTCTTGTGGAATTTGCAAAGTGATATTTGGAAGCCCATAGGGCTATGGTGAAAAGAAATATCCTCAGATAAAACTGGAAAGAAGCTTTCTGAGAAACTGCTTTGTGTTCTGTGAATTCATCTCACTGAGTTACAGCTTTTTCAGAAGCTGTTTGCTAGCCTTATTTCTGTGGAATTTGAAACTGATATTTGGATCCCTTTGAAGACTATGGTGAAAAGAAATATCCTCAGATGAAAATGGAAAGAAGCTTCTGAGAAACTGCTTTGTGATGTGTGACTTCCACTCACTGAGTTACAGCTTTCCTCAGAAGCCTTTGCTAAGACTGTTCTGTGGAATTTGAAAGTGATATTTGGAAGCCCATAGGCTATGGTGAAAAGAAATATCCTCAGATAAAATGAGAAAGAAGCTTGAGAAACTGCTTTGTGATGTGTGAATTCATCTCACAGAGTTACAGCTTTCTCAAGAAGCTTTGCTAAGACTGTTCTTGTGGAATTTGCAAAGTGATATTTGGAAGCCCATGGAGGCTATGGTGAAAAGGAAATATCCTCAGATAAAACTGGAAAGAAGCTTTCTGAGAAACTGCTTTGTGTTCTGTGAATTCATCTCACAGAGTTACAGCTTTCCTCAAGAAGCCTTTGCTAAGACTGTTCTTGTGGAATTTGCAAACTGATATTTGGAAGCCCATGAGGCTATGGTGAAAAGAAATATCCTCAGATAAAACTGGAAAGAAGCTTTCTGAGAAACTGCTTTGTGATCTGTGAATTCACTCACAGAGTTACAGCTTTCCTCAAGAAGCTTTGCTAAGACTGTTCTTGTGGAATTTGAAACTGATATTTGGATCCCTTTGAAGACTATGGTGAAAAGGAAATATCCTCAGATAAAATGAGAAAGAAGCTTTCTGAGAAACTGCTTTGTGATCTGTGAATTCATCTCACAGAGTTACAGCTTTCCTCAAGAAGCTGTTTGCTAAGACTTATTTCTGTGGAATCTGCAAAGTGATATTTGGATCCCTTTGAAGACTATAGGTGAAAAGGAAATATCCTCAGATAAAATGAGAAAGAAGCTTTCTGAGAAACTTCTTTGTGATCTGTGAATTCATCTCACAGAGTTACAGCTTTCCCTCAAGAAGCCTTTGCTAAGACTGTTCTTGTGGAATTTGCAAAGTGATATTTGGAAGCCCATGAGGCTATGGTGAAAAGGAAATATCCTCAGATAAAACTGGAAAGAAGCTTTCTGAGAAACTGCTTTGTGTCTGTGAATTCATCTCACAGAGTTACAGCTTTTTCAGAAGCTGTTTGCTAAGACTGTTCTTGTGGAATTTGCAAAGATATTTGGAAGCCCATAGGGCTATGGTGAAAAGAAATATCCTCAGATGAAAACTGGAAAGAAGCTTTCTGAGAAACTGCTTTGTGTTCTGTGAATTCATCTCACAGAGTTACAGCTTTCCTCAGAAGCCTTTCGCTAAGACTGTTCTGTGGAATTTGCAAAGTGATATTTGGAAGCCCATGGAGGCTATGGTGAAAAGAAATATCCTCAGATAAAAACTGAGAAAGAAGCTTTCTGAGAAACTGCTTTGTGATCTGTGAATTCATCTCACAGAGTTACAGCTTTCCTCCAGAAGCTGTTCGCTAAGACTGTTCTTGTGGAATTTGCAAGTGATATTTGGAAGCCCATAGAGGCCTATGGTGAAAAGGAAATATCCTCAGATAAAACTGGAAAGAAGCTTTCTGAGAAACTGCTTTGTGTTCTGTGAATTCATCTCACAGAGTTACAGCTTTCCTCAAGAAGCTGTTTGCTAAGACTGTTCTTGTGAATTTGCAAAGTGATATTTGGAAGCCCATAGGGCTATGGTGAAAAGGAAATATCCTCAGATAAAACTGGAAAGAAGCTTTCTGAGAAACTGCTTTGTGTTCTGTGAATTCATCTCACAGAGTTACAGCTTTCTCAAGAAGCCTTTGCTAAGACTGTTCTTGTGGAATTTGCAAAGTGATATTTGGAAGCCCATGAGGCTATGGTGAAAAGAAATATCCTCAGATAAAACTGGAAAGAAGCTTTCTGAGAAACTGCTTTGTGATGTGTGAATTCACTCACAGAGTTACAGCTTTCCTCAAGAAGCTTTGCTAAGACTGTTCTTGTGGAATTTGAAACTGATATTTGGATCCCTTTGAAGACTATGGTGAAAAGGAAATATCCTCAGATAAAATGAGAAAGAAGCTTTCTGAGAAACTGCTTTGTGATCTGTGAATTCATCTCACAGAGTTACAGCTTTCCTCAAGAAGCTGTTTGCTAAGACTTATTTCTGTGGAATCTGCAAAGTGATATTTGGAAGCCCATAGAGGCTATGGTGAAAAGGAAATATCCTCAGATAAAACTGAAAGAAGCTTTCTGAGAAACTGCTTTGTGATCTGTGAATTCATCTCACAGAGTTACAGCTTTCCTCCAGAAGCCGTTCGCTAAGACTGTTCTTGTGAATTTGCAAAGTGATATTTGGAAGCCCATAGAGGCTATGGTGAAAAGAAATATCCTCAGATAAAACTGGAAAGAAGCTTCTGAGAAACTGCTTTGTGTTCTGTGAATTCATCTCACAGAGTTACAGCTGTATTTCGTGGAGCTGTTTGCTAGCCTTATTTCTTGTGGAATCTGAGAACTGATATTTGGATCCTTTGAAGACTATGGTGAAAAGGAAATATCCTCAGATAAAACTGAAAGAAGCTTTCTGAGAAACTGCTTTGTGATCTGTGAATTCATCTCACAGAGTTACAGCTTTCCTCAAGAAGCTGTTTGCTAAGACTTATTTCTGTGGAATCTGAAACTGATATTTGGAAGCCCATGGAGGCTATGGTGAAAAGGAAATATCCTCAGATAAAAATGGAAAGAAGCTTCTGAGAAACTGCTTTGTGATCTGTGAATTCATCTCACAGAGTTACAGCTTTCCTCAGAAGCTGTTCGCTAAGACTGTTCTTGTGGAATTTGCAAAGGATATTTGGAAGCCCATGAGGCTATGGTGAAAAGAAATATCCTCAGATAAAACTGGAAAGAAGCTTTCTGAGAAACTGCTTTGTGTTCTGTGAATTCATCTCACAGAGTTACAGCTTTCCTCAAGAAGCCTTTGCTAAGACTGTTCTTGTGGAATTTGAAAGTGATATTTGGAAGCCCATAGAGGCTATGGTGAAAAGGAAATATCCTCAGATAAAAATGGAAAGAAGCTTTCTGAGAAACTGCTTTGTGATGTGTGAATTCATCTCACTGAGTTACAGCTTTCTCAGAAGCTGTTTGCTAGCCTTATTTCTGTGGAATCTGCAAAGTGATATTTGGATCCCTTTGAAGACTATAGGGCCAAAGGAAATATCCTCAGATAAAAACTGGAAAGAAGCTTGAGAAACTGCTTTGTGATCTGTGAATTCATCTCACAGAGTTACAGCTTTCCTCAAGAAGCCTTTCGCTAAGACTGTTCTTGTGGAATTTGCAAAGTGATATTTGGAAGCCCATGGAGGCTATGGTGAAAAGAAATATCCTCAGATAAAACTGAAAGAAGCTTTCTGAGAAACTGCTTTGTGTTCTGTGAATTCATCTCACAGAGTTACAGCTTTCTCAAGAAGCCTTTCGCTAAGACTGTTCTTGTGGAATTTGCAAAGTGATATTTGAAGCCCATAGAGGCCTATGGTGAAAAGGAAATATCCTCAGATGAAAACTGGAAAGAAGCTTCTGAGAAACTGCTTTGTGATGTGTGAATTCATCTCACTGAGTTACAGCTGTATTTCGTGGAGCTGTTTGCTAGCCTTATTTCTGTGGAATCTGAGAACTGATATTTGGATCCCTTTGAAGACTATAGGGCCAAAGGAAATATCCTCAGATAAAATGAGAAAGAAGCTTTCTGAGAAACTTCTTTGTGATCTGTGAATTCATCTCACAGAGTTACAGCTTTCCTCAAGAAGCCTTCGCTAAGACTGTTCTTGTGAATTTGCAAAGTGATATTTGGAAGCCCATGGAGGCTATGGTGAAAAGAAATATCCTCAGATAAAACTGGAAAGAAGCTTTCTGAGAAACTGCTTTGTGTTCTGTGAATTCATCTCACAGAGTTACAGCTTTCTCAGAAGCCTTTGCTAAGACTGTTCTTGTGGAATTTGCAAAGGATATTTGGAAGCCCATAGAGGCTATGGTGAAAAGGAAATATCCTCAGATAAAACTGGAAAGAAGCTTTCTGAGAAACTGCTTTGTGATGTGTGACTTCCACTCACTGAGTTACAGCTGTATTTCGTGGAGCTGTTTGCTAGCCTTATTTCTGTGGAATCTGAGAACTGATATTTGGATCCCTTTGAAGACTATGGTGAAAAGGAAATATCCTCAGATAAAATGAGAAAGAAGCTTTCTGAGAAACTTCTTTGTGATCTGTGAATTCATCTCACAGAGTTACAGCTTTCCTCAGAAGCCTTTCGCTAAGACTGTTCTTGTGGAATTTCAAAGTGATATTTGGAAGCCCATAGAGGCTATGGTGAAAAGGAAATATCCTCAGATAAAACTGGAAAGAAGCTTGAGAAACTGCTTTGTGTTCTGTGAATTCATCTCACAGAGTTACAGCTTTCCTCAAGAAGCCTTTGCTAAGACTGTTCTTGTGGAATTTGCAAAGTGATATTTGGAAGCCCATAGAGGCTATGGTGAAAAGGAAATATCCTCAGATAAAAACTGGAAAGAAGCTTTCTGAGAAACTGCTTTGTGATGTGTGACTTCACTCACTGAGTTACAGCTTTCCTCAAGAAGCTGTTTGCTAAGCCTTATTTCTGTGGAATTTGAGAACTGATATTTGGATCCCTTTGAAGACTATGGTGAAAAGGAAATATCCTCAGATAAAATGAGAAAGAAGCTTTCTGAGAAACTTTTGTGATCTGTGAATTCATCTCACAGAGTTACAGCTTTCCTCCAGAAGCCGTTCGCTAAGACTGTTCTTGTGGAATTTGCAAAGTGATATTTGGATCCCTTTGAAGACTATGGTGAAAAGAAATATCCTCAGATAAAATGAGAAAGAAGCTTGAGAAACTGCTTTGTGATGTGAATTCATCTCAGAGTTACAGCTTTCTCAGAAGCCTTTGCTAAGACTGTTCTTGTGGAATTTGAGAACTGATATTTGGATCCTTTGAAGACTATGGTGAAAAGGAAATATCCTCAGATAAAACTGAAAGAAGCTTGAGAAACTGCTTTGTGTCTGTGAATTCATCTCAGAGTTACAGCTTTCTCAAGAAGCCTTTCGCTAAGACTGTTCTTGTGGAATTTGAAACTGATATTTGGAAGCCCATGGAGGCTATGGTGAAAAGAAATATCCTCAGATAAAAATGGAAAGAAGCTTTCTGAGAAACTGCTTTGTGATTCTGTGAATTCATCTCACAGAGTTACAGCTTTCCTCAAGAAGCCTTTGCTAAGACTGTTCTTGTGGAATCTGCAAAGTGATATTTGGAAGCCCATGAGGCTATGGTGAAAAGGAAATATCCTCAGATAAAACTGGAAAGAAGCTTTCTGAGAAACTGCTTTGTGTTCTGTGAATTCATCTCACAGAGTTACAGCTTTCTCAGAAGCTGTTTGCTAAGACTGTTCTTGTGGAATTTGCAAAGTGATATTTGGAAGCCCATAGAGGCTATGGTGAAAAGAAATATCCTCAGATAAAAACTGGAAAGAAGCTTTCTGAGAAACTGCTTTGTGATGTGTGAATTCATCTCACTGAGTTACAGCTGTATTTCGTGGAGCTGTTTGCTAGCCTTATTTCTTGTGGAATCTGAGAACTGATATTTGGATCCCTTTGAAGACTATGGTGAAAAGGAAATATCCTCAGATAAAAACTGAGAAAGAAGCTTTCTGAGAAACTTCTTTGTGATCTGTGAATTCATCTCACTGAGTTACAGCTTTCTCAGAAGCTGTTTGCTAAGACTTATTTCTGTGGAATCTGCAAAGTGATATTTGGAAGCCCATGGAGGCTATGGTGAAAAGGAAATATCCTCAGATAAAACTGGAAAGAAGCTTGAGAAACTGCTTTGTGTTCTGTGAATTCATCTCACAGAGTTACAGCTTTCTCAGAAGCTGTTTGCTAAGCCTTATTTCTGTGGAATCTGCAAAGTGATATTTGGAAGCCCATGGAGGCTATGGTGAAAAGGAAATATCCTCAGATAAAACTGGAAAGAAGCTTGAGAAACTGCTTTGTGTTCTGTGAATTCATCTCACAGAGTTACAGCTTTCCCTCAAGAAGCCTTTGCTAAGACTGTTCTGTGGAATTTGCAAAGTGATATTTGGAAGCCCATAGAGGCCTATGGTGAAAAGAAATATCCTCAGATAAAACTGAAAGAAGCTTGAGAAACTGCTTTGTGTGTGAATTCATCTCAGAGTTACAGCTGTATTTCGTGGAGCTGTTTGCTAAGACTGTTCTGTGGAATCTGAGAACTGATATTTGGATCCCTTTGAAGACTATAGGGCCAAAGGAAATATCCTCAGATAAAAATGGAAAGAAGCTTCTGAGAAACTGCTTTGTGATGTGAATTCATCTCAGAGTTACAGCTTTCTCAGAAGCTGTTTGCTAAGACTGTTCTTGTGGAATCTGAGAACTGATATTTGGAAGCCCATAGAGGCTATGGTGAAAAGAAATATCCTCAGATAAAACTGAAAGAAGCTTTCTGAGAAACTGCTTTGTGTGTGAATTCATCTCAGAGTTACAGCTGTATTTCGTGGAGCTGTTTGCTAGCCTTATTTCTGTGGAATTTGCAAAGATATTTGGAAGCCCAGAGGCTATGGTGAAAAGAAATATCCTCAGATAAAACTGGAAAGAAGCTTTCTGAGAAACTGCTTTGTGATGTGTGAATTCATCTCACAGAGTTACAGCTGTATTTCGTGGAGCTGTTTGCTAAGCCTTATTTCTGTGGAATCTGCAAAGTGATATTTGGAAGCCCATAGAGGCTATGGTGAAAAGGAAATATCCTCAGATAAAACTGAAAGAAGCTTTCTGAGAAACTGCTTTGTGATCTGTGAATTCATCTCACAGAGTTACAGCTTTCCTCAGAAGCTGTTCGCTAAGACTGTTCTTGTGGAATTTGCAAAGGATATTTGGATCCTTTGAAGACTATGGTGAAAAGAAATATCCTCAGATAAAACTGGAAAGAAGCTTTCTGAGAAACTGCTTTGTGATGTGTGACTTCACTCACTGAGTTACAGCTGTATTTCGTGGAGCTGTTTGCTAGCCTTATTTCTGTGGAATCTGAGAACTGATATTTCGGATCCCTTTGAAGACTATAGGGCCAAAGGAAATATCCTCAGATAAAATGAGAAAGAAGCTTTCTGAGAAACTGCTTTGTGATCTGTGAATTCATCTCAGAGTTACAGCTTTCTCAAGAAGCCTTTGCTAAGACTGTTCTTGTGGAATTTGCAAACTGATATTTGGAAGCCCATAGAGGCCTATGGTGAAAAGGAAATATCCTCAGATAAAACTGGAAAGAAGCTTTCTGAGAAACTGCTTTGTGTTCTGTGAATTCATCTCACAGTTACAGCTTTCCTCCAGAAGCTGTTCGCTAAGACTGTTCTTGTGGAATTTGCAAAGGATATTTGGAAGCCCATGAGGCTATGGTGAAAAGAAATATCCTCAGATAAAACTGGAAAGAAGCTTTCTGAGAAACTGCTTTGTGATGTGAATTCATCTCAGAGTTACAGCTTTCTCAGAAGCTGTTTGCTAAGACTGTTCTTGTGGAATCTGCAAAGTGATATTTGGAAGCCCATGAGGCTATGGTGAAAAGGAAATATCCTCAGATAAAACTGGAAAGAAGCTTTCTGAGAAACTGCTTTGTGTCTGTGAATTCATCTCACAGAGTTACAGCTTTCTCAGAAGCTGTTTGCTAAGACTGTTCTTGTGAATTTGCAAAGTGATATTTGGAAGCCCATGAGGCTATGGTGAAAAGGAAATATCCTCAGATAAAACTGGAAAGAAGCTTTCTGAGAAACTGCTTTGTGATCTGTGAATTCATCTCACAGAGTTACAGCTTTCCCTCAAGAAGCCTTCGCTAAGACTGTTCTTGTGGAATTTGCAAAGTGATATTTGGAAGCCCATAGAGGCTATGGTGAAAAGAAATATCCTCAGATAAAACTGGAAAGAAGCTTGAGAAACTGCTTTGTGATCTGTGACTTCATCTCACAGAGTTACAGCTGTATTTCGTGGAGCTGTTTGCTAGCCTTATTTCTGTGGAATCTGAGAACTGATATTTCGGATCCCTTTGAAGACTATGGTGAAAAGGAAATATCCTCAGATAAAATGAGAAAGAAGCTTTCTGAGAAACTGCTTTGTGATCTGTGAATTCATCTCACAGAGTTACAGCTTTCTCAAGAAGCCTTTCGCTAAGACTGTTCTGTGGAATTTGCAAAGGATATTTGGAAGCCCATGGAGGCTATGGTGAAAAGGAAATATCCTCAGATAAAACTGGAAAGAAGCTTCTGAGAAACTGCTTTGTGATCTGTGAATTCATCTCACAGAGTTACAGCTGTATTTCGTGGAGCTGTTTGCTAAGACTGTTCTTGTGAATTTGCAAAGTGATATTTGAAGCCCATAGAGGCTATGGTGAAAAGAAATATCCTCAGATAAAAATGGAAAGAAGCTTTCTGAGAAACTGCTTTGTGTTCTGTTAATTCATCTCACAGAGTTACAGCTTTCTCAAGAAGCTTTGCTAAGACTGTTCTGTGGAATCTGAGAACTGATATTTGGATCCTTTGAAGACTATGGTGAAAAGAAATATCCTCAGATAAAACTGAAAGAAGCTTGAGAAACTGCTTTGTGATTCTGTGAATTCATCTCAGAGTTACAGCTGTATTTCGTGGAGCTGTTTGCTAAGACTGTTCTTGTGGAATTTGCAAAGTGATATTTGGAAGCCCATAGGGCTATGGTGAAAAAGGAAATATCCTCAGATAAAAACTGAGAAAGAAGCTTTCTGAGAAACTGCTTTGTGATCTGTGAATTCATCTCACAGAGTTACAGCTTTCTCAAGAAGCCTTTGCTAAGACTGTTCTTGTGGAATTTGCAAAGTGATATTTGGAAGCCCATAGAGGCTATGGTGAAAAGAAATATCCTCAGATAAAAACTGAGAAAGAAGCTTGAGAAACTGCTTTGTGATCTGTGAATTCATCTCACTGAGTTACAGCTTTCTCAGAAGCTGTTTGCTAAGACTTATTTCTGTGGAATCTGAAACTGATATTTGGAAGCCCATGAGGCTATGGTGAAAAGGAAATATCCTCAGATAAAATGAGAAAGAAGCTTTCTGAGAAACTGCTTTGTGATCTGTGAATTCATCTCACAGAGTTACAGCTTTCTCAAGAAGCCTTTGCTAAGACTGTTCTTGTGGAATTTGCAAAGGATATTTGGAAGCCCATAGAGGCTATGGTGAAAAGGAAATATCCTCAGATAAAACTGGAAAGAAGCTTTCTGAGAAACTGCTTTGTGATGTGTGACTTCCACTCACTGAGTTACAGCTGTATTTCGTGGAGCTGTTTGCTAGCCTTATTTCTGTGGAATTTGCAAACTGATATTTGGATCCCTTTGAAGACTATGGTGAAAAGGAAATATCCTCAGATAAAATGAGAAAGAAGCTTTCTGAGAAACTGCTTTGTGATCTGTGAATTCATCTCACAGAGTTACAGCTTTCTCAGAAGCTGTTTGCTAAGACTGTTCTTGTGGAATTTGCAAAGTGATATTTGGATCCTTTGAAGACTATGGTGAAAAGGAAATATCCTCAGATAAAAACTGAGAAAGAAGCTTGAGAAACTGCTTTGTGATCTGTGAATTCATCTCACAGAGTTACAGCTTTCCCTCAAGAAGCCTTTCGCTAAGACTGTTCTGTGGAATCTGAAACTGATATTTGGATCCTTTGAAGACTATGGTGAAAAGGAAATATCCTCAGATAAAAACTGAGAAAGAAGCTTTCTGAGAAACTGCTTTGTGATGTGTGAATTCATCTCACAGAGTTACAGCTTTCTCAAGAAGCCTTTCGCTAAGACTGTTCTTGTGAATTTGCAAAGTGATATTTGAAGCCCATAGAGGCTATGGTGAAAAGGAAATATCCTCAGATAAAAACTGAAAGAAGCTTTCTGAGAAACTGCTTTGTGATTCTGTGAATTCATCTCACAGAGTTACAGCTGTATTTCATGGAGCTGTTTGCTAAGACTGTTCTTGTGGAATTTGCAAACTGATATTTGGAAGCCCATAGAGGCCTATGGTGAAAAGGAAATATCCTCAGATAAAAACTGAGAAAGAAGCTTTCTGAGAAACTGCTTTGTGATCTGTGAATTCATCTCACAGAGTTACAGCTTTCCCTCAAGAAGCCTTTCGCTAAGACTGTTCTTGTGGAATCTGCAAAGTGATATTTGAAGCCCATAGAGGCTATGGTGAAAAGGAAATATCCTCAGATAAAATGAGAAAGAAGCTTTCTGAGAAACTGCTTTGTGATCTGTGAATTCATCTCACAGAGTTACAGCTTTCCTCAAGAAGCCTTTGCTAAGACTGTTCTTGTGGAATCTGCAAAGTGATATTTGGAAGCCCATAGGGCTATGGTGAAAAGGAAATATCCTCAGATAAAACTGGAAAGAAGCTTGAGAAACTGCTTTGTGATGTGTGAATTCATCTCACAGAGTTACAGCTTTCCTCAAGAAGCTGTTTGCTAGCCTTATTTCTGTGGAATCTGCAAAGTGATATTTGGAAGCCCATGAGGCTATGGTGAAAAGGAAATATCCTCAGATAAAAACTGAGAAAGAAGCTTTCTGAGAAACTGCTTTGTGTTCTGTGAATTCATCTCAGAGTTACAGCTGTATTTCATGGAGCTGTTTGCTAGCCTTATTTCTGTGGAATCTGAGAACTGATATTTGGAAGCCCATGAGGCTATGGTGAAAAGAAATATCCTCAGATGAAAACTGGAAAGAAGCTTGAGAAACTGCTTTGTGATCTGTGAATTCATCTCACAGTTACAGCTTTCCTCAAGAAGCTGTTTGCTAAGACTTATTTCTGTGGAATCTGCAAAGTGATATTTGGATCCTTTGAAGACTATGGTGAAAAGGAAATATCCTCAGATAAAACTGGAAAGAAGCTTGAGAAACTGCTTTGTGTCTGTGAATTCATCTCAGAGTTACAGCTTTCTCAAGAAGCCTTCGCTAAGACTGTTCTTGTGGAATCTGCAAAGTGATATTTGGAAGCCCATGGAGGCTATGGTGAAAAGGAAATATCCTCAGATAAAATGAGAAAGAAGCTTTCTGAGAAACTTCTTTGTGATCTGTGAATTCATCTCACAGAGTTACAGCTTTCCCTCAAGAAGCCTTTCGCTAAGACTGTTCTTGTGGAATCTGCAAAGTGATATTTGGAAGCCCATAGAGGCTATGGTGAAAAGGAAATATCCTCAGATAAAACTGGAAAGAAGCTTTCTGAGAAACTTCTTTGTGATCTGTGAATTCATCTCACAGAGTTACAGCTTTCCTCAAGAAGCCTTTGCTAAGACTGTTCTTGTGGAATTTGCAAAGTGATATTTGGAAGCCCATAGAGGCTATGGTGAAAAGGAAAATATCTTCAGATAAAACTGGAAAGAAGCTTTCTGAGAAACTTCTTTGTGATCTGTGAATTCATCTCACAGAGTTACAGCTTTCCCTCAAGAAGCCTTTCGCTAAGACTGTTCTTGTGGAATCTGAAACTGATATTTGGAAGCCCATAGAGGCTATGGTGAAAAGGAAATATCCTCAGATAAAACTGGAAAGAAGCTTTCTGAGAAACTGCTTTGTGTCTGTGAATTCATCTCACTGAGTTACAGCTGTATTTCGTGGAGCTGTTTGCTAAGACTGTTCTGTGGAATCTGAGAACTGATATTTCGGATCCCTTTGAAGACTATAGGGCCAAAGGAAATATCCTCAGATAAAATGAGAAAGAAGCTTTCTGAGAAACTTCTTTGTGATCTGTGAATTCATCTCACAGAGTTACAGCTTTCCTCAAGAAGCTGTTTGCTAAGACTGTTCTGTGGAATCTGCAAAGTGATATTTGGAAGCCCATAGAGGCTATGGTGAAAAGGAAATATCCTCAGATAAAACTGGAAAGAAGCTTGAGAAACTGCTTTGTGATGTGTGAATTCATCTCACAGAGTTACAGCTTTCCTCAAGAAGCTTTCGCTAAGACTGTTCTGTGGAATTTGCAAACTGATATTTGGATCCCTTTGAAGACTATGGTGAAAAGAAATATCCTCAGATAAAATGGAAAGAAGCTTGAGAAACTGCTTTGTGATCTGTGAATTCATCTCACAGAGTTACAGCTTTCTCAAGAAGCCTTTGCTAAGACTGTTCTTGTGGAATTTGAAACTGATATTTGGAAGCCCATGAGGCTATGGTGAAAAGAAATATCCTCAGATAAAAACTGAGAAAGAAGCTTGAGAAACTGCTTTGTGATGTGAATTCATCTCAGAGTTACAGCTGTATTTCGTGGAGCTGTTTGCTAAGACTGTTCTTGTGGAATCTGAGAACTGATATTTCGGATCCCTTTGAAGACTATGGTGAAAAGGAAATATCCTCAGATAAAAACTGAGAAAGAAGCTTTCTGAGAAACTGCTTTGTGTTCTGTGAATTCATCTCACTGAGTTACAGCTTTCTCAAGAAGCCTTTGCTAAGACTGTTCTGTGGAATCTGAAACTGATATTTGGATCCCTTTGAAGACTATGGTGAAAAGAAATATCCTCAGATGAAAACTGGAAAGAAGCTTGAGAAACTGCTTTGTGATGTGTGACTTCCACTCACTGAGTTACAGCTTTCTCAAGAAGCCTTTGCTAAGACTGTTCTGTGGAATTTGCAAAGTGATATTTGGATCCTTTGAAGACTATGGTGAAAAGGAAATATCCTCAGATGAAAACTGGAAAGAAGCTTTCTGAGAAACTGCTTTGTGATCTGTGAATTCATCTCACAGAGTTACAGCTTTCTCAAGAAGCCTTTGCTAAGACTGTTCTGTGGAATCTGAGAACTGATATTTGGATCCCTTTGAAGACTATGGTGAAAAGGAAATATCCTCAGATGAAAACTGGAAAGAAGCTTGAGAAACTGCTTTGTGATGTGTGACTTCCACTCACTGAGTTACAGCTTTCTCAAGAAGCCTTTGCTAAGACTGTTCTGTGGAATTTGCAAAGGATATTTGGAAGCCCATAGGGCTATGGTGAAAAGAAATATCCTCAGATAAAAACTGAGAAAGAAGCTTTCTGAGAAACTGCTTTGTGATCTGTGAATTCATCTCACAGAGTTACAGCTTTCCTCCAGAAGCTGTTCGCTAAGACTGTTCTTGTGGAATCTGCAAAGTGATATTTGGAAGCCCATAGAGGCCTATGGTGAAAAGGAAATATCCTCAGATAAAACTGAAAGAAGCTTTCTGAGAAACTTCTTTGTGATCTGTGAATTCATCTCACAGAGTTACAGCTGTATTTCATGGAGCTGTTTGCTAAGACTGTTCTTGTGGAATCTGCAAAGTGATATTTGGAAGCCCATAGAGGCTATGGTGAAAAGGAAATATCCTCAGATAAAAACTGAGAAAGAAGCTTTCTGAGAAACTTTTGTGATCTGTGAATTCATCTCACTGAGTTACAGCTGTATTTCATGGAGCTGTTTGCTAGCCTTATTTCTGTGGAATCTGAGAACTGATATTTGGATCCCTTTGAAGACTATAGGGCCAAAGGAAATATCCTCAGATAAAAACTGAGAAAGAAGCTTTCTGAGAAACTTCTTTGTGATCTGTGAATTCATCTCACAGAGTTACAGCTTTCCCTCAAGAAGCCTTTGCTAAGACTGTTCTTGTGAATTTGCAAAGTGATATTTGGAAGCCCATAGAGGCCTATGGTGAAAAGGAAATATCCTCAGATAAAACTGAAAGAAGCTTTCTGAGAAACTGCTTTGTGATCTGTGAATTCATCTCACAGAGTTACAGCTGTATTTCATGGAGCTGTTTGCTAAGACTGTTCTTGTGGAATCTGCAAAGTGATATTTGGAAGCCCATAGAGGCCTATGGTGAAAAGAAATATCCTCAGATAAAACTGAAAGAAGCTTGAGAAACTGCTTTGTGATCTGTGAATTCATCTCACTGAGTTACAGCTGTATTTCGTGGAGCTGTTTGCTAAGACTTATTTCTGTGGAATCTGAGAACTGATATTTCGGATCCCTTTGAAGACTATAGGGCCAAAGGAAATATCCTCAGATGAAAATGAGAAAGAAGCTTTCTGAGAAACTGCTTTGTGATCTGTGAATTCATCTCACAGAGTTACAGCTTTCCCTCAAGAAGCCTTTGCTAAGACTGTTCTTGTGGAATCTGCAAAGTGATATTTGGAAGCCCATAGAGGCTATGGTGAAAAGGAAATATCCTCAGATAAAACTGGAAAGAAGCTTTCTGAGAAACTGCTTTGTGATGTGTGAATTCATCTCAGAGTTACAGCTTTCCTCAGAAGCTGTTTGCTAAGACTTATTTCTGTGGAATTTGCAAGTGATATTTGGAAGCCCATGAGGCTATGGTGAAAAGAAATATCCTCAGATAAAAATGGAAAGAAGCTTGAGAAACTGCTTTGTGATGTGAATTCATCTCAGAGTTACAGCTTTCTCAAGAAGCTTTCGCTAAGACTGTTCTGTGGAATTTGCAAAGATATTTGGAAGCCCATAGGGCTATGGTGAAAAGAAATATCCTCAGATGAAAATGAGAAAGAAGCTTTCTGAGAAACTGCTTTGTGTTCTGTGAATTCATCTCACTGAGTTACAGCTTTCCTCAGAAGCTGTTTGCTAAGACTTATTTCTGTGGAATTTGAGAACTGATATTTGGAAGCCCATAGAGGCCTATGGTGAAAAGAAATATCCTCAGATGAAAACTGGAAAGAAGCTTTCTGAGAAACTTTTGTGATCTGTGAATTCATCTCAGAGTTACAGCTTTCTCAAGAAGCCTTTGCTAAGACTGTTCTGTGGAATCTGAGAACTGATATTTGGAAGCCCATAGGGCTATGGTGAAAAGAAATATCCTCAGATAAAACTGAAAGAAGCTTTCTGAGAAACTTCTTTGTGATCTGTGAATTCATCTCACAGAGTTCCACCTTTCTGTTCATGAAGCTGTTTGCTAAGACTGTTCTTGTGGAATCTGCAAAGTGATATTTGGAAGCCCATAGAGGCCTATGGTGAAAAGGAAATATCCTCAGATAAAAACTGAGAAAGAAGCTTTCTGAGAAACTTCTTTGTGATCTGTGAATTCATCTCACAGAGTTACAGCTTTCCCTCAAGAAGCCTTTGCTAAGACTGTTCTTGTGGAATCTGAGAACTGATATTTGGAAGCCCATAGAGGCTATGGTGAAAAGGAAATATCCTCAGATAAAACTGGAAAGAAGCTTTCTGAGAAACTGCTTTGTGATGTGTGAATTCAACTCACTGAGTTACAGCTGTATTTCATGGAGCTGTTTGCTAAGACTTATTTCTGTGGAATCTGCAAAGTGATATTTGGAAGCCCATGAGGCTATGGTGAAAAGGAAATATCCTCAGATAAAAACTGGAAAGAAGCTTTCTGAGAAACTTCTTTGTGATCTGTGAATTCATCTCACTGAGTTACAGCTGTATGTTCATGAAGCTGTTTGCTAAGACTTATTTCTGTGGAATCTGCAAAGTGATATTTGGATCCCTTTGAAGACTATGGTGAAAAGGAAATATCCTCAGATAAAAACTGGAAAGAAGCTTTCTGAGAAACTTCTTTGTGATCTGTGAATTCATCTCACTGAGTTACAGCTGTATTTCATGGAGCTGTTTGCTAAGACTGTTCTTGTGGAATCTGAGAACTGATATTTCGGATCCCTTTGAAGACTATAGGGCCAAAGGAAATATCCTCAGATAAAATGAGAAAGAAGCTTTCTGAGAAACTGCTTTGTGATCTGTGAATTCATCTCACAGAGTTCCACCTTTCTGTTCATGAAGCTGTTTGCTAAGACTGTTCTTGTGGAATCTGCAAAGTGATATTTGGAAGCCCATGGAGGGCTATGGTGAAAAGGAAATATCCTCAGATAAAATGAGAAAGAAGCTTTCTGAGAAACTTCTTTGTGATCTGTGAATTCATCTCACAGAGTTCCACCTTTCTGTTCATGAAGCTGTTTGCTAAGACTGTTCTTGTGGAATCTGCAAACTGATATTTGGAAGCCCATGGAGGCTATGGTGAAAAGGAAATATCCTCAGATAAAAACTGGAAAGAAGCTTTCTGAGAAACTTCTTTGTGATCTGTGAATTCATCTCACAGAGTTCCACCTTTCTGTTCATGAAGCTGTTTGCTAAGACTGTTCTTGTGGAATCTGCAAAGTGATATTTGGAAGCCCATAGAGGCTATGGTGAAAAGGAAATATAATCAGATAAAAACTGAGAAAGAAGCTTTCTGAGAAACTTCTTTGTGATCTGTGAATTCATCTCACAGAGTTCCACCTTTCTGTTCATGAAGCTGTTTGCTAACACTGTTCTTGTGGAATCTGCAAAGTGATATTTGGAAGCCCTTTGAGGCTATGGTGAAAAGGAAATATCCTCAGATAAAAACTGGAAAGAAGCTTTCTGAGAAACTTCTTTGTGATCTGTGAATTCATCTCACAGAGTTCCACCTTTCTGTTCATGAAGCTGTTTGCTAAGACTGTTCTTGTGGAATCTGAGAACTGATATTTGGAAGCCCATAGAGGCTATGGTGAAAAGGAAATATCCTCAGATAAAAACTGGAAAGAAGCTTTCTGAGAAACTGCTTTGTGATCTGTGAATTCATCTCAGAGTTACAGCTGTATTTCGTGGAGCTGTTTGCTAAGACTGTTCTGTGGAATTTGCAAAGGATATTTGGAAGCCCATGGAGGCTATGGTGAAAAGGAAATATCCTCAGATAAAAACTGAAAGAAGCTTTCTGAGAAACTGCTTTGTGATGTGAATTCATCTCACTGAGTTACAGCTGTATTTCGTGGAGCTGTTTGCTAAGACTGTTCTGTGGAATTTGCAAGTGATATTTGGATCCCTTTGAAGACTATGGTGAAAAGGAAATATCCTCAGATAAAAACTGGAAGAAGCTTTCTGAGAAACTGCTTTGTGATGTGAATTCATCTCAGAGTTACAGCTGTATTTCGTGGAGCTGTTTGCTAAGACTGTTCTGTGGAATTTGCAAAGATATTTGGAAGCCCATAGAGGCCTATGGTGAAAAGGAAATATCCTCAGATGAAAATGGAAAGAAGCTTTCTGAGAAACTGCTTTGTGATGTGTGAATTCATCTCACAGTTACAGCTTTCTCAAGAAGCCTTTGCTAAGACTGTTCTTGTGGAATCTGCAAAGTGATATTTGGAAGCCCATGGAGGCTATGGTGAAAAGAAATATCCTCAGATAAAAACTGAAAGAAGCTTTCTGAGAAACTTTTGTGATCTGTGAATTCATCTCACAGAGTTACAGCTGTATTTCGTGGAGCTGTTTGCTAACCTTATTTCTGTGGAATTTGAGAACTGATATTTGGATCCTTTGAAGACTATGGTGAAAAGAAATATCCTCAGATAAAAACTGAAAGAAGCTTTCTGAGAAACTGCTTTGTGATGTGAATTCATCTCAGAGTTACAGCTTTCCTCAAGAAGCTTTCGCTAAGACTGTTCTGTGGAATTTGCAAGTGATATTTGGATCCCTTTGAAGACTATGGTGAAAAGGAAATATCCTCAGATAAAAACTGGAAGAAGCTTTCTGAGAAACTTCTTTGTGATCTGTGAATTCATCTCACTGAGTTACAGCTGTATTTCGTGGAGCTGTTTGCTAGCCTTATTTCTGTGGAATCTGAGAACTGATATTTGGATCCCTTTGAAGACTATACGGCCAAAGGAAATATCCTCAGATAAAAATGAGAAAGAAGCTTTCTGAGAAACTTCTTTGTGATCTGTGAATTCATCTCACAGAGTTCCACCTTTCTGTTCATGAAGCCGTTTGCTAACACTGTTCTTGTGGAAACTGCAAAGTGATATTTGGAAGCCCATGGAGGGCTATGGTGAAAAGGAAATATAATCAGATAAAATGAGAAAGAAGCTTTCTGAGAAACTTCTTTGTGATCTGTGAATTCATCTCACAGAGTTCCACCTTTCTGTTCATGAAGCTGTTTGCTAAGACTGTTCTTGTGGAATCTGCAAAGTGATATTTGGAAGCCCATAGAGGCTATGGTGAAAAGGAAATATCCTCAGATAAAAACTGGAAAGAAGCTTTCTGAGAAACTGCTTTGTGATGTGTGAATGCAACTCACAGAGTTACACTTTTCTTTTCATTGATCAGTTTGCTAACTCTGTTTTCTTGAAATCTGCAATGGGATATTTGGAAGCCCATAGAGGCCTATGGTGAAAAGGAAATATCCTCAGATAAAAACTGGAAAGAAGCTTTCTGAGAAACTGCTTTGTGATGTGTGAATTCAACTCACTGAGTTACAACTGTATTTCGTGGAGCTGTTTGCTAGCCCTGTTTTTGTGGAATCTGAGAACTGATATTTCGGATCGCTTTGAAGACTATACGGCCAAAGGAAATATCCTCAGATAAAAACGAGAAAGAAGCTTTCTGAGAAACTTCTTTGTGATCTGTGAATTCATCTCACAGAGTTCCACCTTTCTGTTCATGAAGCTGTTTGCTAAGACTGTTCTTGTGGAATCTGAGAAGTGATATTTGGAAGCCCATAGAGGCCTATGGTGAAAAGGAAATATAATCAGATAAAAACGAGAAAGAAGCTTTCTGAGAAACTTCTTTGTGATCTGTGAATTCATCTCACAGAGTTCCACCTTTCTGTTCATGAAGCTGTTTGCTAACACTGTTCTTGTGGAATCTGCAAAGTGATATTTGGGAGCGCATTGAGGGCTATGGTGGAAAAGAAATATCCTCAGATAAAAACGAGAAAGAAGCTTTCTGAGAAACTTCTTTGTGATCTGTGAATTCATCTCACAGAGTTCCACCTTTCTGTTCATGAAGCTGTTTGCTAACACTGTTCTGTGGAATCTGCAAAGTGATATTTGGGAGCGCATTGAGGGCTATGGTGAAAAAGGAAATATCCTCAGATAAAAACTGGAAAGAAGCATTCTGAGAAACTGCTTTGTGATGTGTGAATGCAACTCACAGAGTTACACTTTTCTTTTCATTGATCAGTTTGCTAACACTGTTTTCTTGAAATCTGCAATGGGATATTTCTTAGTGCAATGAAGCTTATGGTGACAAAGGAAATATCTCAGATAAAAAGTAGAAAGAAGCTTTCTGAGAAACTGCTTTGTGATGTGTGAATTCAACTCACTGAGTTACAGCTGTATTTCATGGAGCTGTTTGCTAAAACTGTTTTTGTGGAATCTGAAAAGTGATATTTGGATCCCTTTGAAGACTATGGTGAAAAGAAATATCCTCAGATAAAAACGAGAAAGAAGCTTTCTGAGAAACTTCTTTGTGATCTGTGAATTCATCTCACAGAGTTCCACCTTTCTGTTCATGAAGCTGTTTGCTAATACTGTTCTCGTGGAATCTGCAAAGTGATATTTGGGAGCGCATTGAGGGCTATGGTGAAAAGGAAATATAATCAGATAAAAACTGAGAAAGAAGCTTTCTGAGAAACTTCTTTGTGATCTGTGAATTCATCTCACAGAGTTCCACCTTTCTGTTCATGAAGCTGTTTGCTAACACTCTTCTCGTGGCATCTGCAAAGTGATATTCGGGAGCACCTTGAGGGATATGGTGAAAAAGGAAATATCTCAGATAAAAAGGGAAAGAAGCATTCTGAGAAACTGCTTTGTGACGTGTGAATGCAACTCACAGAGTTACACTTTTCTTTTCATTGATCAGTTTGCTAACTCTGTTTTCTTGAAATCTGCAATGGGATATTTCTTAGTGCAATGAAGCTTATGGTGACAAAGGAAATATCCTCAGATAAAAAGTAGAAAGAAGCTTTCTGAGAAACTGCTTTGTGATGTGTGAATTCAACTCACTGAGTTACAGCTGTATTTCGTGGAGCCGTTTGCTACCTTGTTTTTGTGGAATCTGAGAACTGATATTTGGATCGCTTTTAAGACTATGGTGAAAAAGAAATATCCTCAGATAAAAACTGAAAAAGAAGCTGTCTGAGAAGCTTCTTTGTGATCTGTGAATTCATTTCACAGAGTTCCACCTTTCTGTTCATGAAGCTGTTTGCTAGCCTTATTTCTGTGGAATCTGTAAAGTGATATTTGGGAGCGCATTGAGGGCCATGGTGGAAAAGAAAATATCCTCAGATAAAATGAGAAAGAAGCTTTCTGAGAAACTTCTTTGTGATCTGTGAATTCATCTCACAGAATTCCACCTTTCTGTTCATGAAGCCGTTTGCTAACACTGTTCTCGTGGAATCTGCAAAGTGATATTTGGGAGTGCATTGAGGGCTATGGTGAAAAGAAATATCCTCAGATAAAAACTGGAAAGAAGCATTCTGAGAAACTGCTTTGTGATGTGAATGCAACTCACAGAGTTACACTTTTCTTTTCATTGATCAGTTTGCTAACTCTGTTTTCTTGAAATCTGCAATGGGATATTTCTTAGTGCAATGAAGCTTATGGTGACAAAGGAAATATCCTCAGATAAAAAGTAGAAAGAAGCTTTCTGAGAAACTGCTTTGTGATGTGTGAATTCAACTCACTGAGTTACACCTGTATTTCATGGAGCTGTTTGCTAGCCCTGTTTTTGTGGAATCTGAGAACTGATATTTGGATCCCTTTGAAGACTATGGTGAAAAGGAAATATCCTCAGGTGAAAACTGAAAGAAGCTTTCTGAGAAACTTCTTTGTGATCTGTGAATTCATCTCACAGAGTTCCACCTTTCTGTTCATGAAGCTGTTTGCTAGCCTTATTTCTGTGGAATCTGCAAAGTGATATTTGGGAGCATTGAGGGCTATGGTGGAAAAGGAAATATAATCAGATAAAAACGAGAAAGAAGCTTTCTGAGAAACTTCTTTGTGATCTGTGAATTCATCTCACAGAATTCCACCTTTCTGTTCATGAAGCTGTTTGCTAACACTGTTCTCGTGGAATCTGCAAAGTGATATTTGGGAGTGCATTGAGGGCTATGGTGAAAAACGAAATATCCTCAGATAAAAACTGGAAAGAAGCCTTCTGAGAAACTGCTTTGTGACGTGTTAATGCAACTCACAGAGTTACACATTTCTTTTCATTGATCAGTTTGCTAACTCTGTTTTCTTCAAATCTGCAATGGGATATTTCTTAGCGCAATGAAGCTTATGGTGACAAAGGAAATATCCTCAGATAAAAAGTAGAAAGAAGCTTTCTGAGAAACTGCTTTGTGATGTGTGAATTCAACTCACTGAGTTACACCTGTATTTCATGGAGCTGTTTGCTAGCCTTGTTTTTGTGGAATCTGAGAACTGATATTTCGGATCGCTTTGAAGACTATACAGAAAAAGGAAATATCCTCAGATAAAAACTGGAAAGAAGCTTTCTGAGAAACTTCTTTGTGATCTGTGAATTCATCTCACAGAATTCCACCTTTCTGTTCATGAAGCTGTTTGCTAACACTGTTCTCGTGGAATCTGCAAAGTGATATTTGGGAGCGCATTGAGGGCTATGGTGGAAAAGGAAATATAATCAGATAAAAACTGAGAAAGAAGCTTTCTGAGAAACTTCTTTGTGATCTGTGAATTCATCTCACAGAGTTCCACCTTTCTGTTCATGAAGCCGTTTGCTAACACTGTTCTGTGGAATCTGCAAAGTGATATTTGGGAGTGCATTGAGGGCTATGGTGAAAAAGAAATATCCTCAGATAAAAACTAGGAAAGAAGCGTTCTGAGAAACTGCTTTGTGATGTGTGAATTCAACTCACATAGTTACACTTTCTTTTCATTGATCAGTTTGCTAACACTGTTCTCGTGGAATCTGCAAAGTGATATTTGGGAGCGCATTGAGGGCTATGGTGAAAAGGAAATATCCTCAGATAAAAACTGGAAAGAAGCTTTCTGAGAAACTGCTTTGTGATGTGTGAATTCAACTCACTGAGTTACACCTGTATTTCGTGGAGCTGTTTGCTAACACTGTTCTTGTGGAATCTGAGAAGTGATATTTGGGAGTGCATTGAGGGCTATGGTGAAAAGGAAATATCCTCAGATAAAATGAGAAAGAAGCTTTCTGAGAAACTTCTTTGTGATCTGTGAATTCATCTCACAGAGTTCCACCTTTCTGTTCATGAAGCTGTTTGCTAACACTGTTCTTGTGGAATCTGCAAAGTGATATTTGGGAGCACATTGAGGGCTATGGTGGAAAAGGAAATATCCTCAGATAAAAACGAGAAAGAAGCTTTCTGAGAAACTTCTTTGTGATCTGTGAATTCATCTCACAGAGTTCCACCTTTCTGTTCATGAAGCTGTTTGCTAACACTGTTCTTGTGGAATCTGCAAAGTGATATTTGGGAGCACATTGAGGGCTATGGTGAAAAGGAAATATCCTCAGATAAAAATGAGAAAGAAGCTTTCTGAGAAACTTTTGTGATCTGTGAATTCATCTCACAGAGTTCCACCTTTCTGTTCATGAAGCTGTTTGCTAACACTGTTCTCGTGGAATCTGCAAAGTGATATTTGGGAGCATTGAGGGCTATGGTGAAAAAGGAAATATCCTCAGATAAAAACTGGAAAGAAGCATTCTGAGAAACTGCTTTGTGATGTGTGAATGCAACTCACAGAGTTACACATTTCTTTTCATTGATCAGTTTGCTAACTCTGTTTTCTTCAAATCTGCAATGGGATATTTCTTAGTGCAATGAAGCTTATGGTGACAAAGGAAATATCCTCAGATAAAAAGTAGAAAGAAGCTTTCTGAGAAACTGCTTTGTGATGTGTGAATTCAACTCACTGAGTTACACCTGTATTTCATGGAGCTGTTTGCTAGCCCTGTTTTTGTGGAATCTGAGAACTGATATTTGGATCGCTTTGAAGACTATATGTAAAAAGGAAATATCCTCAGATAAAAACGAGAAAGAAGCTTTCTGAGAAACTTCTTTGTGATCTGTGAATTCATCTCACAGAGTTACACCTTTCTGTTCATGAAGCTGTTTGCTAACACTGTTCTTGTGGAATCTGCAAAGTGATATTTGGGAGTGCATTGAGGGCTATGGTGAAAAGGAAATATAATCAGATAAAAATGAGAAAGAAGCTTTCTGAGAAACTTCTTTGTGATCTGTGAATTCATCTCACAGAGTTCCACCTTTCTGTTCATGAAGCTGTTTGCTAACACTGTTCTCGTGGAATCTGCAAAGTGATATTTGGGAGTGCATTGAGGGCTATGGTGAAAAGGAAATATCCTCAGATAAAAACTGGAAAGAAGCATTCTGAGAAACTGCTTTGTGATGTGTGAATGCAACTCACAGAGTTACACTTTTTTTCATTGATCAGTTTGCTAACACTGTTCTCGTGGAATCTGCAAAGTGATATTTGGGAGTGCATTGAGGGCTATGGTGAAAAGGAAATATCCTCAGATAAAATGAGAAAGAAGGTTTCTGAGAAACTTCTTTGTGATCTGTGAATTCATCTCACAGAGTTCCACCTTTCTGTTCATGAAGCTGTTTGCTAACACTGTTCTTGTGGAATCTGAGAACTGATATTTGGATCCCTTTGAAGACTATGGTGAAAAGGAAATATCCTCAGATAAAAACGAGAAAGAAGTTTTCTGAGAAACTTCTTTGTGATCTGTGAATTCATCTCACAGAGTTCCACCTTTCTGTTCATGAAGCCGTTTGCTAACACTGTTCTCGTGGAATCTGCAAAGTGATATTTGGGAGTGCATTGAGGGCTATGGTGAAAAGGAAATATCCTCAGATAAAAACTGAAAGAAGCTTTCTGAGAAACTTCTTTGTGATCTGTGAATTCATCTCACAGAGTTCCACCTTTCTGTTCATGAAGCTGTTTGCTAACACTGTTCTTGTGGAATCTGCAAAGTGATATTTGGGAGAGCATTGAGGGCTATGGTGAAAAGGAAATATCCTCAGATGAAAACTGGAAAGAAGCATTCTGAGAAACTGCTTTGTGATGTGAATTCAACTCACAGAGTTACACTTTCTTTCATTGATCAGTTTGCTAACACTGTTCTCGTGGAATCTGCAAAGTGATATTTGGAAGCCCATGAGGCCTATGGTGAAAAGGAAATATCCTCAGATAAAAATGGAAAGAAGCTTTCTGAGAAATTGCTTTGTGATGTGTGAATTCAACTCACAGAGTTACACCTTTCTGTTCATGAAGCTGTTTGCTAGCCTTATTTCTGTGGAATCTGAGAACTGATATTTGGATCCCTTTGAAGACTATGGTGAAAAGAAATATCCTCAGATAAAAACTGAGAAAGAAGCTTTCTGAGAAACTTCATTGTGATCTGTGAATTCATCTCACAGAGTTCCACCTTTCTGTTCATGAAGCTGTTTGCTAACACTGTTCTCGTGGAATCTGCAAAGTGATATTTGGGAGTGCATTGAGGGCTATGGTGAAAAGGAAATATCCTCAGATAAAATGAGAAAGAAGCTTTCTGAGAAACTGCTTTGTGATCTGTGAATTCATCTCACAGAGTTACACTTTCTTTCATTGATCAGTTTGCTAACACTGTTCTCGTGGAATCTGCAAAGTGATATTTGGAAGCCCATAGAGGCTATGGTGAAAAGGAAATATCCTCAGATAAAAACTGAGAAAGAAGCTTTCTGAGAAATTGCTTTGTGATGTGTGAATTCAACTCACTGAGTTACAGCTGTATTTCGTGGAGCTGTTTGCTAACACTGTTCTTGTGGAATCTGAGAACTGATATTTGGATCCCTTTGAAGACTATGGTGAAAAGGAAATATCCTCAGATAAAAACGAGAAAGAAGTTTTCTGAGAAATTTCTTTCTGATCTGTGAATTCATCTCACAGAGTTCCACCTTTCTGTTCATGAAGCTGTTTGCTAACACTGTTCTCGTGGAATCTGCAAAGTGATATTTGGGAGCGCATTGAGGGCTATGGTGAAAAGGAAATATAATCAGATAAAAACGAGAAAGAAGCTTTCTGAGAAACTTCTTTGTGATCTGTGAATTCATCTCACAGAGTTCCACCTTTCTGTTCATGAAGCTGTTTGCTAACACTGTTCTTGTGGAATCTGCAAAGTGATATTTGGGAGCACATTGAGGGCTTTGGTGAAAAGGAAATATCCTCAGATAAAAACTAGAAAGAAGCGTTCTGAGAAACTGCTTTGTGTTCTGTTAATTCATCTCACAGAGTTACACTTTTCTTCTCATTGATCAGTTTGCTAACTCTGTTTTTTAAATCTGCAATGGGATATTTCTTAGCACAATGAAGCTTACGGTGACAAAGGAAATATCCTCAGATAAAAAGTAGAAAGAAGCTTTCTGAGAAACTTCTTTGTGATGTGTGAATTCAACTCACTGAGTTACATCTGTATTTCGTGGAGCTGTTTGCTACCCCTGTTTTTGTGGAATCTGAGAACTGATATTTGGAAGCCCATGGAGGCTATGGTGAAAAGAAATATCCTCAGATAAAAACGAGAAAGAAGTTTTCTGAGAAATTTCTTTCTGATCTGTGAATTCATCTCACAGAGTTCCACCTTTCTGTTCATGAAGCTGTTTGCTAACACTGTTCTCGTGGAATCTGCAAAGTGATATTTGGGAGCTCATTGAGGGCTATGGTGAAAAGGAAATATCTTCAGATAAAACTGGAAAGAAGCATTCTGAGAAACTGCTTTGTGATCTGTGAATTCATCTCACAGAGTTCCACCTTTCTGTTCATGAAGCCGTTTGCTAACACTGTTCTTGTGGAAACTGCAAAGTGATACTTGGGAGCCCATTGAGGGCTATGGTGAAAAAGGAAATATCCTCAGATAAAACTGGAAAGAAGCTTCTGAGAAACTGCTTTGTGATGTGTGAATTCAACTCACAGAGTTACACTTTTCTGTTCATTGATCAGTTTGCTAACACTGTTCTCGTGGAATCTGCAAAGTGATATTTGGAAGCCCATAGAGGCTATGGTGAAAAGGAAATATCCTCAGATAAAAAGTAGAAAGAAGCTTTCTGAGAAACTGCTTTGTGATGTGAATTCAACTCACTGAGTTACAGCTGTATTTCGTGGAGCTGTTTGCTAACACTGTTTTGTGGAATCTGAGAACTGATATTTGGATCCCTTTGAAGACTATGGTGAAAAGGAAATATAATCAGATAAAAATGAGAAAGAAGTTTTCTGAGAAATTTCTTTCTGATCTGTGAATTCATCTCACAGAGTTCCACCTTTCTGTTCATGAAGCTGTTTGCTAACACTGTTCTCGTGGAATCTGCAAAGTGATATTTGGGAGCGCATTGAGGGCTATGGTGAAAAAGGAAATATCTTCAGATAAAAACTGAAAGAAGCGTTCTGAGAAACTGCATTGTGATGTGTGAATGCAACTCACAGAGTTACACTTTTCTGTTCATTGATCAGTTTGCTAACACTGTTCTCGTGGAATCTGCAAAGTGATATTTGGAAGCCCATAGAGGCCTATGGTGAAAAGAAATATCCTCAGATAAAAACTGGAAAGAAGCTTTCTGAGAAACTGCTTTGTGATGTGAATTCAACTCACTGAGTTACAGCTGTATTTCGTGGAGCTGTTTGCTAGCCTTATTTCTGTGGAATCTGAGAACTGATATTTGGATCCCTTTGAAGACTATAGGGCCAAAGGAAATATCTCAGATAAAAACTGAAAGAAGCTTTCTGAGAAATTTCTTTCTGATCTGTGAATTCATCTCACAGAGTTCCACCTTTCTGTTCATGAAGCTGTTTGCTAACACTCTTCTCGTGGAATCTGCAAAGTGATATTTTGGGACTGCATTCAGGTTACATTGAAAAGGAAATATCTTCAGATAAAACTGGAAAGAAGCATTCTGAGAAACTTCTTTGTGATGTGAATTCAACTCACAGAGTTACACATTTCTTTTCATTCATCAGTTTGCTCACTCTGCTTTCTTCAAATCTGCAATGGGATATTTCATTGTCCAATGAAGCTTACGGTGACAAAGGAAATATCTTGAGATAAGAAGTAGAAAGAAGCTTTCTGAGAAACTGCTTTGTGATGTGTGAATTCATCTCACTGAGTTACACCTTTCTGTTCATGAAGCTGTTTGCTAGCCTTATTTCTGTGGAATCTAAGACCTGATATTTGGATCCCTTTGAATACTATACGGCCAAAGGAAATATCCTCAGATAAAAACGAGAAAGAAGTTTTCTGAGAAATTTCTTTCTGATCTGTGAATTCATCTCACAGAGTTCCACCTTTCTGTTCATGTAGCTGTTTGCTAACACTCTTCTCGTGGAATCTGCAAAGTGATATTTGGGAGCGCATTGAGGGCTATGGTGAAAAGGAAATATAATCAGATAAAAATGAGAAAGAAGTTTTCTGAGAAACTTTTGTGATCTGTGAATTCATCTCACAGAGTTCCACCTTTCTGTTCATGAAGCTGTTTGCTAACACTGTTCTCGTGGAAACTGCAAAGTGATATTTGGGAGCACATTGAGGGCTATGGTGAAAAGGAAATATCCACAGATAAAACCTGGAAAGAAGCATTCTGAGAAACTGCTTTGTGACGTGTGAATGCAACTCACAGAGTTACACCTTTCTGTTCATGAGCTGTTTGCTAACACTGTTTTGTGGAATCTGCAAAGTGATATTTGGAAGCCCATGAGGCTATGGTGAAAAGGAAATATCCTCAGATAAAAAGTAGAAAGAAGCTTTCTGAGAAACTTCTTTGTGATCTGTGAATTCATCTCACAGAGTTACACCTTTCTGTTCATGAGCTGTTTGCTAGCCTTATTTCTGTGGAATCTGCAAAGTGATATTTGGATCCCTTTGAAGACTATGGTGAAAAGGAAATATCCTCAGATAAAACTGGAAAGAAGCTTTCTGAGAAACTTCTTTGTGATCTGTGAATTCATCTCACAGAGTTACACCTTTCTGTTCATGAAGCTGTTTGCTAACACTCTTCTCATGAAATCTGCAAAGTGATATTTGGGAGCTCATGAGGCTATGGTGAAAAGGAAATATCCTCAGATAAAAACTAGAAAGAAGCTTTCTGAGAAACTGCTTTGTGATGTGTGAATTCAACTCACAGAGTTACACTTTTCTGTTCATGAAGCTGTTTGCTAACACTGTTCTCGTGGAATCTGCAAAGTGATATTTGGAAGCCCATAGAGGCCTATGGTGAAAAGGAAATATCCTCAGATGAAAACTGGAAAGAAGCTTTCTGAGAAACTGCTTTGTGATGTGTGAATTCAACTCACAGAGTTACACTTTCTTTTCATTGATCAGTTTGCTAACACTCTTCTCGTGGAATCTGCAAAGTGATATTTGGAAGCCCATGAGGCTATGGTGAAAAGGAAATATCCTCAGATAAAAACTAGAAAGAAGCTTTCTGAGAAACTGCTTTGTGATGTGAATTCAACTCACTGAGTTACAGCTGTATTTCGTGGAGCTGTTTGCTAACACTGTTCTTGTGGAATCTGCAAAGTGATATTTGGATCCCTTTGAAGACTATGGTGAAAAGGAAATATCCTCAGATAAAAATGAGAAAGAAGTTTCTGAGAAATTTCTTTCTGATCTGTGAATTCATCTCACAGAGTTCCACCTTTCTGTTCATGAGCTGTTTGCTAACACTCTTCTCGTGGAATCTGCAAAGTGATATTTGGGTGCCCATGGAGGCTATGGTGAAAAGGAAATATCCTCAGATAAAACTGGAAAGAAGCTTCTGAGAAACTGCTTTGTGATGTGAATTCAACTCACAGAGTTACACTTTCTTTTCATTGATCAGTTTGCTAACACTGTTCTTGTGGAATTTGCAAAGGATATTTGGAAGCCCATAGAGGCCTATGGTGAAAAGGAAATATCCTCAGATAAAAAGTAGAAAGAAGCTTTCTGAGAAACTGCTTTGTGATGTGTGAATTCAACTCACTGAGTTACAGCTGTATTTCGTGGAGCTGTTTGCTAAGACTGTTCTGTGGAATCTGAGAACTGATATTTGGATCCCTTTGAAGACTATAGGGCCAAAGGAAATATCCTCAGATAAAAACTAGAAAGAAGCTTTCTGAGAAACTGCTTTGTGATCTGTGAATTCATCTCACAGAGTTCCACCTTTCTGTTCATGAAGCTGTTTGCTAACACTGTTCTCGTGGAATCTGCAAAGTGATATTTGGAAGCCCATAGAGGCTATGGTGAAAAGGAAATATAATCAGATAAAAACTGAGAAAGAAGCTTTCTGAGAAACTTCTTTGTGATCTGTGAATTCATCTCACAGAGTTCCACCTTTCTGTTCATGAAGCTGTTTGCTAACACTGTTCTTGTGGAATCTGCAAAGTGATATTTGGAAGCCCATAGAGGCTATGGTGAAAAGGAAATATCTTCAGATAAAACTGGAAGAAGCTTTCTGAGAAACTTCTTTGTGATCTGTGAATTCATCTCACAGAGTTACAGCTTTCCTCAAGAAGCCTTCGCTAAGACTGTTCTTGTGGAATTTGCAAACTGATATTTGGAAGCCCATAGAGGCCTATGGTGAAAAGGAAATATCCTCAGATAAAACTGGAAAGAAGCTTGAGAAACTGCTTTGTGTTCTGTGAATTCATCTCACTGAGTTACAGCTGTATTTCGTGGAGCTGTTTGCTAAGACTGTTCTTGTGGAATTTGCAAAGGATATTTGGAAGCCCATGAGGCTATGGTGAAAAGGAAATATCCTCAGATGAAAACTGGAAAGAAGCTTTCTGAGAAACTGCTTTGTGATGTGTGACTTCCACTCACTGAGTTACAGCTGTATTTCGTGGAGCTGTTTGCTAGCCTTATTTCTGTGGAATCTGCAAAGTGATATTTGGAAGCCCATAGAGGCCTATGGTGAAAAGGAAATATCTTCAGATAAAACTGGAAAGAAGCTTTCTGAGAAACTGCTTTGTGTTCTGTGAATTCATCTCACTGAGTTACAGCTGTATTTCGTGGAGCTGTTTGCTAGCCTTATTTCTGTGGAATCTGAGAACTGATATTTGGAAGCCCATAGAGGCTATGGTGAAAAGAAATATCCTCAGATAAAACTGAAAGAAGCTTTCTGAGAAACTTCTTTGTGATCTGTGAATTCATCTCACAGAGTTCCACCTTTCTGTTCATGAAGCTGTTTGCTAAGACTGTTCTTGTGGAATTTGCAAACTGATATTTGGAAGCCCATAGAGGCTATGGTGAAAAGGAAATATCTTCAGATAAAACTGAAAGAAGCTTTCTGAGAAACTGCTTTGTGATGTGTGAATTCATCTCACTGAGTTACAGCTTTCTCAAGAAGCCTTTCGCTAAGACTGTTCTGTGGAATTTGCAAAGGATATTTGGAAGCCCATAGAGGCTATGGTGAAAAGGAAATATCCTCAGATGAAAACTGGAAAGAAGCTTGAGAAACTGCTTTGTGATGTGAATTCAACTCACTGAGTTACAGCTTTCTCAAGAAGCCTTTCGCTAAGACTGTTCTGTGGAATTTGCAAAGGATATTTGGAAGCCCATGAGGCTATGGTGAAAAGGAAATATCTTCCGTTAAAAACTGGAAAGAAGCTTGAGAAACTGCTTTGTGATGTGTGAATTCAACTCACTGAGTTACAGCTTTCTCAAGAAGCCTTCGCTAAGACTGTTCTTGTGGAATCTGAGAACTGATATTTGGATCCCTTTGAAGACTATGGTGAAAAAGAAATATCCTCAGATGAAAACTGGAAAGAAGCTTTCTGAGAAACTGCTTTGTGATCTGTGAATTCATCTCACTGAGTTACAGCTTTCTCAAGAAGCCTTCGCTAAGACTGTTCTGTGGAATCTGAGAACTGATATTTGGAAGCCCATGAGGCTATGGTGAAAAGGAAATATCCTCAGATAAAACTGGAAAGAAGCTTGAGAAACTGCTTTGTGATGTGAATTCAACTCACTGAGTTACAGCTTTCCTCAAGAAGCCTTCGCTAAGACTGTTCTTGTGGAATCTGAGAACTGATATTTGGAAGCCCATGAGGCTATGGTGAAAAAGAAATATCCTCAGATGAAAACTGGAAAGAAGCTTGAGAAACTGCTTTGTGATGTGTGAATTCATCTCACTGAGTTACAGCTGTATTTCGTGGAGCTGTTTGCTAAGACTGTTCTTGTGGAATTTGCAAAGGATATTTGGAAGCCCATAGAGGCCTATGGTGAAAAGAAATATCCTCAGATGAAAACTGGAAAGAAGCTTGAGAAACTGCTTTGTGATGTGTGAATTCATCTCACTGAGTTACAGCTGTATTTCGTGGAGCTGTTTGCTAAGACTGTTCTGTGGAATCTGCAAAGTGATATTTGGAAGCCCATGGAGGCTATGGTGAAAAGGAAATATCTTCAGATAAAACTGGAAAGAAGCTTGAGAAACTGCTTTGTGATGTGAATTCATCTCACAGAGTTACAGCTGTATTTCGTGGAGCTGTTTGCTAAGACTGTTCTGTGGAATCTGAGAACTGATATTTGGAAGCCCATGAGGCTATGGTGAAAAGGAAATATCTTCAGATAAAACTGAAAGAAGCTTTCTGAGAAACTTCTTTGTGATCTGTGAATTCATCTCACAGAGTTCCACCTTTCTGTTCATGAAGCTGTTTGCTAAGACTGTTCTGTGGAATCTGAGAACTGATATTTGGAAGCCCATGAGGCTATGGTGAAAAGGAAATATCTTCAGATAAAACTGAAAGAAGCTTTCTGAGAAACTGCTTTGTGATCTGTGAATTCATCTCACTGAGTTACAGCTGTATTTCGTGGAGCTGTTTGCTAGCCTTATTTCTGTGGAATCTGCAAAGTGATATTTGGAAGCCCATGAGGCTATGGTGAAAAGGAAATATCCTCAGATAAAACTGAAAGAAGCTTTCTGAGAAACTGCTTTGTGATGTGTGACTTCCACTCACTGAGTTACAGCTTTCCCTCAAGAAGCCTTTCGCTAAGACTGTTCTGTGGAATTTGCAAAGGATATTTGGAAGCCCATAGAGGCCTATGGTGAAAAGTTTTAGATAGAGTTTGGTTACACTAAAAGTAGCCTCCAATGGGGGCTGTCTGGGTCTTGCTGGGAACTTGAGTGCAATTACACCATGAAGAGTTTGGAGTAGAGTAGCAAAAAGGAATCTCTGTCTCACTCTGTCTTTCTTCATCTGCCTCTCCCCATCTCTGTCTCTGTCTCTCTCCATCTCTGTCTCTGTCCATCTCTGTATCTCTTCATCTATCTCTCTCCATCTCTGTCTTACTCTGTCTCTCTTCATCTCTGTCTCTCCTCATCTCTGTCTCTGTCTATATCTCTCTGTCTCCATCTCCATCTCCATCTCCTCACCTCCTGCTCACCAAGGCTGCTCCCCTCACCAACTTCCCTCCCTCCTGGCTTCTCCCTATCTCTGACTCAACAGGGACTGAGTGCAGCAAGGGCCCTTGGGGAGGTCTGGGCTTTCTACTGCCTTCTGGTTATAGCCTCTCCTTCCCTGTATCTGTCCTTCATCCTGGCCTAATGAGTCCACATTTTATTTAGGGAGAAGGCAGAGTGACAACCCTGGGGGCACAATCTGCAGTGCCCTGCATGACTGAGTGTATCTGGTTGTCTGTAGACCAGTTTTCAGTTATAGAGAATCTCCATACAAAGTTAGGATTAGTAGGCATAACTAAGGGAATTAGAGTGAACCATAATAATGATAACAAAGTTGTAGAGGGTAAGTTCAACATTGCTGAAATCACAAAGGGCACCCTGCCAAGCTAGGTCTTCTATGAGAGTAAAAAGTCGGGAAACCTACTGGTTGGGGGATGGGTCGGGAAGGAGGGTGTCTATGGGGTTTATGAGGGAAAAGTCAGTTAAGATGAAGAATAGTGAGGAAGCAGGAAAATTTGAGGAGGGTGTTGATCTTTGGGCAGAACCTGGCCACCTGGAGAAAGGGAAGAGGAATAGATGTTTTGAGTTAGGTTAAGATGTTTCATCCCAAGAGGCATGATGAGGAAAGAGAGTGGGCAAAGCATGCATAGCCCAGGCAGTAATTTAACATTGGGGTCTGGTGAGGGTTAGACAGTTAACCGTCTAGCCCAACTACGGAGAGAGTGGACGGCTGACTAGGACCTCCATAGGTTGACAAAACAGAATAGGTAGCCTCCGTATTGATAAGAAAAGAAATTGGCTTACCCGCTATCTGTAGAGTTACCCTAGGCTCAGCGAAGGTGAATGGGGTCTCCAAGTGTGGGCACTGTCAGTCGTCGGGTGTAGGAGCTGGAAGGAGCCTTCCGGCCTTTGAGGAGAGGCACCACGTTGAGGTGCAATGCCTGCCCTGCTGGTGGGGCAATCAGCTTCCAATGTTTCTCCTGTTGGCAGGTTGGGTATGGCATGGTAGGTGGGCATGGATTTGGACACCTTCTTTCTGTGCACACTGGTTTGCCCAGTGTCCTGGGTCTCCACATTTATAGCAGGAGCCCTTAAGAGACTTATCTTTGGTTTTTCCTGCTGGCAAAGTGGGCAACACGTCTAGCTCTGTGGCCTCAGCTGCTTCCTCTCTGGAGTTAAAACTTTGAAGGCTAATTTTACTAAGTCCTATATGGGAGTCTGAGGCCCATCTTCAACCTTTTTAGCTTTTTACGAATATCTGAGGCTGACTGGGAAATAAAATAGGAGGCTAGGACAGTTGCCCTGGCTGGGAAGTGGGGTCTAGTTGGGTAAATTGGGCCAGTGCCCTGTAAGGCATTTAGGAAGGAAGCCGGGTTCTCATCTGGGTGTTGGATAATTTCCTTTAATTTATCAAAATTGACCACTTTGTTAGAAATGCCTATCAGCAAGAGACATCTTGGTGCAATTGCTTTCCAGGCTATGGTGAAAAAGGAATATAATCTCTAAAAACCCTCTGGGTTAAGAGTGGAAGTAAGAATGACATGTAAGTCATGCCAGGTAAGGTCATATGCCTGGCCTAGGTATCGAAACTCTTTGGAATATTAGGTGGGGTTGGCTGAGAAGTCGCCAAGTCGTTCTTCAATTTTGGAAAGGTAAGCCAGAGAAAAGGGGACGTGGACTCTAACCACACCTTCGGCTCCGGCAACTTCTCGGGGGCAGGGGGGGGGAGTCCAAAAAACTAACAGAGGAGGTTGGAACAGACTGACCAGTAGGGTAGGTTAAGACAAGCTGACTGGTAGAGGGGGTTGGGGCGGGCTGACTGGTAGAGGGCTGACTAATGGGGCCACTACCAGCGGTCTTGGCGAATGGAGGAAATGGGAGAGGTAAGAGGAGTGCCTGGGAGGGAGTGTCAGGCAGGGCGGTGGGAGGTCCATAGGGAGGGGTGAGAAGAGTGGCTGAGGGAGGAGTGTTGGGAGGGGTGGTGGGAGGTCCATAGGGAGGGGGTTGGAAGGTCGGAAAGGAGGTGCCCGCCATCAGCCCCATCTAATATGGAGGTGAAGTCCTCCTCTGATGTTTTCCTGGGTTTTGCTAACAAGACCTGAACACTGGGCACACAGGTCTTGTGAGAAAGTCTTAAAGGAAAAAATATCTTCTTTTGTATATAGTTAATTTTGGACTACTTGCCTAGGTGCCAGCAGAAACTGCCAAGATCAGTGAATATTGCAGTCTAGAGTGCCTTCAGGTGGCCATTGAGATTGATTGTTTAATTTGTATTGGGGCCATGCCACAGTGAGAAAATCTGTCACTTTCATTTAAGATCTTGCTCTAATTGTAACGTTTTGAGATTACTTAGAAGACACCCTAAAGGGGTGTCTCTAGGTATTTTGGATTGGAGATTTCCTATTGCCTTTCTCTCGCCTAGGAAACCAAACTCTATCTGGCTGCAAAGCATCCTTTGGAGCCACTAGAGACGAGTTCTGCTCTTTGTGAGGTGTCCTCACTGAGTTCAATTATTTCATGAGCTGTTTGCTAACACTGTTCTCGTGGAATCTGCAAAGTGATATTTGGGAGTGCATTGAGGGCTATGGTGAAAAGGAAATATCCTCAGATAAAAACTGAAAGAAGCTTTCTGAGAAACTCCTTTGTGATCTGTGAATTCATCTCACAGAGTTCCACCTTTCTGTTCATGAATCCATTTGCTAACATTGTTCTCAAGGAAACTGCAAAGTGATATTTGGGAGTGCATTGAGGGCTATGGTGAAAAGGAAATATCCTCAGATAAAAACTGAAAGAAGCTTTCTGAGAAACTGCATTGTGATGTGAATTCAACTCACAGAGTTACACTTTTCATTGATCAGTTTGCTAACTGTTTTTCTTTGAAAATATCTCAGATAAAAACTGAAAGAAGTTTTCTGAGAAACTTCTTTGTGACTTGTGAATTCATCTCACAGTGTTCCACCTTTCTGTTCATGAAGCCATTTGCTAACACTGTTTCATGGAATCTGCAAAGTGATATTTGGGAGTGCATTGAGGGCTATGGTGAAAAAGGAAATATCCTCAGATAAAACTGGAAAGAAGCGTTCTGAGAAACTGCATTGTGACGTGTGAATGCAACTCACAGAGTTACACTTTTCTTTTCATTGATGAGTTTGCTAACACTGTTTTCTTGAAATCTGCAATGGGATATTTCTTAGTGCAATGAAGCTTATGGTGACAAAGGAAATATCCTCAGATAAAAAGTAGAAAGAAGCTTTCTGAGAAACTGCTTTGTGACGTGTGAATTCAACTCACTGAGTTACAGCTGAATATCATGGAGTCATTTGCTAGTCCTGTTTTTGTGGAATCTGAGAAGTGATATTTGGGAGTGCATTGAGGGCTATGGTGGAAAAGGAAATATCCTCAGATAAAAATGAGAAAGAAGCTTTCTGAGAAACTCTTTTGATCTGTGAATTCATCTCACAGAGTTCCACCTTTCTGTTCATGAAGCCATTTGCTAACACTGTTCTCGTGGAAACTGCAAAGTGATATTTGGGAGTGCATTGAGGGCTATGGTGAAAAGGAAATATCCTCAGATAAAAACTGGAAAGAAGCATTCTGAGAAACTGCTTTGTGATGTGTGAATGCAACTCACAGAGTTACACTTTTCTTTTCATTGATCAGTTTGCTAACTCTGTTTTCTTGAAATCTGCAATGGGATATTTCTTAGCGCAATGAAGCTTATGGTGACAAAGGAAATATCCTCAGATAAAAAAGTAGAAAGAAGCTTTTAGAGAAACTGCTTTGTGATGTGAATTCAACTCACTGAGTTACAGCTGTATTTTGTGGAGCTGTTTGCTAGTCCTGTTTTTGTGATATCTGAGAACTGATATTTCAGATCGCTTTGAAGGCCCTACAGCAAAAGCAAATATCCTCCAATAAAAATGAGAAAGAAGTTTTCTGAGAAATGTCTTTCTGATCTGTGAATTCATCTCACAGAGTTCCACCTTTCTGTTCATGAAGTCGTTTGCTACCACTGTTCCTGTGGAATCTGCAAAGTGATATTTGGGGGGTATGGTGAAAAGAAAATATCCTCATATAAAAACTGAGAAAGAAGCTTTATGAGAAACTTCTTTGTGATCTGTGAATTCATCTCACAGATTTCCACCTTTCTGTTCAAGAAGCCGTTTGCAAACAGTGATCTCGTGGAAACTGCAAAAAGGAAATATCCTCAGATAAAAACTGGAAAGAAGCATTCTGAGAAACTGCTTTGTGATGTGAATTCAACTCACAGAGTTACACTTTCTGTTCATGAGCTGTTTGCTAACACTGTTTTCTTGAAATCTGCAATGGATATTTGCACGTATTGAAGGTTATAGTGAAAAAGGAAATATCCTCAGATAAAAAGTAGAAAGAAGCTTTCTGAGAAACTGCTTTGTGATGTGAATTCATCTCACAGAGTTCCACCTTTCTGTTCATGAGCTGTTTGCTAACACTGTTCTTGTGGAATCTGAGAACTGATGTTTCAGATCGTTTTGAAGTGATACGAAAAAATGAATCATCCTCAGATAAAAATGAGAAAGAAGTTTTCTGAGAAACTTCTTTGTGTTCTGTGAATTCATCTCACAGAGTTCCACCTTTCTGTTCATGAAGCTGTTTGCTAATACTGTTCTCGTGGAATCTGCAAAGTGATATTTGGGAGTGCATTGAGGGCTATGGTGGAAAAGGAAATGTCCTCAGATAATAACAGGAAAGAATTGTTCTGAGAAGCTGCTTTGTCACGTGTGAATGCAACTCACAGAGTTACACTTTTCTTTTCTTAGATCAGTTTGCTAACTCTGTTTTCTTGAAATCTGCAATGGGATATCACTTAGCGCAATGAGAGCCCTGTTTTGTGGAATTCCTGAGATAAAAATGATAAAGAAATTTTCTGAGAAGTTCCTTTATGTTCTGTGAATTCATCACACAGAGTTCCACATTTCTGTTCATGAGGCTATTTGCTAATACTGTTCTCGTGGAATCTGCAAAGTGATATTTGGGAGTGCATTGAGTGCTATGGTGGAAAAGGAAATATAATCAGATAAAAACGAGAAAGAAGCTTTCTGAGAAACTTCTTTGTGATCTGTGAATTCATCTCACAGAGTTCCACCTTTCTGTTCATGAAGCTGTTTGCTAACACTGTTCTCGTGGAATCTGCAAAGTGATATTTGGGAGCATATTGAGGGCTATGGTGGAAAAGGAAATATAATCAGATAAAAACGAGAAAGAACATTTCTGAGAAACTTCTTTGTGATCTGTGAATTCATCTCACAGAGTTCCACCTTTTTGTTAATGAAGCAGTTTGCTAACACTGTTCTCGTAGAACATGCAAGGTGATATTTGGGAGCGCATTGAGGGCTTTGGTGTAAAAGGAAATATAATCAGATAAAAACGAGAAAGAAGTTTTCTGAGAAACTTCTTTGTGATCTGTGAATTCATCTCACAGAGTTCCACCTTTCTGTTCATGAAGCCGTTTGCTAACACTGTTCTCGTGGAAACTGCAAAGTGATATTTGGGAGCGTGTTAGATGAAAAGTGGAAAGAAGTTTTCTAAGAAACTGCTTTGTGATGTGTGGATTCAACTCACTGAGTTACAGCTGCATTTCCTGAAGCCGTTTGCTAGATTTGTTTTTCTGGAATCTGAGAACTGATATTTCAAAACGCTTTGAAAACTGTACGGTGAAAGGAAATATCCTCAGATAAAAGCGAAAAAGAAGTTTCTGAGCAATTTCTTTCTGATCTGTAAATTCTTCTCACAGAGTTTCACCTTTCTGTTCATGAAGCTGTTTTGCTCCCATTTCAGAGTTACATCTTTCCCTTCAAGAAGCCTTTCGCTAAGTCTGTTCTTGTGGAATCTGCAAAGTGATATTTGGAAGCCCATAGAGGGCTATGGTGGAAAAGGAAATATCCTCAGATAAAAACTGAAAGAAGCTTTCTGAGAAACTGCTTTGTGATGTGTGAATTCAACTCACAGAGTTACACTTTCTGTTCATGAGCTGTTTGCTAACACTGTTCTCGTGGAATCTGCAAAGTGATATTTGGAAGCCCATAGAGGGCTATGGTGGAAAAGGAAATATCCTCAGATAAAACTGAGAAAGAAGCTTTCTGAGAAACTGCTTTGTGATGTGTGAATTCAACTCACAGAGTTACACTTTCTGTTCATGAGCTGTTTGCTAACACTGTTCTCGTGGAATCTGCAAAGTGATATTTGGAAGCCCATAGAGGGCTATGGTGGAAAAGGAAATATCCTCAGATAAAACTGAGAAAGAAGCTTTCTGAGAAACTGCTTTGTGATGTGTGAATTCAACTCACAGAGTTACACTTTCTGTTCATGAGCTGTTTGCTAACACTGTTCTCGTGGAATCTGCAAAGTGATATTTGGAAGCCCATAGAGGGCTATGGTGGAAAAGGAAATATCCTCAGATAAAACTGAGAAAGAAGCTTTCTGAGAAACTGCTTTGTGATGTGAATTCATCTCACAGAGTTACACTTTCTGTTCATGAGCTGTTTGCTAACACTGTTCTCGTGGAATCTGCAAAGTGATATTTGGA